>JAWNNL010000023.1:0-87025 GCA_035045005.1 Liodrosophila aerea
TGTCTGAAATCTCCTTCACGAGTTCATCATATGGCTTATATGTCGAAACTAACACAAGTCTTGTGTATAATAATTCATACGTCTCAATATTTTCTAAAAGAGCAGCTAATGTCTGCGAGTCTTCCAAATCAGTAGCCAATACAATCATATAAGTAGACGGCAATAATTTTACAAAATTCTCGAATGACTTGTATGCTAAAAGTCTTGCTGCACCACTTAATGCTACTTGAAATAGTCTCGTGGGAGTGTTCGATCTACAAGATTTCAGACAGATCAGCACATTGCCAAGGTAAAGTGGCCTTAAATCGTCGTATGCATCACACATTGCTATGTGCATCGAAGAAAGTGTCGATAAGTATTCGGGCTCCGTTCCACCTAGCAGAGCATTAATAACTGCCGCGCTATATCGATTATATTTGTGAATTGTTTTAACACCAAATAGTACTCTTGGAATACGGCTAAACCAATGTAAAACTTTCAATCCACCAAGAGTACTCTGCTGACCATGAATATATTCAGTTTCATGATTGGACTCGTCATAGGGAGCTCCTATAGAGCACACGGCAATGTTTGATGCATTATCGATGATTTTAAGTTGCTGTTTATAACCAAAAGCGTTGATATAGTTTGTTTTCTGCTCCTCAGTAGCATTTTCATGTATACTGTGATATTGGTCCTGTAAAAAAGAACATCGTTCTCCACTCGTAACATATTACCTACACGAAATCATTGCAGGGAAGCGCATCATCTTAATCAATGCTGTTGCAAAAAAAAACATATCAGAGATGCCAAAGTATGCCTAAGAACAGTGGTATAAAATATTCAGGGACAGTAATTGTATAATGAGTCACTTACTATCTCTATTGATATATATGAAAAGACAGTCTTGTATTGTTCCTGATTGGAAACACTGAATATAGCAAAGCCTGATGCCTTGTCAAATTCCAAAAATGAAGCATTTAATTTTCTAATGTATTCGATATGATCCATGTTCAGCTTGCTGTCTTTTTTATTCGATATTATATATCTTGTATAAACCTGCATGTAAAGGTGCAGGGATACAAAAAGTAGGTTTAGGTTAATAAAAATATGCAATGACAAAAAAGCATCATTGTTAGGATTGTTATTCGTTTTTAATAAAGAGGGAAAATATCAATGCATTTTGACAATTCCTACCTGAATTGCATCGGCATGTGGTTCTGGAACTGCAACTCTCATTGTTGACTTGATTTGCAGCTTCTTGATGTAATTAGTATCTTTGCTCACCTTGAATCTGTCTAAAAACATGGGTAGTTCAAGGGTAGGAATATTATTAACGCCACGTCTCAGAAATCTTGGTACATGGACCATTATTGCATCGAGTGGCTGGTTTATTAATTTGGGATGACATAGTAAGATCAATACCATCGCCTATGTCATTTGCACTACAGAAGCCGATAACTGATGACTCTTTGACTTTATATCAATCGTTTTCAGCAGAGATGGTTTGACATTGATGCCAAACAAGTTTCTTCCAAACTGCACATGATTCTCAGATGTGCTATCTATGCATGTGACTAGCACCTGATTAAAAGTTGTTGTCTTAAGAACAGACCAGTCCACTGCCAAGACATCTAATCCTGGATCGGTCGTGTCTATGTACATTATTACTATACTTGATAGTCCATTTCTCGTCAAGAAATGTCTAAATGCGTGACTCTTCAGAATTGACATTCCGTGGGCAATTGGAACTGAAATGATATCAGCAGCCTTGTGCGCCACACAACTGTCCAAACACACAAAGATACTGCTCAATGACAAACGCTTCGAATCTCTGTAAGCGTCACAAATTGCCCAAACAACAGTATCGATATTTCTAACTTGATGCGGCTTTAATTTAAATTCATACGGAAGTACGGTTTTACCATATTTGTGTGTAGTGCTCATATTTTTTTTTCTTTCTTTATAGTTATCGCCAATTTCAGTATTTAATTTTAGTATGCGAATGCCTGTGGAAGGTTTATGATTTGGATATATCAACTTATTTGGTATATATGTGAATATTTTAATTGATGCCATAATGCATACTTTGGGAAATTTAATTTTATGTGCTGGTTTTTGAAGTGTATGAATTCTGGATTCTCTGAACAGAGTATCGTACAAGGTAAAAAGAACATCCTTAAAGTTATAATCAGCTATTTCATTGTCCAACACTCGTGGTCTACTGTAAATCTCAGGTAATTCAATGTCATATTCCCAAAAATAATTATTATCTAAATGGGAAAATTTAAAAGGTAAAAAATATAGTTAATACTAATACTTCACTTGCCATAATCAAACATGTATAATTTGGACAGACACCCAGTATGGTATTATCAGTGAATATCCAAAAAATTGTATAAAACATCACACATATAATCACAAAATGTTTACCTCGCTGTTTTAATCTTTCTAAACAGTCCCTGTCCCCTTTATCATTTGTTGTAATGATAGATACACCATATCTTAATTTTATAGAAAATGTGCTATAGAAGATATTGCCTAGTTCTCCTGGCCATGGGTTGTTCCTCAACTCAGTAACTATGTACTTTTTAAAATACTCTGACTTTAGCAGGCGAGGTGTCAAGTGGAATCAGTTCTAATTCAATGAAATGATGCAATAGTATATGTAATGGCGCCTGTTGAAAACTTACCGCAGGTTTGGTGCATTGGCACAAAGATGAAGTCGCACACAATGTTATGAGTATCTTTGTTAGTAAATTAGCTGACATCTTCGGTAAATACGTTTGTTATAGCGTTTCTGCATGGAAAGATGACCTTGAATTAACACCCATTCCGTTTTGGCGACAGTGCTAGTTTTGTATCAGTAAAACGTTCTAATCGACTCAAGATGTCTCTAGGTAAAATATTAAAATGGCTCAGTGGTATTTGTTGTGTCTTTTTTTCTTCACTGCAAATTTAATATCGTGAAATAATCCACTTGTCTTGTCGGTCCCTGCTGCAAAAGGTGACAAGACGGAAAATACAAAGACATAAAACGTTGAAGCACTCCGTGTCTTGAACATTTCGTCAAAAAAAAAAAAAATCGTAATACAAATGGCAATTGTATTTACTTTTTGTGTAGTCTTGGACCGCATCTATATCCTATGCTGGCAGTATTTCAGGAAATTAGACAATGCTAGGCGCGTCACCGCTTCGGGAGTAAAATCACCGACTGTGCTAGGCATATCACTAAAACAAGCAGTCGGCCCCAGTCGGTAAAGTAATTTGGTACCATTTAATATACCAGAATATGAACAGTAGCAGCACGAAATTGCAAATTAATTGGATGGCGATCATGATGTGGTAGGGTCGATGTGCAGAATTAAGCAACACTTTTCACTATGACTAGTCGTTCAGTTCATGCTGAAAGAACAGCGATGAGGGCATAGGGTATCTCGACATTTGGCCTATTGAGGTACATGTATTTTCCTGTGCTTTTCGAACTAAAATAAGCTGTGTCCCTTACTGGCAGTTTGTGTATTAAAGCTATTGGATCACTCATCTTTCACAATGTATGCAATGTCAAACAAAAGTTGTATCTGTACAATCATGTGCCGCTTTCTGTGCTATAATGAAATTTTATATTGGCAGATTCGCTACTCCTTCAAGGTTATAACTAAAATATATCTAAATATATTACGAATTATAGCGTCGCACCGATTTTGCAGATAATGCCAGTAAATACATAGAGTCGGTATTGAAATCAGGTTTTCAAAGTAAATGTGCTGCGACAAACTATCTGCATCGATCATACCTAATCATAATGCCACTATGTCATGTGTACTGCAACTTAAATTTGGATGAACTGATTCAATGGAAATTCTCTGCTCAATATGTACATTATATATTAATACAACAATACTGTTTGTTATATAGTTTGTTTGCTAATGATATAAGAAATTCTAAACTCGCTACATGCTTTAATAGGTTTACATCAAATTGGTCAACAAGATATGCAGATCGTACTTCCTGTACTGCAAAAAACATAATATACCGTCATTGGTATATTCAAACAACCAGTACATTTGTAAAATCTAGATACCATGTGATGGAAGATTACCACTTCCTGCTGGCACAACTTTTGTAATTCACAAATATTGTAGTTTTGCAAGCATGATAGTAAGTATTATTAATATGCAGGATAATTATCAAACAACGTCAGATAGAAAGTGCCTTGGATGTGTGTGATCGAGTCATGTTCAGAACACCGTGGATGTGCATCAAGGCGCCCATATCTACCTCTAGAATACTGAAACACCTCGACTATATGATGCATGCCTTAATCGTGTGATCTCGTTGATTTTTCAGTCGTGTTTTTCTAAAGTCATGCTGACAGTAATAAATGACAGTTAAAGCGGCGCCATATCTTTCACATGGGTATTTATTGTCTACAGCCCGCAAGTCGTCATGTAAGTAATTATAACAATGAATCACATATTTTATATATGCCACTGTTTATGTGGATATTATGTTATTATATAAAGCAAGAGACTCCTTGTAAAAAGAGATTGCTGCGCGAAGATCAATCATCTTTTCTGTTTTTACTGGAATTTTCATAATTGTGTCATTACGACTAGATACTTTGTGAGTAAACCGCTCAAAATATACATAAAATGATAAAAAAAGCTCAACTGGCGTTATCACTTTCAGTATCGCTGCCAAGCGACCCAGACGTGCTGCTGCAACCATGGCACTCGTCGTAACATGATAATCAGAGGCGCTCACAGGAACCGAAATATTAATGGCATGAATTGCAGTGTGAGCCATGGTATTCAATGGTCCAAATCTTCTTTGACAAGTTTCCTGAGTAGATGTTTCACCGTTCGATCCAACTCCAACAACGGTAAAGACAATAGGTATTTCTTGAATTGCCTTGATCGTAGCCATTGCAGGAAAGTCGCAACATCTACTATCTGAGTCATCAATGGGAACAATGACGATGTTTTCATTTTGATCTAATTCTTTTATTCTTTCGAAAATGCTCTTTGAATATCTCAATAGTGATAAGCCCATGATGACAATGTTAATTTTATTAGCCTCACATTCATCGATGCACTCCTCCACTCCATAGTTTTCGAGATATCCATGTTTAATGGCTTTGCAAATGTAAACTTTATCCGCAACTCTGTCGAAAAAGGGCTCTGCAGCCATGTATTGCTCATAAGACAATATGCCCGCAGCTCCAGACTCTAGGAATTTATGAATTCGCCCGCCATTGCCCCGGATTTCGCCCTCCGCAGTCATATTTCCAAACGTTGCAGTGGCATCGTTTAGTTCCGAGCGACTGATAGCACCGATAAAACAGGCCACTCCTTTGTTTTCCAGAGGTGAAGTTGTCCTGCGTCTTTGTGCTTCTTGCCAATAGACAAGTTCTTCCGTGGAAAGATCTCGTCTCCACTCGACAGTCGTGGATAGAGTATAAATGTTATTCGTGGACTTACTAGCTGCCTGTGTCTATAAAAGTGAAGATGATACGAATACTTGAGTAAAGGTTGTGCAGATTCTAATAGAGTATGACTGAAGCCGCACATGACGCATCTATTATACAAAAACCTAATACGAATTCTACTTTATACGTGAATGTGTCACATGATCGATAAAAGTTTAAATACTACTCTGGTAAGGTTGCAGTAATTTGTAGAAACTAAAAGTGTCCTTTATAAATTTTACAGCAGGCTTATAAACACACATCTGGCATGGCCTTGGAGACTGTTGATACAGACAACGATGCAGCTGCAATCAAGGCAATGTAGAGTCCTCTAGACTTGCATTTTAGTCTCCTCGCTTTCAGGTTCACGACGAGATTCTTCATTTTAATGCAATAACTCTAAATAGAGTTGTGGCATGACAGTAGTGAATCAGTTCAACTTCAAAACTTGGAATAATCCGATGCTTCTCAACCTAAAATATGGTAAACGCCAATAAAATTATATCAGACCGCAGTCAATGCAATAAACATCTCGATTTTTTCAAATGCATTTCGCATGTCCAAGATTAACGCGCCTCATCTTTCGACAAAAACAGACATTTTTCAAAAGTACTTGTGCCGTACCCTTGGACATCAGTCGCGTCGTGTCGACTGCCATTCCGATTCAACTAGGTGCAGGATCCAAAAGCTTCGTCTGGTGTTTCTTCATCCACCTATATACTTAATTTGGTCGATAATCCGTGAATACGTGAATTTCAATCAACGTAAAAAGTAATCGGTTTACTGCTAAATAACATGCTCTCTACTAGCAACCTTTTAAATCAGTCTTTCGTGTATTCAAATATTAGGGCTATATCATACATTGAAAAGTTTGACGAGTGAAATCCAAGCAAATCCAGTTAAATAATTATTCAACTAATACATACAGCGATAGAAGAAGAAAGGGCAACACATGATGTGATATCAATCATGAAACTTCAACTATCAAGACACCAATCTATATACAATGTGCATGAATCTCACAAAGTCGAGGTAATAAAGAAGCTTGGAATTTTTGGTCTCCAACTTGCACGGAGTGACTGCCAATCTTGCCACACGTGCTGCAGCCACGACAGGACTCGTAATCAAATGGAAAGCCACTATGCTAGCCAGCATACAAAAGTCACAAGCGCCAACTCCAGTGGATGCCACTGTTGATTAAAGTCTACTAAAGTGTATCAAGTTTTTTGACAGAAAACATGGGCCTTTTTAGGCTGGTACCAACGACTGAAAAGTATAGGAACGTTTTCCAATTCCTCATGTATATGAAAAAAAAAACCTAGCATAACCTTTAGATACTCATAATTATTCAACTTTAGTGCCCTATAGCAAAACTTTTCAATTTCACAAACATCTCTAAAAAGCACATTACAACTCATTTTTGCCTTTAGTTTAGCATCACGTTGATTTGTCATCTGCTCCCAGTTCTTGTTCTCTATACTGGAGCAATCTTCTTCGTATTTAACTGTATACGTATTTCGGAACAACTCTTTTTATTTTTAAATAATAAAAGACTTTACATATTGTATAATTGATTTTTATTCCGACTACAGAAAAAAATCTCTCTACACTTGTAACTGTGGCACTAATTTATACGGAATATATATGAACTGAAACACTTAAAGAGTAAGCAATTTCAAAAATTCGAAGATATATTTTTGTCATATTGATCATTATTTTTATTCAACTTCAAGTCTGGTCTGCCACTGTAACAATAAAAAGTTGCCTGCTGTACAAGACACAATAATGCATAATTTCCAATACATTTCTTATTTACACTGAGAGACATTTTCAAGATTCTTGTGCAGTTTATCTCCATACAAGTCGAGAATCCAATCCCTACCAAACACTTGGCGTTTTTGCAACTGTTTTGCAGGATACTGCGCTGTAGACAGCTTTTACTTTTTATTAAATAAACATTTTACAATAAAATATAAACTTCACGAACGTTTTGCATCATTAGCATACACGATGTCTATTATAAAAAAATGCATATCACACAAAGGTGAAAAAAATATATAGAAAACAATGAATAAGCCCAAGCTATTATATTTATTAATCAATTATGTACTATTGCATAGCCTTGGCTGCCTTTAATGTTTTCTTGAAACACTTCTCCAAGGAACTTCCAGTCGGCAACAATGACACTCAAGTTTGTTTTTGAAGGATCTGGAATGTCAAATTCATTATTCTGCGACAGCTGCAACCTGAGTTTAGAAAGAGTCTCTTCTGGAAACTTTTCATTAGAAAGATTCTTAAGTAGTTGAACTACTCTTAATGGCAAGTAATGAACATATCGTCTCCGTACTGTATCAGTAACTCTATAGAGTTTTCCTGATTGGTCTTGCGACGTGTAAAGATCATTCACTTTCTCAAGAAAAGAGACGGGTGAAAAACTGCATAAACTTTTTTTAGATGAGCAAGCTCCAAAGTCAACCAATGCTTGTTTTGAAGAAATAGCTGAACTGATGGGTTTATTTAGCACGCTCTTTCGAAATAACCAGATCGCATTAGTTATCAATGAAACTGCTATCGAGGGGCTACTGATCATCGAGTTTAAATGTGGGTTTTCAATCCATTCGCCATTAGACGAGATGCAGAGGGTGTCTGAAATCTCTTGCGTGACCGGATCGTATGGCTTAAATGCAGAAACTAGCACAATTTTAGTGTATAATGATTCATATGTTTCAATATTTTCTAAAAGAGTCGTGATTGTCTGTGAATCTTCCAAATCAGTTGCCAGTAGAATCATATAATGCGATGGCAACAATTTTACAAAGTTTTCAAATGACTTGTAAGCTAATAGTCTTGCCGCACTGCTCACTGCTACTTGAAAAAGTGTTGCTTTAGTGTTTGACCGACAGGATTGCAGGCAAATGAGCACATTGCTTAGATAAAGTGGTCTTGAATCATCATATGCAGCGCACATCGCCACTTGCATACTTGACGTTTTCGATGCTATTTCTGGTTCCGTTCCACCTAGCAAAGCATTAATAACAGCTGCGCTATATCGATGGTATTTGTGAATTGTCCTTACACTAAACATAGTCTCTGGAAAGTAGTTAAACCTGTGTGAAACTTTCAATGCACCAAGTGTACCCCTCTCACCATGAATATAATAATATCTAAAATCCGAACCGCCATAAGGAGCTCCTATAGAGCACACGTTAACGCTGTCTTTCATTGGAAACGGTGTCTCTTTTGCATTATATTCGAAAACTGAGTCATAGTTAAGTTTCTGCTCGTCTGTAGCTTTTTCAGGAATACTGTGGTATTGGTCTTGTAAAAGCACATCTTTCTCAACTAGAAAATTATTACCTGCACAAATTCAAGGCATAGAGACTCGTTATATGAATAAATATCGTTACAGATGAAAATGTTTAATAAAGATGCGTGCACTACTAGAAGCAGTAATTTTAATCTTTTGCCAAGAAAGTAAAGATAAAATTCGTCACTTACCAAGTTGATTGATATATGATGAGACAGTCTCATATTCTTCCATACTGGGATCACTAAATACAGCAAAGCCCGAAGTTTGATCAAACTCCAAAAATGAAACATCGGATTTCCTACCGTATTGGACATAATTCATATTCAATTTGCCTTTTTTTTTATTTGATATTATATATCTTGTGCCAATCTTCATATAAAGGGGGAATGATATACAAAGTAGGAAAATATAATCATAATATATTGAAAAACCAAAAATATTACTGTTTGGCGCAGAATTCAGTTATACTAAAACAGGCAAAAATAAAATTCATTTAGATAACTCTCACCTCGCTTGCGCCAGCTGGTGGTTTGGAGACTGCAACTACCGCTGTGGACTTGTTTCGCAACTTTTTTAAATAATTGGTGTCTTTTCTTACTTTTAATTTATCTAAGAACATGGGTAGTTCAAGGGTAGGAATACCATTGACGCTGCGTTTGAGAAATTTTGAAGCATGACCCATCAGTATATCGAGTGGTTGGTGAATTAATTTGGGACGACGTAGTAACATCAATACCATTGCTTCTGTCATTTGCAAGACAGAAGCCGAGAATTCATGACTGACTGACTTTATAGCCACACTCTTCAGCAGAGATGGTTTGACATTGATGTCACATAGCTGTCTTCCAAAATGAGCTAGATTCTCGGATGTGCTATCCAAGCATGTCATTAGGACCTGTCGGAAAGTTGCCTTTGTAGGAGACAAGTTTGCTGCCAACGCATCCAATTCAGGATCGCTCGTGTCTATATACATTATTATTATACTAGATGGTCCTCTCATTTGTATATATCGAATAAATGCATGCGATTTTAAAATTACATTTCCATTGGCAGTCGGGATCGAAATGATATCAGCAGCATCCTCCTTGATACACTTTCTAAAGCACAAAAAGATGCCACTCAACGACAATCGCCCTGACTCTCCGTAGGCACCACAAGTTGCCCAAATAACTCTATCATTATTCCTCACGTAATGGGGTTTGTATTTGTGATTTTTTTGTAAAACTCCAGTGCTACCATATTTGTGGATAGTGCTTAAATTTTTCCAGTTTTTTTTATTGTCATTCTCAAGTTCTGTATCTATTTTTAAGAAGCGAATGCTTGCGTATGTCGGATCAAGGCTACTGCCAGACTTACTTGGGATGTATGCGAATACTTTTTTCGATGCCAAGACACACACTTTTGGCAATTCATTTTTCTCAGACGGTTTATGCAGCTGATGATAGCTGGACTCTCTCAATAGGGTCTCGTACAGGGTAACAAAAACATCCTTTAAGTTATTGTCAATTGTTTGACTGTCCAACACCTGTGGCCTATTGTAAATATCAGGCAGTTCAATATCATCTTCCCATTTATAGTATTCACCTGCGCAAAGTAAATGAAGAACCAGAAACACCATTTAAACCTTACTTGATGTGATTCCATACAGATAATTGGGACAGTCAGTAAATACGGAATAATCATTAAAAGTCGAAAATCCTATGTGAATATACAATAATACAGTCATAAATTATGTACCTTGCTTTTTCAATAATTCTAGAACAAGCAAATCCCTTTCATTCCTTGTGGTGACGATAACTACATCATAATCCACTTCTGCAAAAGTCGTGTCGTCGAAATCATTGCATTGTCTTATTCCCTTTCGGCTCCACTTCATTTCTGTAGCTATGAAGGTTTTCAAAGTAACTGCCTGTAGTAGTTTTGGTTTCAAGTGAAATAAACTCTAATAATATTATATGATGCAACAGCAGATGCAAAGAGGACTTGTTAACACTTACCCGTGGTTTGTCGCATTGGCACAGAGATGAAATGACCAACAACGTTGCAAGTATCTTTGTTATTAAATTAGCTACCATTTTTTGTAAACAAGTATACTCCCACGATTGTCCGTAAAGACGGAGTTTACAACCTCATATAGGAGGCTCTTGTGCACGAAAATGAGTATATACTAAAACCTCATTTCTTTAGGGCGACAGTGCTCTAGTGTATTCGGTAAACGTTCTAATCGACTCACGATGTCGCTAGAAACAACACAAATTGTTAAGCAGTATTATGGTGTTTTGTTTTTGTGACTGCAGAAACTGCAAATGCCATACCCTACAATAATGTACGTGCCTTGTCGGCCGCTGCTGCACAAGCTGCCAAGAGAGAAAATATCCAAACATAAAGCGTTATAGCACTCCGTGTCTTGAACATTTCGTCAAAAATCCCAAAATATGATTTGAAATAGCAATGCCAATATCCTGTACTTTGCGTGTAGTCTTGAACCGTATGGATATCCCATGCCGGGAGGCATATTGGGAAATTACACCATGCAAGACTAGTCACCGTTTCGGGAGTAGATAAAATCTCCGATGCCTCTAGGCAGATCACAAAAACACAGTCTTCCCGACACGGTAAAGTATTTTGGTACCATTTGCTATGCTAGAATATGAACAGTATCAACACTAAACCGCGAATTAATACGATGGCGATAATACTCTAAATAGGATATAGCAGAGAATCAACTTGCACTCTTCAATAATGGCTACTCACTCAGTTTATACCTACAAGGACAGAGATGAAATTGTTGGTATCTGGATATTTGATGCATTGCAAAAGATTTGCTTTTTCGTGTTTTGCAAATAAAAAAAAAGTATCATGTGCTAATGGCAGTTTATTTATATACAGATATAGGATCATTAATGCTTCACTATGTATGCACTGCATAAATAAGTTTGTGGCTGTACAAGCATGTACTGCTTTCTGTACTGCAATCAAATATATTATTGCCAGCTCCGCGATTTTATTAAGGTTTTAACTAGAAACGAATTAAATATAATACAAATTATAGCAGTGCACCAAGTTTGCAGAGAATGCAAATAAATACGCAAAATTAGTATTGAAATCAGGTATTCAAAGTAGTTGTACTGCCACAAACGTTTTATACAGTTTAAATCTAGGCATACTGCCATTATGTAATACGTACTGCAACGGATTTTTTTTTCAACAGTGTCAATCCAGACATTTCTCGCATCAACATATAATTTATTCCCAATAGCCTTAGAATTTTTGTGGAGTAGTTTGTGCGAAAATAATGGCGAGAAATTTAGAATCGCTCGATGTCTTGGTAGGTTTACACGGAATTTGTCATCAAGTTACTTTTGATGAATCATTCGTGTACTTCAATTAATTTCAAGTACTAAGATCAGTGGTTCCAACCGTCCAGTACATTTGTAAAATTTATTCACAAAGTGCTACAAGTTTACCACTTCCTGCTGGCACGACTTAATAATTCATTAATATTGTAGTTTTACAAGCATGGTAGTAAGCGGTATTCGCGTGCATGAAAATATTACCAATAATAAAAACTGAAAATTTTCTAGAATGTGTATGTTTTTTTCCGGTATTCACAACATTCGGATATGTGTCATGGCGCTCACGTCTATCTCTAAAACATGATAACACTTCGATATCATGATGCACGTCAAGATCGCATGCTCATAATGTGCATGCATGACAGTTACAGTGGAGTTTGGTCTCTCTTGAACGTGTATTTCTTATCTGCAGCCTCAAACACACTATTTCAATAGTCATGAAACTGATTCACACATTTTATGTTAATGAATAATCTCGACTCCAAAATTCTGACAGTAGAGACAATCTGTAAGAAAGAAACGAAATTTAATGGACACTGTGACACGACCAAATATCAAATATAGCATCAGCATCCTCTTCTGGATAACCAAGAGGAGACAATCACATCATGTCTGGAACCATGATTTGACCTGTCCTAACATTAAACTGACAGAATTTTAGAAACAGAATTGCACTATTCGTCCTGTAATTGTTTTCGTCGCCAAGTAAACTGCTCGAGAAGATTATATTACAGCTAATAGAGCAAAGCATAATGTAAAAAAAAAAATAAAAAACTTTTTTTCAAAAATTAAAATAATCATGTCGTGGCACAACGCTATTATCAGCTACTATCAGCGTGTACTCTGGTCTTTGGCCGCACAAATTAAGGAGACTTGTCTGAAGTTCATCAGACCTCGTTATACTGGACTTTTAGTTTATTGCTGCTGCAACACAACTGATGACTGTCCGATTGATAATTAAAAAATAAAATTATAATAAAGCCGACTACTTGAAATTTTCCCCTTTCATCTCCATCATAATAGCGTTTTCAACGGAATCATAAAAGTCAGTATACATTGGGTGCAAGAAAAAGCTCGCACGCCGCAGATCAATCATTCTCGACACCGACACGGGAATTTTCTTAATGCATACGTTTTGACTTGCTGCAGCTTTTAAAAAACGAAAAAAATAAACGTAAAACGGAAACATCCTGGTCGTTGGCATTTTGCTATGCAGTATGGCTGCCAAACGTGCAAGACGGGCAGCGGCCACCAAAGGACTCGTGATAACGTGAATATACCTCTTGTTAAACAGTATGGGAACCTGATGAGCGCGAACAGCCGCGACGGCTATAAAGCTTCCTAGTCCCTTGCTCGTTCTAAACTCGGGATTTGGAAAGGCGGATCCGTTTTTTCTGGTTCCCACTACTGTGGTGACGATGGACATTTTCCTGAGTTCAGTATGCATTCGCCTCGCCGAGTGTACTTGTCCTACATGCGAACTATATTCGACGGGTACGATGACTATCGTCCTGTCTCCATCCAAGGCCCTCAGTTTATTTAATATGACTGAAGAGTACTGCGCCAAAGGAAAACCAAGAAAAATTACCGAATGATCACGGCTTTCGCACTCGCTCAAACAGTCCACCAGGCCATCGACTCGAACTTCTCCGTATCTCGTGGCATTGCAAAGATGTAAACCGCGAGAAGCGCTCTCGAGAGAAAATTCGGTGTCCATGTACTGCTCGTAGGCGAGTATGGCGACCAATCCAGACTTTATCATATAATCCATATTATCAAAGTAATACGAGAATTCTTCTAATGTGTCTGATGCCCATAGTCTTGCTCTTTCGCTGTTCAAATTCTCCAGTCCAACAGATCCTATAAAACAGGCTCCTCTGCTGGAATCCCTGTAACCTACTGCTGCCTGAGTATTAATAGCCCCAAAAATGTCCTTCTCCTCAAATGTTCCTAAAGTTTTATCAGTCACTTTCATCCACGTGTGATCCAATTTGAACAGAGCGTCGCTGACAGGGGACGCCTGCGAAAATAGTATGCTATGGAGTTTTGTGTACTTGACAACATTCGAATTGGCTGTAAACCAGCAAGGGCTAAAGTGTCAAAACAATGACTGAATAATGACAAAAGTCACATTTACTGCACTAGTCAAAAATTGCATTTTATTGTACATCCACTGTTGCAAGTCTGAATTCTAGATGTGATTGGCTGCTGATCTCTGTGATCGACTCATAACCTGTCTACAGACATGCAATTCTTACGTACCTCTGGTGCTGCATTGGCAAGTGCAGAAATTGCCAGTGCAGCAAGTGCAGCCCATCGCCCTTGCATCGTTCCAGTTATTTCATGCAAATCCGGTGTCTTTTTAAATAGCGCTGCAATCGTGAAATCTCAGCTGTGAAAAGAGGTTGAATCATCACCACGCAACAAGCTATTCAAAGGACGGGAGTAAGCGACGGTGTCTTAGAAAGCTCGACAGATTTCGAGCCTACAGTGTCGGGTAAAGACAATCACAGCACTCATCCGACGGGACGCGATACTACCGTGTGACTGACCGGATGTAAGAATCAGGAGCACATATACGCACTTTGCAAGGTTTTAGGGTTGAGATTCTTTTCTTTTTCAGAGGCTTCCAGACTCAGGAGGTGCACCTAGGCGAACTGTAGTTTCAAGTCCAACCAAAAACTTCCATACCGAAGAGTACAGACAAGACGCATGTCTGGACTCGAAAAGTCTGAATCCACGTATTCGCGCTGATGCATTTTTAACCGTATATTGTCCACTTTGATAAAGATGTGCCTCAACTAGAAGATTGAGTCGTCCCTGAATTTGGAACTTGCAATTATATTCCACATGCGGCACGAGTACAGCTAGTACTGCATACTCGTAAATCCTGACAGTTTGACGCATAATCATGCATTACAATTATATTCTGAACTTTTGATAACAAAGTCGACGTATTTTAAAAATGCAGACACAGATGATGTCTCATCCCAGCAAATGATGGACGATGCTTGTGTGATCTAATATAAGGTTTCACTCTAAATTTTCACATTCATGAACATTTCGCTACATTGACGATCCATTGCATATTCCCAAAGGTGCATTATATATTTTTCTAGATTTAACTCATTTATGCTATATCAATATGCGCGGACTGCTTATTATGCATAGTGTATCCGGATGCGAGCAGGAACAGAAACCGAAGAAATGTATTCAAAACATGATAGGACAGGCCCCAAAGGCCACAGTGTACATCAATATTGCCTGACCAATAGCATTCATACAATTTTTTTGATGCGAGCAAATCCACGTGCTTAGGTTAGTTAACCCAAGTAACATATCGTGTAATTTTGGATATACAACAATTCAATAAAATTATTATCTTTTATAAAAGAGCGCTATTGATCAAGCTTGCAATAGCATCTAGCATATAAACACTCGATGTAAAAGCATCGGCTTCATCAATATGATGACCCACTGGACACAACAGCAGGTAGAGGTAAAAAAAATTATATCGTAATAAATAAAGCTTTAACAAGAGACAACCCACAATTTCAAGTCCATATAGTTACAAAATACCAATAGTCAGCTTGAAGTTAAGATCTTTTAAAAGAATAGCATTGTCGAGTAAAAAAGGTATATCAAATGCAAACAGGTAAATCGTCGCCGACTTGAACTTATTGCAAATAGCAACGAAAGAAGCTAACTGCACTGCTGAAATCAATCATTGTCTTTGTTGTCACTGGAATTTGTTTAATGTATGGCCTTTGGGGAGAAATAAGCACGAGAAAGGTATGAAGACTATAGTAACTTATACAGCTGCTGCATCTCTTCTTCATATTCTGAAGGATGGCTGCTAATCTAGCGAGATGTGCAGCTGCTATGACAGAGCCTGTGACTGCGTAGAAATCTCCAGTTCCAATAGACACTGGAATTTCATCGGCGTATACTGCCGTTCTTGCAATCGATTCTGAGTACTTTTTTCCTCTGCTACTGGTATAACATTGAAACAAAGAACCATCACGTTTAGCACCAACAACCATGAATACATTTGGTATTTTTTTGAGTTCTCTGTGCATCTCCGACATCAGACTAAAAGATGTGGTATATCTATGATTTTCTACTGGCACGATCAGTATGAATCTATTTCTATTGAGACTTTTGACTTTGTGCAACAAGACAGAGGAGCACTCATTCAGTGCGATTCCAAAAAAAATGACATTGATATCGAGTCTCTCGCATTCACTTAAACAATCACACACGCCGTCAACTCGAGGCTGACCATCTATTCTAGCATCGCATACGTGCAAGTTGCTGGCTATACTATCGAGTGCAGGCTCTGTTGCCATGTACTGCTCGTAGGCCAACACTGGTGCGATTCCAGATATCAGGGCATGACGAACGGCGAGTTCGGCTTCTAGTGAACTCTCATATGAAATTGAATTGCGAAATTCCAACCTTGCGGCATTAATCTCATCGAATTTTATAAACCCTATAAAGCATGCGTCCCGTCCTCCGTTGCCACGATGCCGCATATTCCGGTCGTGTACCATCCTAAAAAAATGCTCCTCTTCTGTAGAAATGCTCCATTTCCAGTTTACAGTCATTGGCGATGGAGGAAGTAAGACTTGAAGACCATTTGTAAAGTTGGTCTTTTAAGGTAAAGGTTCAAATAACAGTATGAAAACGATGGAGGTAATTTTGCCAAAGTAATTATTATATAAATAACAAATGCTGTACTTATGCGTTGATATGCTTTGTAAAAACGTTAAATGTACTTTATGTACGAGTGTAAAACAGCAAAAATGACTTCTTATGAAATACAGCATACTTGTGCAAATGAATTGAAATATACTCACAGTTGGGCTTGCGCTGGACACTCTAAACGCCAGGAATTTAAACACAATGGCACCTAATGCACAAAGGAGTTGTAAATTCATTGTTGCTCAAGTTGACAGAGTTGGATGTTTCTTTTACATTAATCTTTTTTAATATCACCGCTTTGATGCAAATATTAGAAAATGAAAAGTTACAAGGACTGAAAATAAATGGCTAGAACAAATTCAAGAGCTGGATGCATTGTGTCTGCAACAGTTTTCTACTTGATTTTACCATTGTGCCTCCTGTTAACTTTGAAATTGTCCTTCCCTCGAAACATGTATTGTACTGCAGATTTCACAGTACTCGTGGTGCTATGCTTGTTTTTAAATTTGTAGTAGACAGCGGAATTTAGACTGCACTCTCAATTTTAAACTTTAGAGCAAATGGATTGATCTCGTGCATTCCAACTTCTGGTGCTATTCACTACCAATATGCGCATACCCTTTTCCATCATTGATGATGATATATTTCAAAGCCACTGCTTGTCGACATAACCATAGTTTATGCCTTTAATTTGTAATCCTGAAATAAAAAATCAAGAGAATCAGTCGGGTGTAGGCATCTAAAAAAACTGATTAAAATAAAACTCCAATTGCAGCAGGACATGTATTCAAAAAATAGTAGTCCTAAAAACACTAAAACCTTAATTTAGATAATTTAATTGATGTTAAATACTGAGGTCGTCGATTTCATATGTGATTGCCAATATTCAACTCACAAGTCAGACTTCATCTTATAGCTACCATTGATAAGTAAGACAAAGTTGATCGGCATCTTGTTGATAATGGACTGTTTATAACAATTTATAAAGATCAAGTTACTGTACACCACCTGCCACAGTGCAATCTCTGAGATTCCTCGCCGTGCTACATCTTGATCAATACAGTAAATGACCTGCATTGTGATGCAATATCACAAACGACAAATCACCACATAACTATGTAACTATTACCTACCAACACTAACCTCATAAATGCATTCAAATAATCCTATAAACGAGCATTTAAACATACCTATATATATACATTAACAGTCTATACTAAGAAAAAAATTATAAAAAAAACCTAAATCACTGTAGACAGTATTGCAGATGCAATTCATATTCCAGTGCACAATTAGAATATAGAAATCTGAAATTAATCAGGTTCACCTCATGATACAAATTCTACGTCCCTGTTAATTATAAATACTCCATGAAATTAAAAAAAAAATATTAATTTCATCGAGCTACAGTAGACATTTACTCATGTATGCTATTAAGCACAGTGTCTGCTTATGACTTTTTTATATTTTAAGCGAATACAGTTAAGCTATTAAGATTTGGATAAATGCATTTAAATATTTTTTTACAATTATAATCAGAAGTTTCGCCGATTTTAGACACTATCTAAACCAGTTACATAGATGTTAATTTTTAACACCTGTGTGCCCAATCGAACCTTGAATCAGAAAAATCTAGTAAACTAACAACACGTAGTTCACATTGCGTAGCATTAAGAGGTAGTCGGCTTATTTAGGGGGATGTAATCATTGCATTTCAATTTAAAGAAATATGCCGATGGTGTCGTATAATATTTATTGTCTAACAGCAGGTGCTTAGAGTGCTCGCGAATATTTTCTATGAAGTTTAATTATCAATATTGGAATAAATTCAGTCCTGGTGGACTTTTTATCTCTACATTTAACCATGTTAGTCATTAGTGCACTCTAGTACGACGATTGTTTGATTAAACGTCAAGTTTTTAGTAAATACCTAATGTTACGTGGAAAGATATGTTTCCCTTACGCAACGGAGTACACGCGACGCGCTTTAGTCGAAAGTGCCAATTAAGCGTAAATGAATATGTCTGAAATGTATCTCTAGTACTCTAATATTTTATTACTTTGGTTTCATAAAAATTGCGAACAATATACTTTTACTTTTAAATTATAAGTGATATTTACAAAAGTTTAAATTTTCTACAATGGGTTTGTAGCGCTCCGCCTTAGTGGTTGGTATAGTCATTTTTGTGGTGGCTGTTCGTCCTGGGGCCGCGATTCCGGTGAAACACAATAATAAATCTCCATTTAAGCAAACCAGCACACAGAGTAAGAAAATTCATTTAACAAACCATATCAATCAACATTGAAACGAGCATGCTAATTATGCTATAAACGTTATTTTTATTGGTCTTAATTTTTCAGTTGCTATGAATTGTATAGTCTTGCAAAAGTTTTTTCCATGCACTTTTTGTATATCCTGGTGACTATGATTATCAATCTAACTAATAATTTTCTTCTTTTGCTAAAGATACTGATGGACACAAATTTTTCCCGCCTTAGCGAATCTCTGGTCTGCATAGTAGACAGTGGGATGCCACAGCATTAGCTGCTATCGAAAAAGCCAAGCAAGCGGCACAGGTCACGGCATCTTGTCCAGATTTATCATTTACTAATGAGCAGCTTGAGTATAATGTAAGATTCGTAAGAATAATAAAAAATCGTTGAACGCTAATCGAAAGTTCATTTACGTGTAAGTTATTTATTCGTTACTAAAATAGAAGAATGATGTGAAAATATTTTTGTTGTAATTACAATGCAGAAAGAAAAAAAAATCTACTGGATTAAATTGCCTGGAACTGGAAAGTGCATTCCTAAAGGTAGTGGGCCAACTGCTGATTTTCTAGCTAGAGTACGTGCAGAGGATAACACAGTGAAGGTTGTTGTATCTTTATAGCATGGATCAGACGAAGAAAAAAGTTAAATGATAAAGAAAAAGAACAAGCTGCTGAACGCAACAACGTGATTAACGAAATCAGCAGCACAAATGAATCTACTGACGTCAAACAGATGGCAAAACCAAATCAGATGAATCTATTAACTCTGTAAACAAATTTGCAAAGAGCTCAACTGTGGGCAAAGATTTCTCTGATCATGAAGCCCGGAAGATTGATACTGAGGTTGCACTCTTGCAGCGGCCACTGCAGCCCTAGTCATCAAATGATAATCACCATCGCTTACTGGTATGGGAACATCATGCGCATGGATTGCGGCTTAGGCAGATGCATCAAAAGCTTTCTTCCTAGAGCGGGTAACAAAATGAGGAAACATGTAGCCAATACCCCTGACTCCAATGATTGTGAAAACAGTTTCAATCTGCTTAAGCTCACTATTCATCAACCTGGCCGAATCATAATCTTCGGTATAGACATAGTCCTCCACAGGTATAATTACTATTATTTTTTTCTCATTCAGAATTTTCAACCTGTCAAGATGATCTTGTGAATATTTACCTAGCGCAAAGCCAAAGAGAATTGTTCTGCTGTCCTGATCTTCGCAAGTGTTGAAACATTGAACGACCCCATCTACTCGAAGCTGTCCATGTCTTCTCCCATCGCAAACGTACACGTCTGTGGCGACATTTTTCAACTTGGCATCAAATGTCACGTGCTGTTTGTATGCATATATCGCTGCTGTCCCAGACTTCATCAACCTCTGATAATAGGCCTTGACTTTCTGAAAACTTTCATATGTTGTCAAGTTTAAGAATATAACAGTCGCAAATTTTATTTCAGTAAAACCAATGGTGCCGATAAAACAAGTCATTCCAATGTTGGCTTTTTGAACCATCAACAATCGCTGTTGTGCCATCAGTAGCATGCTACGGACGCCCGGCAGAGATTGATTCTGCCAGTGAATGAATGTCAATGGTAGATGAAAAGCCGCTGTTCCATAATCACTGCCTGATACATGTTGCATCAGGATACGATTCTGCAACTAACATGCACGACAAAATACATAATGAACGAATGCCAGGGACTGTAGTCAGAACTTAGTGCATACTCAATATTTACACAAAGTATTCCACCATCTTGTCATATTGTATCCAACTATGCATATATACTTAGAAAACTGTATTTCATAAATCCACCTCTCTGCTCGGCATGTGCTTATTGAATGGCAGGAGACTAGTTAATGAAAGAATGACCAAACATGCAAGTATGCACTCACCTTGGATAATATGTTGGAGTCTTAGCATAGTGCTGCAGAGACATGTCATGCATACTGTTATAACTTTGTGCATTCTTGTAGATATTGATTTCTGACAGGTTATGCAGTAGAACATACCCAGAAAGCACTGGACAATGGTAGAGAATTCTTCATGACATAGCATGTTTGCAGAAAATCTTACAATTCCTACCTTTTTACATGTCATGCTAAATCAAATGCCAGCATACATTTACTCTCAAGATTATGAATCGACCTAATCACTTGTAGTTCCAACCTATGAAAAATTAATACTGGGTCAATAAGCAGTATACCGTCTAGTCTAAAGTTTAGAAGTCGACATAGACCAAATAAGCTCCGTTGTTGCTCATGTAGAGCTGTCTCAGATGAAAGTGACCTCACGCTAACAGCTGTGGACGGTTCTTTGCGACATGTGTGTGCACGAATGTGATTCTGTTCACTGACTTAAAAGCCTCTCGCACTTTAAATTTATTAAGGTCCGTCATTCTGTAAAAGTTTGAATACATATATGCATATTGCTAATCGCTATTGTGTAGGTACCTTGAGAGTTGTGCCTGAGCTAAATCTGTTGCCTATTTACCCAACAGCTTGTTTCTGGCAATGATGATGCATTCCAGTATGTCGTTAAACAGGTTTCCAAGTTGGACTACAGTGCAAGCATGTAATGATGGATCTTCGACGAATATCACCAAGTTAAGACTTTGAGAATGGCACTATGGCTAATAATTGCTAGCGAGGATTCATCTAATACAAAAACATTTCCGGCCTCAAGTTCTTTCAGGTGTACTGCAATATATTTCAGGTTAACAAGAAGTAATCTGCATATTTACAGCCAACACGACCAAATGTAAAGTCAACATTATAATGCAGGTAACCGAAACCCAAAATAATCTCTCAGTCCTAACCGGTCCTAGAATAGCCACTCTGTTGGATCACACGTGTAGGTTGCGTGAACGTCAAGCTTGAACATAAATGCAGGTCTGAGTGCTATTTTTTATCGAACCAACAAACTAATTTTACTAATTAAACAAACAATTTTATCCAGCCATCACCAAATACAGCTGCGTGTATATATATGTTTTACTCGTCATAAAAATAATGATGTGATTCTGATAGATCGGAGCTGATTGACGTAACAGTCTTCTTCACCGCTGGAGCCGACAGCGCAGCATCGAAAAAGCAACTACCACAGCGCGTTCCGATACCGCGTATATCAACATAAAAGCCACACTCGCAGTACTGCCCAAGTTATTTTTCTGTATGCATGCAATTTTCTTAGATATTGCAGACTCGTTTGATCGCACCGTATTGCATGGATATAAATGTGTAATAATTTTCATACGTCGGATGTCGTTTATTTAAATTAGTTCAGACTGGTTAAAAAAGTCAGTTGATAATAACTAATGCTTATTGCATAGTGCACTCACACAAACATGTAAATCACATGACAGATCAAGTCTTAGTGCTCAATAATGCCAAGTGTACCATATGATTTGAAACAATGGTACCGATTGGTCAAATTCACATTAGATTAAAAAATTGTGTTCACAATTAAGAATGCATTACTGTGTATCGGCATGCCTTTGGTATTTAGTCACTGCACAAACAGTTGGTCAATGTGAAATAGAAAGATATGGAGCCAGAAGTTTTTCTCTTTGTATATGCCAAGGTTTAAAGCAGATTAAACACATTTTTAAAAACTACCATTCGTTCAAGCTGTGCAGTATAAATATTACAATATTATAATACATAAAAAGAAACAAAATTAAAAAATCTATTAGATTCACACATAATTTTAAAATGCAGCTGCTTCCCAGACTTGACCTTGCTTTAGCAGACATGTGGACAAGAGAAAAGAAACTATATAAAACAATTATAAATACAAGCCAAGCTGTTTCTACTGACACTATACGCTTTGATTAACACATTTTGGAAAGACTCTTTTGCATTAACAATATACAGCATCGAGTTATGATTGAATTCCGACATAAAGATATCTAAATATTCACAGTGTAAAATCTTGTGCTATTCTAATAGTAAATTCTGTGTATTGCATACAAACCCAGCGATTTCAATCACTTCGTTTGAACTTTACTGTGTAAAGCAGACTGGAAATTTTGAGAACTTGCACAGTCTCTTGCTAAAAAAAATAAAATTCATCCAGCCTGATGTTGATCAGTCTTTCACATTCTAATAAAGCACTCCATTTATTGAATATTCCTTATAAAACCTGTTATTGATCTTGTGCTTAGATGCCGCGGTGGTAGAAATCATAAACTGATTTGTAAAAAAATGCTACAGCACGTTGATGGTCAATTATTCTCCTCGTCTCCACTGGAATTTTTGGATGATGGGGAATGCGACTGGAAACCCGGCATAGGAATTTCGTGAAAATAAAAGAGTTTGATACATTAATGTCTTGTGGTTTTAATGAGATCAGTATAGCTACAAGACGAGCCAAGCGTGCAGCTGCAATTGCTGCACTGGTTGTAACAAGAAAGCTCTTGTCCACCAGGGGCATTGGAACACCATGGGCATTGATTGCAGTATAGGCCAGTGTACCTGGAATTTTTCTCCCTGCTCCATTTGTACTAGAAGGAATCAGATGGCCACTATTTGTGGCCCCAGCAACTTTGTATACTATTGGAATATTTTCCAGAGCTTCGTGCATTCTCTCTGCCAAATCAAAATTGTCCTTGAAAGAGTCTTCTTCCACAGGAATAATGACGATAAACTTGGCCGTGTCGAGGTTCTTAATAGCGTTTAAAATTACTGTAGAATAAGTATTCAATGAAAAACCCAACAGAATGATGTGAATACCTTGTATTTCGCACTGGATCAAGCAATCAACCACTCCATCGACGCAGATGTTTCCTTGTTGTCTGGCATCGCAAATGTGCAGCCCACCCGCAATGTGAGACAGAGCGAATTCGCTGGCTAAGTAATGTTCGTATCCCAAGGCTGCTGCAAGTCCAGACATGTATGCACAATCTATGACTGTCTTCTTTTCTTGGTATTCTGTGAATGTAGTAATATTTCCAACTAGTTCGGTGGAATAGTTTAATTCTTCAAAGCTCAGTGCTCCCACAAAACACGTTGGCCCTCTTTTGTACATGTTTGTTTGAATCATGCGTCGTTGAACTGCATCAATTTGCTTCTTCTCGTGTGCAGATATAAACTCAACCTTTTCAAAATATACTGTCGGGCGTTTAAAAACAACATTACTGTCTTCCATATCACTAGTCTGTAAATATTACAAGGACAGTTATGCTGAATGGTAAATGCTGGTGCACACAGTAAACGACTGCACTATTATTCTAAATGCCCAATATTTTTAAATATAAACGCCCCCAAACCTTGCATGCACGGATAGTTTACAAAATAAATGTCATATTTTTATTCAATCTTTTTCATACGTTGTTTATTGTTTTGTACGTGCAAGTGCCATAGATCAATTTGTACAAACAGTCACTGACAGACTACTCACTAAGGGCGCTGCTTGGCCAAAGGCTGACATAGTTGTGAATAAGGCAACTATTACTAGTAGGTAATTCATTAGTCCATTTTTATTTTTACTTTTTCCATTGCTATGGTGAGTCATTTACGCAACTGTAGAATAATTTACAGGTACCCAAGTAAGACTCTTGTCCAAGAAATTATTTTTACCAATTAAATTGAAGCATCTTCATTTTAAAATCTGTAGGTTTTTTTTAACTAGTTTGATGATGCAGTCACTTGAGGTGCACATTTGCAAAATGAAAAAGTCATCTTAATACTTTCCCCATGCACACTAAAGTGTCCACTGGCCTAAAAGACATTCTGCTTTGCGGTCGTGTGTTACGGCAGCACCGCATCTGTTGATTCACGACAAGTACGCATGCATTGTTGACGCTATTGATAATGTTAACATTTTTTGAGATGTAAAGAAGTCGAGGTGTAGCCGTCATTTTTTCAGTTCAGTATAATTATCGCTGGATTCAATGTCTGTCTTAATAAAAAAACACTATTGGCAAGACTGTAGAAACTCAAGCAAATAGCCTTGGCTAACTTGCCAATCCTAACGGAATTTTTTGAACGAGATATTATTTCAGAGTATAGTCTTGAAATTTTGCTTCTATGATGGATATATACCCTCATACGGATATAGCCAAGACATTTTCTCACTCAAACCTGTCAGTGGTACAAATGCAGCCTTGTGCTGACCTGAAATGGTTTTGACAACTGAAAAGTGCGAGCATAAAATAAAAGGAGTAGATAAATAAAAAAAGCAGAATAAATCTTTTTCCTCATGCCATATTACGGACAGATCACAAAAACTACATTTATATTTGAATAAATATGATATATGATGTTGCATTGAAATAAATTATACTTCATTTGTGAAAACGAAGTAACACTTCCCCAGTGCAATGAAAACATTAATAATTTTTGGCAACATGCCTTAATGAAAGTTGCAGAATAATAATCAGATCCATTAAAATGGGTTCCTGGGTTGATAGTAATAAACCTAAATTGATTATCGGTTCATCAACAATAACAAAGATATAATTTCAAAGTATATTAGAGGGTTTCTATCATCCTTATCCATCATTATGAATTTCTCTATGATTCTATAAAATCCACCATACATCAGATGCAAAAAAAATGTGTCATGTCGCCGATCCACGATGTTTGGAAGTACTGTTGGGAGTTCATTGACGTACGTATTTCTACTTCAAGACCCAGTATTAGAAATCTGAAAAACGAAATATAAAAAGGAAACATGGTATTCTGAGGCTTTCTTCTCTCTGTCATTCTTCTACGCTCGCCAGGCACGCAGATGTCACTACCATAGTATTTGAAAAGTGAAAAAATATGCTGTTCAAAAAACATGAAGCTTGATGAGCATAAACCATTGCCTGAGCTAAGTAATTTGCATCCTCATTTGTGCTTGAAAGTTTAGATACAAGAATATAAATCTGTTTTTTCTGGTGCCATCAACTGTTGTGATAACGGGAATTACACTCTGCTCGCACTGCATTGGTGTTTTAGAATGTATATAGTCTTAGTATCCTCAGTTTTTGACAGGCAGCATTAAAACTTTGCCCTAACCATACAGAGTTTTTAGTTTCTCTAAAGTGAATAGAGAGTAGCAAGTGAATGATAATCAGGTGAAAATTACAGAAGCATTTTTATCTTCACACCCACAGAAACATGAACGTGTCAGTTCCATTTTGTAGCACAAAGGTAAACTTTATCAATACTACGTTACTTGATGAAGTCTTTAGCCATGTGCCGTTTATATGCCAGCACCTCGATCAGTCAGTATTTCCTCAGATCATTAGTGTTGTCAAAAGAAGCAGATAAATTTTCAGGTACACTAATGTCTTAAATTTTGTCAATGTCACCGTTTTAGTCTTCCAACCCAATGGAGCCAATAACACATGCCCATGTTATACTCTCGTTATCTGTCTTCATGTCGGAGACTTGTAAATTTACAAAAATTTCTTCTTTGTTTACTGTATATTTTTTTTCATTTTTATTCAACTCCATGAAGGAGAATTTCTGCAGAGTATTGTATGTACTTGATGTCCAATAAGCTGTCTTTTCAATCTGTTACCGCTGAATGAGCAAACTATAAAAGTAGTCTTCATAGATGTATTGTGTCTAATAAAGGCACATTCATTTTGTTCTTCCAGACATCAAGGCATGGTAGGATTTAATTGTTTTGGTGCCTTTCATCAGTGATTGAATCAGTGACTATTCTTACTTGGAGTCTTACTAAAGGGAAGAATAACATGCACACACAATAATTCTTGGTCGAGTATTTACAATGAGCTAAACAGTGAACGTTTCTAGTATATATTTAAAGATCTTCCGGTTATATTCACACATTATGACTTGAAAAAAACTTATTGTTGCTTCACTGTAACGACGCCAAAAAAGGTGATATGGTCCCTTGGCATGACTTTATATCCGCACAAAGAACAATAATCTCGACAAACGCCCGATGCCATGTGATCATATATTATTGCAGCACTGTTACAGCTATACTATAAATCAAACTGATAGAAAAAACTATATCTGCAGCGAAACATTGTAAACAGATTCCTTAATCTTTTCTAACGAATATAAACCTTTAGTTCAGGTACTCATGCAAAGCATTATTATCAGGCATGACAGGTCGTCTCTTCTGAAACAACCTTCGTATCATTCAACATTATGTGCATTTCAGCTTCAATCTTCGAATACTTTTTATCAACATCAAGGTTCCAATACAACGATTTGCTTATATCGTATTGTCTGCCAAATTACGTCTGGTGCTTAGGAGATTTGTTCTTGCAGGTATTCTGATCTAGCCAATATTTCGTTACGTGATGCTTTCTAAGCATACAGTGGCGTGAACGCTTCAATTTCAACAATTTTGCACATGCGTATGAGATACATCTATTCAGCTAGATTCTACAGGCTATAAGTAAATAGGACAAACTACGTGCACCAGTGTTGCTGCATTCATGAAAACGCGAAGCTGTGCCTCTGCGACATACCCGATAGCGTTGTGCGAAAACCCACATGATATCAAACATACTGTCACATATTATCATATTTGAGACAATACCGTTAATTCAAGCAATGCAAAACCGCTACAACACTAGTCATCATTTGTATTTGTGTTGATTGGTTACAGTTCATGTTGAATTGTGACTGTGGAAAGAGGTGCAATTACGAGATTGCAGCCAAGAAATGATCAGTTGGCGCATGAAAGACACTTTGTGCTTGTTTCTCATAAGACCTGTTAAATTAATGCTGCGTCAATTTCATGCAAAACTCAGCTTTACTGTTTAATCGGATCAAATCATTATGTCTATAATTAATACTAATACAACAATGCTAAGAATGCTAAAGTTTAAAAACAAATTAATAAAAAAAAAGTCATTTACAAATACTCAACAATCAAGTAGTACATCATACATCATCATTTGCATGTCAAACCTAGTGTATGCACTCTGTGTGTAATAATAAAAAAAATGTACTACACATGTTAGATCAACCATCTTATTTGTAACCACTGGAATTTCATAAACAATCACTCTTTTGCTCGACACCATTTTTAAAAACTTTAAGAAATAATTAAAGTATGGATATCTGTAGGTCTTTATCCGCAAAACGTCAAAGATGGCAGCGAGCCTGGCAACACGAGCAGCTGCCACAACTGAACCGGTGATTGCATGAAAATCACTGTTTCCAATAGACACTGGAATGTCGGATGCATAGACTGCCGTATGAGCTATTTTTCCTGGAAATTTGTCTCCTGTTAGCATAAGAATGGCTGGTAAACAGACTACCGTCAGAGTTGGTACCAACGACCATGAATACATTAGAAATTTTTTCCAGCTCTCTATGCATTTGCAAAGCTGAATCGATAGCAATAGAATGTGCACTGTTTTCTATTGGCAAAACTATTATAAAGTTGTTTTGATCAAGACTCTTGATTTTTTCCAGGATGATGGGTGAGTGTATGTTCATATGGCATACCAATTAATATAATTTTGATATCCAGTTTTTCACATTCGCCAAGACACTGCTTCGATGCCATCGACATCGAGGATGGCCATCTCTTCTTGCATCGCACAATGTGCAAGCTGCGAGCTATATTCATCAAGAGCCGGCGTGGTGGCCATGTACTGCTGCGTAAGCCAACACCTGCAGCCATTCCCAGATTTCATGAGATGCCGGATGTAGCGCTGGAACATATATTCTTTCATTTCTCGTTTGTGAAGTTGCTAAATTCAGATAGTTGCCGCACTCAAGTCATCAGTACCCAATGGAACCTATGAAGCAGGCATGCCCTCCTTGATTCACTCTAAGTTTATTATTTCGGCTCTGTACTATGCGAAAAAAACTTGCTTCGTTTTGTGAAACAAAGTGCTTCATGTATACTTTTACTGGTGGAAGTGACAGTATGACTTGACGAGCTTCAGTAGTGCTTTTCTGTCATGCCAAAAACAAGGGCTTTGCTTTTGCAGCGATCAATATGTTATATCATGAATAATCTAGATTAGCTAAACAGATGTGAATTTTATTGCATTTGCATACATACATGCACCCATGAAAATAGTGCAATATAGGATCATTGCCAAGCAAACACTTTGGATGGGCCACTCTCGATAGATGTAACAATTGCACACGAATATATTTGCATGGTATACTCACCGACTGGGTAATGCATTGGAGACACTTGGATAAAAAACTTGACAAGAATACAGCTAGAATACATGCTTGATGCAGTTTAAGAATCATTGCTTTTGCACATTCCTATGTTCGTAATACTCTTACAAAAACATAAATTAATGAAATTATAAATATAATGGATATTCTAAGAACATTCAATCTACTTGCTAGTGTGGAGAAACCTGACAAGTTTTACAAGCAATATACTCGAGACTGTTGCTTTTTGCAACTACGATCGTATAAACTTACATGAATCGAGCAAGTCTTGTAATCAGAGTTGTCCTATTATCAACTCACATCGAGTACTAGAGCTATAAAGTACAATGCACTCTTGCACCTCTAGTTTGCTATTACATCACGAATGAATGCCAG
Source organism: Liodrosophila aerea (assembly GCA_035045005.1). Classification (NCBI taxonomy): domain Eukaryota; kingdom Metazoa; phylum Arthropoda; class Insecta; order Diptera; family Drosophilidae; genus Liodrosophila; species Liodrosophila aerea. The sequence goes on from JAWNNL010000023.1 coordinate 29,588, forward strand.
CTTAACATTGTTATGGTTTATTTACAAGTCGTGAACTGGCTGTCCTGCTGCATTCATCATGAGCCTTAGTAATGATATCTACGTAATTCATTGGCATCATTACTGTTTAGCAACATTTTTCATTACTAAGTTTCTAGGTTCCTCGTACTGCATGTTGAATAATAATTGTACACCAAATCTGAAGCATCACAAATGACCGCTCAAGCATCATCACAAACAATACCGAGTCATATCTTGTCAACATGCAAAAATCTTAGCCGAAACCAAAAATTTTACACCTAGGAGAAAAAACAAAACGACATTTACACACTTTTATGTTAATTAACTAAAATACCAAGAATGATAACATCTTGTGTACTGGGACTATACTCTGACCCATAGGCCCTATCAATAGCAACCAAAAGGAAAGAACAATAAAAAACTACTCTGATTATTTCACGGTTTTTATTGTGAGAATGAGCATTTGTTTGGCTAACAGTTGTTCATTTCATGAAACAAATCTTCTTGTTGTACTCTTTTGGCATAAGTCAAACTGAAAAAGTCACTTGGTCTGCTAGAAGATGAGCAATACAGACACTATCAACAACATTTGTGCACTTAGAATATACCAGAAATAAGAAAATCATATTTTTGTCTTAAATATTGACATGCACAAATTGGCTTCTGTTAGCATAAAGCATACAATATAATATTATGAAGACTCTATTAAAGGTACTGACCAGATTTAGTGTCATACAATATAAAAGTTGATGTCGAACAAATGTCCTAGTTAGCAATAGAATCGAAAACGTATCTAATGCTAATAAATACTCATGGTTATACGAGAGAATCAAGTGCATGAAAACACACGCATTTGTTGCCCCTATAATCAACGCATTCACATATCGGCAGTATTCATGGTTACTCCACAGATTCCAATTAATGACCAACTCTCATGATGCCATGTCGATAAAACCTGTAAATTTACTGCCACCAACTGAGCGACAACCTTTTAAACAAAACAAAATTATAATCTATATTTTTTGATCATTCTCAGGCACTGTTCATGAGGGTAGATTGTGTTTATATAAAGCAAGGTAATTTTTTAGAGAAGAGACTGCCATGCTGAAATCAATCATTGTTTCTGTTTCTAACGGAATTTGCATGATAGTGTAATTGCGACTCTGATACGATGTGAGTAAACTCGCTCAAAGTAGTTATGAAATGATGTAAAGGCTTCACGTGGTCTCACCACTTTTAGTATCGCTGCCAATCGACCCAGACGCGCTGCTGCCACCATGGCACTCGTCGTTACATGATAATCAGCCGTGCTCAAAGGCAAAAAAATCTGCTTAGCATGAATTGCTGTGTCAGCTATTTTACCAAATGAGTCAAAATTTGTTCTACAAGGTATTTGAGGAGATCTTCCATCATTCGATGCAGCCCCAACGACGGTAAATACAATTGGTATAATTTGAATTGCCCTGGTCATGGCCATTGCAGGAAAGTTGTTACACTTACACTGTCGTGTTTCGACTGGCACAATAACGATGTTTTCATCCCAATCTAGATTGTTTATTCTTTCTAGAATTCCCTTGGAATATGTAGTCAATGAAAGACCCATGATAATAATGTTAATGTTATTAGACATGCATTCATCGATTCAATCCTCCACTCCATCGTCTCGAAGACGTCCACCTCGCATGGCATTACAAATGTAAACTTCATCTGCAATTCTGTCGAGCAAGGGTTCAGTAGCCATGTATTGTTTATAAGCCAGTACGCCTGCAGCTCCAGATTCTAGGAATTTGTGAACCCTTGCGCCACTGTCATGAATTTCATGTTCTGTGGTCATGTTTGCAAATATTGCAGTAGCTTCGTTTAGTTCCGAGCGACTGATAGCACCAATAAAACAAGCTTCTCCTTTGTTTTCACTTGGTGAAATTGTCCTGCGCCTTTGTGCCTCTTCCCGATACCTTTGTTCTTCTGCAGAAAGATTTCGTTTCCACTCGACAGTAGTAGACAGACTAGGCAGGTTCAAAGTGTTTCCCTTAGCTTTTTCTATCTACAAGAATGCAAACAACGTGGAAATGTAAGAAAAGCTTCTATGCATTCTACTGGCGTTTGACTGCAGATGCATATGATAAATCAAGTATACAGAATTCTAGAACGTTTTACTTTACACATAAATGTGTCTCATGGTTGATAGATGATATAATACTAGTCTGATCAAGATTTAAGTCGTGTAAAACATTAAATCATCATTCACAAATTCTATTTATTGCTTTTACACATACGTCAGACATGGCATTGGAGAAAGTTGATAGATACAACACCACAGCTGCAATCCATGCAGTATAAAATCTCCTAGGCCTGTATTTTAGTCTTGTCTGCTTTGTATTCATGACGTGATGCTCAATTTTGTTGCAATAAATTTAGAAACCTTGTAATGCATGACATTTGCGTATCAGTTCAACTTCAAAACCTGGAATAACACCATGTTTATCTATAAAAAATATAATAAACGTCAATAAAACTATATCAGACTGCCATTATTGCAATCAACATCTCGGTTTTTTCACATGTATTGCGCATGTCCAAGATTAACGCGTCATATCTTTCAAAAAGAAAAGGCACGTTCCAAAAGTATCAGTGCCGTACCCTCGGACATTAATTGCGTCTTGTCGACTGTTGAAACAGAATTTAACACCTTCGTCGTGGCGTTTCTTGAACAACCTATATACTTAATTTAGTGGTTAATCAGTGTATACGGTGACTGCCACAAACGGAAATTCAACTCGACTCACTGCAAAAATGAGTATTATCTCTATAAGCATCATTCCAAATCATTCTTTCAATGTAATTCAATATTTGGGTAATATTAAACATCAACACGCTTGACAAGTGAAATTCAAGTAACCACATGGACAAGCTATTCAACCATATAAATACGGCATTTGCAAAAAAAGTAGAAACTGCTGATACAACTTCAGTCATGAAACTTCAACCATCAAGACACTAATCTAGATACAATTTGCATGATTCTCTCAAAGTAGAGGTAAAAAAGAAGCTTGGTTTTTTTTGTTTCGAACTTGTACAGAACGACTGCCAATTTTGCCACCACGTGGTGCAGTCAAGACAGGACTTGTAGGCACATGGACATCCACTATGCTAACCAGCATACGGAAGTCTTAAGCGCCAACTCCCGTGGATGCCACTATTGATTCAGCCTACTAAAGTATTTCACGCTTTTTGAGGGAAACCATGGCTCCTTCTAGACTGGCTCCGACGATGGAAAAGTGTAGGAACCTTCTCCAATACCTCATGTATCTGATAAAAAAACCTAGCGCAACCCTTCAGTATTGTTAAATATGACTGTTATGAAAGAACTGGAACGATGCATCGAGAGATGTTATTTGCATCTCTGAGTTCAAATGCGTGTCAGAAAATCGTGTAAGGGGAAAAAAAAACTACGCTACTGCGGCACCTGACCCGCCGCGAACCAGCACATAGTCGACCGGCTGTGCATTTGTCAAGACAAGTTAAATTATATATACATGGAAGACTTATCTAATATTTAGTATAAAGGTCGTAATTTTACGCTTGGTACTGCGTCTAGACATCTGGCATTTTTTTATTAATTCCCAGTTAGCGATAAAACATCAATCTGGACTAGTACTACATAAATACAGAATGTTACATCATTTGTTATAATCTGCCAAACACAAGTTATTCAAAGATGTTTATAACCGAGTAATAACCTGTTATAAATATACACCTCTCTGTTAATTACGAACGCTCTGCGAACAGGTATTGGTCGACGAGTCGTCCCAAACATGAGCAAATTCACTTGACACTAATATGTTTAACATATAGTTTTTATATTTATTATGACCTGCGCAGAAAAAACATGCAAGGCTACGCATATTAAAAAATATAAATATTTGATGTTTGTGATGCCAGACGAGATGGAAAGCCTCGAGTTGACGGAGTCACAGAATGCATTGGCAAATGTGCCGCATTAGGCTTCGAAACTATCTTTTGGGGATTTCCATTGACACATTATTCTTCAAAGATACTAGAAAAAACAAAACTCTGAATTATAAAAGATTAACTTTAATTGTCGCGGTTAAAGATCGAGCTTTCGAAGGTTATTATAGTAGTGCATGGAGTGCTGGATCGACGGAACAAAATTTCGACAGTTGTCACTGTTGTGGAGACCACACACGATGGCGCTATATTTGCCACACTATAATCCTAAGAAGAAGTGGGGATAAAATTCGAAGTCCACTGGGTGACACTGTGATGTATGCCCAAGAAATTCCAGTGCCATAGGGAAAAGAGGATTTCCATTTGACAACCAGTGCAACAATTGTTGCTGCACGTATAGCTCGTTTAGCAGCTGTATTGCATACCACAAGAGAACATCTACTGACAAGACATTCATTCAGTAATAAATTGAAGAGATTCCTACTCGATGTTTCAGGCAAAACTCACAAACTTCCTCAGATTCCTGTATCTACAAAAAATTTAATTGATCTTACACGTGCCAAAGAAGTTCTTCATAATGATGATAACTACCGCTGAATTATTACTAAGCCAGAATAGTGTTGTCTTTAAAAAGGATTTTACCTTCTTTAAACATAGCCCTGTCCATATCACAAAAACAATAATCACATTTTACATTATTTACAATGTCATGTGTGGTTGTAAGTGAATATTGTAATTATTTTAACAATCGCATTAATTATTATTCAATGCCATGACTTTGTCCATGATTGTTTTGTAAAAAACACTGCTTGAACATGACCAAAATGAACAAACATAAAATTTAAATTAGCTTTTCTAATAATATCTTTGATGTGCATTTTTGCATAGTCTGCCACTTGCCTGTTGAGTTATACTTATTATCATTCTCTATTAAATGTTACTAAGATGGACTATGATAATTAAAGACATAACATTATTCCAGCCAGGCAGTGAATGATGTATATCTGACAGATGACTCTTCTTTTGTAACCACAAGACATGTGTCCTAGGACTCAACTTCAAATTACGGATAAAATTGCAGCCACGCCATGTGTTTGTTTAAAAATCAAGTTTAGAGTTAATACCCTGATGTTACATGTAAAGAGAGGTACTCCTTATTCAACGCGGTACACGCGACGCGCTTTAGTCGAAAGTGCCAATTAGGCGTCAATGACTATATCCGAAACGATTCTCTAGTACTCTATTATTATTATACTATTGTTTCATAAGAGTTGCAAAAAATAAACTTTAATCTTTAAATTATAAATAATATTCTCAAACATTTGAATTTTCTACGATGGGTTTGTCGCGCTACGCTTTAGTGGTTGGCATACTCATTTTTGCTGTAGCTGCTGGTACTGGGGCCGCGATTCCAGTGAACCACTATAGTAAATCTCCATTTAAACAAACCAACACTCAGAGTAAGAAAGCAAACCGTATCAATCAAGATAGCAACGTGCATGTTTATTATTATATAATTGCTATTTTCACTGCTCATATCTTTTCAGCTGCTATGAATTGTTTCGTCTCGCAATAATTTTTTCGACGCATATTTGTATATCCTAGTGGCTATGGTTATCAATGTAACTGATAATTTTTTACTTTGCTAAAGGTACTCATGGACACAATTTTGCCCCCCCAAAGCGAAACTCTGGTCTGAATGGTAGACAGCGGGATGCTACTGCATCTGCTGCTATCGAAAAAGCCAAGCAAGCGGCACAAGTCACAGCATCTTGTCCAGATCTATCATTTACTAATGAGCAGCTTGAGTATAATGTAGGATTCATTAGGATAATAAAAAATCATTAAACTCTAATCGATAGTTCATTTACGCATGATTTATTTTTTCTTTATTAAAATAGATGCAAAATGTGGAAATATTCTTGTCGTAATTACAATGCAGGAAGAAAAAAAAATCTACTGGATTAGCTTGACTGCGACTGGAAAGTGCATTTCTAAAGGTAGTGGACCAACTGCTGACTTTCAAGCTGGAGTACATGCAGAAGATAATACACTTGATGTTGTTTTATCTGCATGGCAATTACCTAGCCAAAAAAAAGTGACCGATGAAGAAAAGGAACAAGTTGCCAAACTAATCAAAGTCGTCACTGAAATCTCCAGCAATAATGCGTCGACTGAGAATCAAACTTATGAAAAGGCCAAATCAACTGAATCTACTGACTCTGTAAATAGGTTTGCAAACAATTCAACAGTGGGCAAAGATCTTTCTGATGATGAAACCTTCATTCCTATTCCCGTTGGTGGTATGATAGCATTAGGGGTAGGTCTTAGGTTACTTCGATGGGCAGCAAATTAGATAAGTGGATATACATCCTGACAGCAGTCAGGGTCATTAAGTTCACATTCTTTCAATTGAAATGTGATCAATGTGGAATCTAAATGTTTCAAGAATGGCACCCAGAAAAGACGAAATGCGATAAAAAATCACTTTGATAAGCGGCAGTTTTCCATTATCGCACCTTGCATTCGTGTGGCAAAAGAAGTTAATATACATACCACATAGAAATGATGTAATTTCAAACAGATGCAGCATATAAGCTGCATCCTTCAGTAACAATTAACGCGTTGATGCATATATTGATGGCACCATCAATACATTTAACTTTTTGGCAATACATGCACTTCATTTGTCTTTCATGCCAACCTGCTGACTACTTGTATGCAGTGACAGGTAAAGGTTTATCCATTAAAAAATGTATTATCAAATACCAATCGTTACCATATTCTATTTGCGATGATTTCATCGATGTAATAGTGTCTATATATCTATGAAGGTGAAACTTGAACTGTACATTATATAATATTCTTTATGCCGTGAACAAAACATATAGTGCCATACAACATCCGAGTCAAACTAGGTTGTTAATAACGAAATTTCAGTTTTATTTTTGCAATAGGTGCTCAATCAGACTAATTTTATCTTTCGATAAGAATCTTTCAACCTCAGCCTGTAACGATTCGGTGCCCTAGAACTTTTTGGCTTGATCAATGCATATACTAGTCGTAAAATGCATCGAGTCGTATGTTTTATGGCTGAATAATTTTGTGAATCATAACAAAATTAAATTTCTACATGGACTAGACAAACACATTTTTTCTTTACGCTGCAAGTGCAGTTTTCTCAAAAGGTAATTTCTCTTGGGAAACAGTATTGGCTTGCAAGCTTTTACCTCAATAAAACAGTTATTATACTGCAAAGATATAGTCAAAAGAGAACGTCGCTGCAAAGTAAATAACCTCAAGAAATGGCGAGACGAATACAAAGATACTATTTACATTGTGATACTGGCAATAACTACTCATCTGAATCAAAAGACACTTGCAATAAGACATCTCTAAACACACGAGTAACATAAATGTTTTTATGTTAGTTTATCGGTCCATAGAATGTCTGGGTACAACAATATACTACGAGTCATCACCATAATACCATCTAGACAAAATTGCAGCAGCTGAATAATATCAGAGTATAAAAGAGCCCAAGACCACACAAATTAGCCATCCCAAAGAAATGTCTACCCTTTAATATTACACATTATACGATTTAAAATGTATTGTGGCTAATATTATTTCCCACCCTAATAAAACAACATGGTTACCAGTAGCATATTCAATATCCATGATAATCTACCCAGATCCCGGGGAAATGCCATCCAGCTCAACTCTAGTCAAAATAAGATGCCATTCACAAAATGACAGCATTATAATTTTGTGCCAGCCGTGAAATTTCATCTTTAGCGATACTATAAAAGTTTGTAATATTGTGATGCAAAATAGTTTTGACGCACTCCAAATCAATCATTCGCTTGGTCAGCACGGGAATTTCAGCAGCACTGACGTTGTTACTGGTCACCATTTTAAGAAAATAAGTGAAATAAACAGAAAATGGAAACAGCAGCCTCCTTGGTTTTTTACTGTAAAGTATTGCTGCAATTCGAGCCAAACGTGCGGCTGCTATGCTTGAACTAGTTGCAACATGGCGATCCATTGTGCTCATGGGTATCGGAATGTTCTCGGCATGTACAGCCGTCGTGGCCAATATACCTGGAACCCTAGATGCCGTATCGGACAACACATGTGGAATTATTGATCCGTCTCTCCTGGAGCCAATGACAGTCACCACATGAGGAATCATGTCTAATTCTTTCTTCATCATCTCCGCTGAAGAATAATCATCGTCTAATGTTTGCTCTTCCACAGGCACAATGACGACAACGTCACTCCAATTTAAGCTCTTTATTTTTGCTATGATGACGGAAGAATATTGAATCAGAGGAAAATTTAAGAAAATTACATGGAATTTCTTTTTTTTGCACACGTCGATGCAATATACAACACCTTCTACGCAAATGTTGCCACTGATAGCGGCATTGCAAACATAAGATCTGCGTGCTATTCTGTCGATGTAACCATCCTCTGCCATGAACTGATTGTAGCTCAATATCGCAGCAAGTCCAGACTCCATGGTGTTGAAAAATAAATATGATGATCTAATAACATCCGCAGCTGTTTTAAAATTTGCGAATATTTTTATACTAGCACTCAATTCATCTCTGTCATTGGAACCGATGAAACACGCTATAGCTGTTTTGTCTCTAATGCTGTTTCCCTGCCTTTGTTGAATTCCTAAATGTAAATTATATTGATCAGAAGATATTGATCCCTCCCAGCTCAACATCAATAATGAGCTATTATACTTGGGAATGCAATGGTTGGTCCAACTGTAATGGCATTACAAAAGTTCACTTCTTTTAGAGTGAAATAAACCAACTGGAATGCGGTTGAATAAGCCAAGGCATAGACATTTGTTTGTCTTAATACATACAGACTGCTGCGGCATTTCATGTGGATGATTTTTATATCGAAATATTCTATTGAATGTGTTATCTATCAATCAGAGGGATGACATTGCACTTGACATGTGTTAATTATGCATACCTGCCCAGCTCTGGTATGGCATTGGCAGACTCAGAAAAGAGCATGGCGATAAAGACCATCCATCGATTAATAAGCGATCGAATCATTATATTTATCGAGTCAATTATTTATAAGCTTGTGATTTTTATGGCAAAGGATCGCATACGAGTTTACACATCCAGATTCCACAGTCGTACATATGCATAAATACATAATATTATAGGGAATGATGGATCTCCTGTAATTAGACAAACAAATGTATAGACCAGTAATAACAAATAAAAGCGACTGTATACCAATTCAGTAGTCTATGTTCCAAACCAATCCGTACCGTGCAGACGATATTATCTAGAAGACACATTTCACTTGCCATCTCACGCACGGTACATGGGCTTTTTTGTTATAGCTACCCCGAAAGTCAGATCCAATGGTACTTGACATCAGCAGATCTACACACATCAATAACTTGTAGCTCAGTGTCAAAAAAAAAATTGCCTGGATCCCTTATACTGTGTTTACAAGTACATACTCAAAAAGTAGACTCCAGTCTTTGAGGCACCAACATATTGAGCGTTTTACATATGCAACGATGCCAAAACAAATAGAGTCGAATAAAATCGTAAACTATAATAGGATTTTCACAAATATTAAGAGTTTTTACGTGCTGTTTGTCACAACACATTAAAGGTTAAAAGTCGGCGCAGAGGGCATCGTCATTTTTCAGCAACCGTCATTTTACTGTACGCATGGACAATGGAATATTATTGAGACTAGTCTAATCGTTCATTGAACCCGTTTTTCGCAATCCAATTATTCAACATTGCTTTTTTATGAAACCATCTAAACGGCAATATAAGTATTACCAGTGTATTTTTGTTATATATGTCAATGGTGCACGATGCTGCAGCAAGACGATGACAACAACGGAAACTAAAGAAAGTTGATTGGTCAGAATATAAACTATTCCTTGTCCAGATCATGCAGGTATAATTGTTGAATAATATTGAATATTTTTACTAATTACACAGAAAAATATACCGGCGCCTTTGTTGATATGGCAAAATGTGTCAGACACTGCTTTGGCATTAAACAAATATACTGCAAACTAATTATGTACAGTTAATATTTTTAATCAGTAACCTTAGAAGACCCGGTTGTGCTCACATGACTGAACAAGGCTCATGCAACATAAAACTTAATGTCGAGCAAACGTCCTAATATGCAATTGTATAGAAAAAAAATGTAATTATAATAAACATTTATGAATACACAAAAGAATCAAGTACATGAAAACGCATGCATTTAATGCCCTAGTAAAATTAACTCACTCACACATCGGCAGTAGGTATAATTAATCAGCAGATCCCATTAATGATCAATTTCGTGCGCCATCAATAAAGCCTTTAACCTAACCTAATTAGTAACTGAAGAATAGCACTGAAAACAAACAATACACTTAATCCATAGAGTCCCTCATTCTAGTCCAATGTTGATGCTGTTATTGTGTTATTCTTTAAAGCACAAAAAATTTTCATATAAGAAACTGCCCTGCTGAAATCAATCATTTTTTCTGTTTTGACTGGTATTTTTATAATCGTGTCATTGCGACTGGATACGATATGAGTAAACCGCTCAAAATAAACATGAAATGATTCAAGGACTTTGCGTGGCTTTACTATTCTTAGTATCGCTGCCAATCGACCCAGACGCGCTGCAGCCACCATGGCGCTAGTCGTCGTGTGATAATCGGCTGTGCTCAAAGGCAAGAAAATTCTCTTGGCATGAATTGCCGTGTGAGCTATTCTACCCAATGATCCGATGCTTCTTCGACAAGGTCTATGAGTAAATGTTGCACCATTTGATCCAACTCCAACGACAGTAAAGACAATAGGTATTTTTTGAAGTTCCTTGATCGTTTCCATTGCAGGGCAGCTGTGACAATTACACTGTCTGTCTTCGACAGGCACGATGACGATGCTTTCATCCCAATCCAAATTTTCTATAATATCAAAAATTCTTTTAGAATATCTCGTCACTGATAAACCCATGATAATAGTATTAATTTTATTAGACTTGCATTCATCGATACATTCCTCCACTCCATCATCTCGAAGATTCCCATCTCGCATGGCATTGCAAATGTAAAGTCTATCTGCAACTTTGTCCAGCAACGGCTCGCTAGCCATGTATTGCTCATAAGCCAATACGCCTGCAGCTCCTGATTCTAAGAATTTATGGATTATTATGCCCTTGTCACGGATCTCATCTTCTGTAGTCATGTTTCCATAAATTGCAGTAGCATCATTTAGTTCAGAGCGACTAGTAGCGCCAATAAAACAAGCTTCTCCTTTGTTATCTGTGGGTGAAATCGTCCTGCGAGTTTGTGCCTCTTGCCAATACCTGTGCCCTTTTGCAGAAAGCTGTCTTTTCCACTCTACAGTCATAGATAAACTATGCATATTCATTGTGTTTCTCTTTGATTTCTGCGTCTACAAGAATTCAAACGACACGGAAATTTAATAAATGGTTGAATACGTTCTAAAGGCATCTGCCTGTAACTGCATATTATAAATCAGGTATACAGAGTTCTAGAACGTCTTTAATTCGTATGTAAATGTTTCACATGGTTGATGGATGTTTACATACTACACTGATTCAGATGGCAGTCTTGTGAAAAAAAATCATCATTCACGATTATTATATGCGGCTGGTGAACATACATCTGACATGGCATTGGAGACCGTTGGTAGAGACAACACCACAGCTGCAATCAATGTAATATACAGTCTCTTGGACTTGCATTTTAGTCGTCTCTGCTCGATGTTCATGGCGACGTGCTTCGTTTCCTAGCAATAGCTTCGGATAAACCGGTAGCGCATGACAGCTGTGGGACAGTTCAACTTAATAACTGGGAATAAAAAGTTGGTTTTAATAAAAAAAACTGATAAACGCTAATAAAACTATATTGGACTATAGTCAATGCAATCATCATCTTTATTTTTTCATACGCATTTCGCATGCTTGAGATTACCGCGTCAACCCTTTCGAAAAAGACAGACACTTTTCGAAAAGTACCAATGCAGTACTCTCGGACGTTTTCGACGTCGTTTCAACTGCCGTAACTATTCGACTAGCCGCCGAATTTGAAAGTTTCATCCCGTATTTTATGATCAACTCATATAAACACTGCAGCTGGTAATCTGTGAACAAGGCAATTGTTATTAGTAGACACATTAGTCGGTTAGTGGAAAAAGCTTTTGCTCTATGGCAAGCTGCATTCCGAATCAGGCTTTAGACGTAATTCAATACTGGTTTAGTATTAAAAACTTTATAACGTCGGACTAGTGAAAATTCAAGACTCGACCGTGTAATAGTTACCCTAGCAATAAATAAAGCATTTACAGAAGAAAGAGCAATACCTGATATGACATCAACCATGAAACTTCAACGATCAAGTGACATAAACAACAATATGCAGAATCCGACAACCCAGGTACCCTATTAATTTATAGTAAATTACTTTTTTTATAGTAAAGTATATAGTGTAGTCACAGATCATTTCACCAAACACAATTTAGACAATCCTTGACCTGGTGTTGCAGGAATCTCATTTTTATGTATCCAGCACAAAATGAAGTGAATTATAAAAATCAAGCCTAGTGTTTCTAAAATTGAAAGCAATCTCATATAGACTGCTGTGATATCACATATAAAAATAGAACGCTCTTTGAATGGTCTACATAGTCCATGCCCGATTGTAATTCATGCCAATTAAATTTCTGTTACTGGAAAGATTACATAGAGTCTAAACAACCACTGACACTATTGCACCCTTTTAAGTGATGCATTAAGCTCTACGACGATAACCTCGTCAAGCCACCCAGTGACAATCTAAATACATGCATAGAAACTTCAGATGATTATTCAACTCGAAATTTCTACATGTTGTTGGTTTATAAATGTTATTGCTTTATCAAAGTTGTCAAAAAAATCACCAGCCTCTGTATAGAAAAACATCAAAACGCGCTCAAAATCAATCAATGTATTCGTCTCCACGAGAATCTCCACAATGTCGGATCGTCGACTAGACACAACGTGCATAAATCTTACAAAGTATAGGTAAAAAGCAAGTTTAGAGATTTTCGTTTTAAACTTGTACAGAATGGCTGCCAATCTTGCCAGACGTGCAGCAGCCGAGGCGGGACTCGAAATCACTTGGAAATCCACTATGCCAAGTGGCACACGAATGTCATAAGCGCAAACTCCAGTGAATGCCATCGGTGTATCAAGTCTACTGAAGTTGTTATAGTTATTAACAGGAAACATGGCTCCTCAAGTGCTGTGGATCTGCATCTGAACGTATGTGCAGAGTCAGAAGAATAAATCGAAAACCAATGCAAACCTTAGTCGCCAACTCATGCGTGGTTGTTCCAGACCAAGCAATACTATTTTCCCTTATATACAGACTAGTTAAAAAGTCTATAGATTTTTTATGTAAACTGTTGATTCCCCAGTATACACAGATAATCACAAGTTCTGGGTAAACAATATGGAAATCTCGCAATAATAAAAAAATAATAATCTGAACGGAGGCATTTCTTAACTGCCGGACAATTGAGTCAGTGAATTCTTTTGATTTCAAAAAAACTCTTCACAGGTGCTATTGTACTTGTCCAACTTCAAACATCTACACATTCTATGGCGGTACATCGAGGCCTAGACACTTGGGCCCTACACATTATTTTAAAATCGTCACAGATTACCTGAAATCCACTTTAAATTTCACATACGAAAAATTTCTCAGAAAATGCCAGTCAAATTGGGTATTTTTGGCAAAAAAACTTGCATGATCAATAAATAAATTAATCAGCACTGACAGCCAGGATTTTGACGTGTTGCAACACGGTAATTTAAACCTCGCGTGAATGGAAAGATAGTACCAAAAATTAGCCGTCCCGAAAATGTCCGCAGTCAATACTACACAGACACAGTTTTTAATGTTTTGAGACTCATATTAAATACCAAATTAATAAAATAAAATGGACATTAGTTGCATATATTCAATATCCATGGCAACCTATTCAAAGCTCAAGAGAATTTCATGTAGCCCAATATCAGGTCAGAATAAAAAGTCATTCACAAATTAGTGGCACTACCACATTTAGCCAGCTGTAAGATTTCCTTCTCGGCATTAACATAAAAATCTGAACCGCTGCGATGTAAAATAGTTTTGACGCTTTCCAAATCAATCATTCTCCTGGTCAGCACAGGAATTTCAGCAACGCTGGCGTTTTTACTGGATACTAATTGTAGAAAATAATTCACGTAACTATAAAATGGCAACATCAATCTACGTGGCTTATTACTGTAAAGTATGGCTACAATGCGAGCCAGGCGAGCGGCTGCTATGCTGGAACTAGTAGCAACATGGCGATCTCGGTTGCTCATGGGTATCGGAATGTTCTCGGCATACACAGCCGTCGTGGCCAATATACCTGGCATCCGAGATCTTGTATCGGACAACACATGCGGAATTATTGATCCGTCTATTCTGGAGCCAATGACGGTTACTACATGAGGAATTACGTCTAATTCTTTCTTCATCATCTCTGCTAAAGAACGATCACTGTCGTATAATCGATCCTCCACGGGCACAATGATGACAGTATCAGCCCAGTCCAAGCTCCTAATTTTTGCTATGATGACAAAAGAGTATTGTACCAGAGGGAAATTTAAAAAAATTACATGGAATTCTTTACTTTTGCACACATCAATACAGCGTACAACACCATCTACGCGAATGTCTCCACTGATAGTGGCATTGCAAACAAAAGGTCTTCGTGCTATTTTGTCGATGTAACCATCCCCTGCCATGAACTGATTGTAGCTCAATAAAGCCGCAAGTCCAGACTCCATGGTGTTGAAAAATAAATCCGAAGTTTCAAGAAAATCTGCAGCTGTGGTAAAATTTGCAAATCTTCTCATGTGATTTTTCAATTCGGTCAAGGCAACGGATCCGATAAAGCACGCTCTGGCTGATTTGGCTCTACCCTTTTTTTCCTGTCTTTTCTGGATCCCTAAATGTAAACTGTACTGATCATAGGATGTCGACCAATCCCATTTCAACGCTAATAATGAGTTGTTATACTTGGGAATGCAATAGCCGGTCCAACTGCGCTGACATGACAAATGTGAAATTAGTTAGAATGAAATGAAACATCTGGAAATCTGCTCATTAAGCAAAGGAGACACACGTGTTTGTATTAGTGCACACAAATGGCTGATTCAGTATGTGTGAATAATTTTTATATCAAAAATTTGTAAGAGTCGGGTTTTTTGTCAATCAGACATGTTACTCTACTTGGCATCTTTTAATTATGCATACTTGGTCGACTGTAGTGTTGAATTGGCAACTTTACAAAAAAACAGGGTGGCAAAGACTATCGGTGGATTTAACAGTGATCTAATCATTTCTTTTAACAATCAAATAAATAAATTCTCTATAATTTTTATAATGAAGGGAAAAAAAAAAAGGCAACGTCCAGACGCTAATGTAGTACCTAAGCATAAACAAAGACTATTATACCGAATGATAGACCTGCTGCAATTACACAAGTGTACAGCTCGGCGATTTCAAATAAATCTGACTGTATAAAAATTCAGTCATCTCTGTGTCGAATCAGCCCCTTGGTACTGTGCAGACGATATCGACTAGAAGACTTTTTTAACCTTTGATCTCACTCATAAGGTACTTTACTTTACATGTTAGGTAGCAAGAGAATCTGATCCAATGGTACTTGATGGCTGCATTTCAACAAATACCAATGACTCAGTGATCGGCGTTGAAAAATTAATATAGTACTGCACTATACATTGCGAACAACTACATACTGGAAAAGTAGACCCCAGCCTGTGAGGCATCAACACATTGAGCGTTATACATATATACTTTGACGCGAAAGGAAATAAAATCACATAAACTCGTAAACGGTAAAAGGCTTTTCACAAATATTAAAAGTATCCATTTATTAATTGTTATAGTACATTAGAGGTTAAAAGTATGCGTCGGGCTCCTGTTTAAGCAATTTTCAGATTACTCTTATACAGGACAATATTGTACTATTGAGACTAGTCTAATCAAACATTAAAGTGCTTTTCTGGATCCAATTATCCAACGTAAATTTTTTTATGATAGTGTACGTATAGTAAAATAATTATTACCCCTGTTGACGGTGTATCTCTATAGTACATGTCAACCGTGCATGATGCTGTGGATGGAAGACAAACATCAGAATAAACAAATAGATTAGTATGGCTGGATTATACTGCACAGATATTGCCTGTACAGTGTTTTGTCGCAAAACAACCAGGTTTTGTCACCGAGACATTCTTATAAGTTTTTCTATACATTCAAATACAAGAGGCAATGTTTAAAAAACCAAGTGCTCTGATATTTAAAAAATCCCCAATATAGTCTAGTCATCTTGTGTTTTTTTGTCGTGCTAGTGTATTTTTTGGAAATTTAAAACACCAAGTCGATGAAAAAAAAGAGAAAATAGCTACATTAGTCACTTTTTAATAAACACTTTGAGCCTATAGTATGTCTGTCCAGTTGCATTCGCCTCGACCGTCTTTGATTGTGCAGCTAGAAATTCATAATATAAATAAATTGAAAATGACAACGTGCTGACGATTATGCATTGACACCAATAAGAATACTAGATACTGCTACATCATCCTGATCTGCAGACATGTGGCGATGTTTCTAGTGGTACTGTCTAAAGATTCTAACAAATTATCAGGAATCAGAGTCTTGCCTTGATAGCTGTCAAATCCATTCGAGTCTTTATAATCTATAGCTCAAGTATTTATATAATAATTTCCAAAGATCAAGATAAACATTCTATATATACAAAACTAATGTAAGTATGCATGCCTAACAATCAAGTTGTATATCGTGCGTCATCATTTGTAAATCAAACCCAGTATATATATTCTTGGAATAATGGTAAAAAAAAAGTACAGCACATGTAAAATCGACCATCTTGTTAGTAACCACAGGAATTTCATAAACATGTGGTTTCTTGCTGGATACCATTTTCAAAAATCTAGAAAACAGAATAAAATTTGGATACGTGTTGTTACTACTCTTCAACAGTACTAAAATGGCAGCTAATCTGGCCAGACGTGCAGCCGCCACAACCGAACCCGTTACTGCATGAAAATCACTGGTTCCAATAGACACTGGTATATCGGATGCATGGACTGCAGTTTGGGCAACCATGCCTGGATAAATTCTTCCTATCGGATAAGAATAGCCAGAGAACAGACTACCGTGGTAGTTGGCACCAACTACCATAAAAACATTAGGAATTCTTTCGAGCTTCCTGTGCATTCTCAAGGCTGAACTGAGTGAAGTCGTATACTCATGGTTTTCTATTGGCACAATGATTATGAATCGATTTAAATCGAGCGTTCCTAGTCTTTTTATAATCACCGCAGAGTATCTACTTAATGCGACACCCAGCAAAATGACTTTGATATCCAGTACTTTACATCTGTTCAGACACTCTTCTACTCCATCGACGCGAGGGTGACCATCCCTTCTTGCATCGCAGATGTACAAATTTCTAGCAATCCCATGTAGTAACGGATCAGTAGTCATGTATTGTTCGTATGCCAGCACGGCAGCCATTCCAGATTTCATTAGATGAAAAATGTTATCAGAGAGTCGCATGGATTCTCTTTCTCGCCTAGAAAAACTGTATTCTGCAACAGCTGCGTCAAGTTCACCAGTCTCCATGGAACCTATAAAACACGCATGTTTTATGTCATTAATTCTCGGAATATTATTCTGGCCCTGGACGAGACGAAAAAAGTACGCCTCGTCATCGGTCATGAAACTTTTCCTGTATGCTCTTATGGGGGGACGGGACAGCATCATGTGCCGAGGATCTGTGATATTTTCCTGCCATGCGTAAATTATAAGACTCGTTTTAGTATACATTGAAATATCTGCTATAAGACATTAATCTATAAATAAGTATCGAATCTATTTAACATTGTGTGTACATGCCCATGTGCATTATCATAATACAACATCCTTCACCAAAAGTATCTATAATAATCACGGATTGACAGCATGCAAACACATGAGCGTTTATTTCTTGTCCATTTATTTTATACAGTTGCTGATATACTTACTGATGGTGCTGCATTAGATACATTACAGAAAAACAAATAGACATATCCAAAAAGTATATATGTTTGATGCAGCTTTATACTCGTCATTCGTCAAGTTTATGCCGCTTAAATATTAGTTTTACTGAGTCCTTTGACTAGGCAAACAATCTGATGGATGTTTAGAAAAACAAAGTACACTAGTAAAGTTTAAACCGTACTAATGGTACATTATCGTTTGTCCCAAGTTTAGTCACTTTATTCATTACAATGTAATTTCGTACCACACAACATAGAATATTGTCTTTCTGTACTATTTGTACAGTGAATTTTTTTTTAATTTCATGTAAGACAAGAAACGCAGGATGTACAGTAGATAAATCCTTAATATTACGAGGACAGTTGCATTTAATATCGTTATCTTCAGTGAGCACAACAGTTTGCATATTTCGTGTACCCGACTCAAAATCTCTGCCAAATGCTAAAAAAAGAATAGAAAATAAAATAATAAAACGTTTAATTTTCTTCAAGGTTTTTTTTGCAACATGGTAGTAATTTGGTCTAAGATCACATATGCCATTGAACAGCTTTGATTCTGTTTTTCCAATTTCGAAGTGAATTTTACGGCCTTTTGCAATAATGATCAGTCTGTTTGTTTTATGATGCACGAGCACCGTCGCGTGTTACAGCGCATACCCGCATACTCTGGACGCTTCGTGACGTTTGACGAGCGTGGACACAATTACGTCTTCGTGTGTTTTACTCACTGTATGGGTTTATTCTCTAATAATTACTGATAAATGCGATAAAGTGCTCAGACATCGTCTTCTACATTTTCACTGCAGCATGAAACTTTTTGCACTACCACTAGCTTACTGTGCATTGCTGTAGTGTAATCAAATAGGATATTGACAGACTGACTGGTCACTCTTGTGCGATGACGTGTGATAATCAGAGTGGGCCACAAAATGCATTCGCCTATCTTGAAGTATAGCAGTGCACGAAATATGTAGTCGGGGTCTAAAAAAGATTCGCACTAGCATTGAAATCAAAAAGATAATTGTATGCATTGCCAAGAACTTTTTGCACTGTTCCAACCTATGCATACAACCATCATGTCACGGGTAGATGTACAAATCTGTTTGCAAATTAAAAGTTAATAAAAAACAAATAGTCATTGGGAATTAAATAAAGACGAACGATGCGATGGTATTTGTGATGTAACATGTTTAATAAAGATGTTTGTAGAATTGCCTATTGATTGAAAGTATTTGGACATCAAGTTTTCTAAAAAAATAATGATAATCTTCTTGTATTGCACTTGATTGCACAAACTGTCAAAGATGCTTTTATAAAACAGTAATACATTTTAACGATCTAATTCCGTAAACATTAACATCGTTGTATTGTTTTCTTTTACAACTCTATCATTCTTATAATTTTAAACTCGACAAAAATACTACGCTAATACACTGATATGCAATATATGGCAATTGTCTAAAATCGAAGATATAGCACATCTTTCATTTTAATTACTTTTGCATCACACTAACTACCCTTCCAAGTAAACTCTAAAACTTATTATTGCAAATCATTAAAAATATTTCATCTTTAAATGTTGAAAAAAAAAGGCACATGCACACGCTTGATTATAATATAGTACATAAATTTGAAACACATGCGGCAAGGCCCTTGTCATTATACAAAAATAAGCAAAATCATGTCGTTAGTATCATCAACAAATATAAAAAATATTTATGGAACGATAACTGTTGCATTCTACTGACTATAAAAAATTTTCCAGCCACCCAATAGACAATCATGGCATGCTACTGAACGTTTGGCGTGCTAATTAAGCTGACTGAGCTTCTGTAAATGGTAGTGCCACTCTATCACTGTCTATGTCATCAATTAGTTTCATTGCTTCCGCGGGGTCCAAAAAACCATACGCAACAGAATCTTGCATCTGTATGTTTGGATATGTAGTGCATTCTCGTAAAAACCAGTGAATATTACCAAACGAAAACCGTTTTTTTACCATCATCGTCGTATCCAATAGTGCCAGTATAGCAGCAGTAGTCGCAACTGGCAAAAGTGCACCAGTTGCTCTAATCAAATGATTGTTTAACAAAGGTACTGATACGCTTTCACCGTTGCTAGTAATCAGAGGGACGACTCTGTTCTGGCGCATTTTCCCTATCAGTTGCTCGCCGCGATTAGTTGATTCAATGAGAATTACAATAAAGCCATCCTCGGCAAAACTGTGCATCAGGCTGGCAGATGGGGACAGCCGTTCGTTGCTTGCGACTGGAACGACAAGCACATCAAAAGAAAATGCAAATTTCCTGATTTCGTGATGAAGTATTCGAGAGTACATGGTCAAGTAGAATCCAAACATCACGACTGAAAATTTTTTGTCATGATTATTTTTAGAATGTGAACGAAAACATTTTACTACTTCGTAAAGAGAGATATCACTGTCATGCTCAGTTCCACAGGCTACCATTCTTTTATATTGAGACCTCACATACGAAGTGTCATGACCATAATTATGAAATACGCCTTTTATCGCGGAATCGCCAGTAGGATGACCTATGTTATTGCCATCTGAGTCATATGGCAAAAACTGGTCAGTGGAATATCCGATATACAGGGTCTCTTTAAAGTTGTCAAACTTGATATCAACATCTTCTTTCAACTTGGTGTCGAAAGCAGCTCTGTTTTTTTTTAATGCATCATAGAATTTACTAGGCTGTTTTACAACTTTTACATCCATAGGAGGTATGGGAAAAAAAATATCTGCCTCGATGATTACTGGCCCTGCAGTATGGTCATTGCAAACGCATGCGTTGGGCTTGAAAATGAGATAAATTAGTGCAGCGAATTAAAAATGTCATAAATGCTGTATAAAAAAATTAATCGACGTTTTTAATATACATCTGTACATCACAATTCAGCATTTGAATAAAACTATACCTGGAATTTGTTGCAAGCAGGTGAAAAAGTTCTGAAACTGTTTCAAACTATCGAATTCGCCTAGGCCAAAAGTGGGAACAGCCAGTGCCACCCCTTCGCTAAAATCGTGGTGGCAATCCGTTTTTGCGCTATTAAGAAACTTATTCATCATATCCTTACGGTTGGTCGTGAATGCAAAGTTTACAGTACGAAACGGAAGGTTCTTCTGCAAGGGAGCACGAATTAAAATTAAAACCTTATCGTTCTTTCCATGACGAGGCTGGTAGTGCATTTTATAAGCGTTTCAGTAGACTCGGATTATTGCAAAGGATATAACGAACTGGTTCAGCAGTATACTTTGTATTATTTTGTGACTTTCAATTCAATACCCCAAAATAACCCACATGCCTGTTTGGTCGCTGCTGCAACTGCATCCAGGATGGCAAATATGAAAACGCAAGATATTAAGGCCATCCGTCGCTTGGCCATTTTATCGAAACCAAAAATAGATATCATAAAAATGTAATGGCAATATCTTGTACTGCGCGTGTAGTCTCGGCCATTATATAAATAGCTGAAGCTGGGTGCCTCCGGAATTTAGACAATTGAAGGCGCGTCACCGCATCTGGAATATAATATCACCGATATTGAGAAGCACCGCTGCAACATGCAGTCTACTGGAGTCGGCAGAGTTTTGGGACAATTTTTCATGTGAAAAAATATGAACAGTAGCAAAACAAAACTTTGAATAAGTAAGATGATGTGGTTACTGCTCTAATTAGGGTTTTCGCACATAGTTAAAACGGCACTTCTCAATAATGGTTAGCGAACTGAGTTGATGCAGGCTTGCTAAGAAATGACGTCGTTGGGTAACCTGACATTTGACGTATTTAAATAAATGTTTCTCTGTTGCCTTTTGCGCACAAACAAATCCTCAAGTATTATTATCGGATAATAAATTATTGTCATATTATCATTCATCTTTTATTATTTTGGCATTGCACTGTATAATTTTGTATTGTCACAAACATATCACACATTCTTTATTATAGTCACATAGAGTATTTGCAGCTGAAACTGTCAATCACGCTAATGACACACTCATGCATGATTGTGCTAAATAGTGCATTTAATTTTTACAAATCATACAAGTGCCAAGACTAAATTTTAATAAATAGTGATGACCAGTATTGAATTCAAGTAGAAATGAAGTGTACTGTCTCGTACTTTCTGCACCTCACAAATCTATGCGTGCTGGTATTTTTCTTTCGTACTGCATTATAATTCTGCATGTATTGTTTTAATACTGAACCTCCTCCTTAGATGGCCAGCGGGCATTTTTTTTAATCCTGATATTATTGTTGTTCAGTTTGTTTAAAAGCCAAGGTAAGATACTGAAAAACAGACAAGATTTGAGTAGATTCAAACATTGAATTGGTAAATACAAATATCGATCATTTTTTCTGTACTGTAACAAATTTATCCCATCATAATTGTCAAGAAAAGCCATGCTCAAAATTGTACAACATTCGCACCATAATTAGTTTGTTATTCTTTTTAAGACTTTGAAATTTTTAAAACTCGCAGTACAACCAGTATGTTGATGACTAGCAACAGAATGCATAGAATTATAAAATACTAGCAGAAAGGACTGGTCTTATATAGTATATCTGATTATTTTACCTGGGGAATATTCGCACTCTTGAAAAAACTATACAGGGGTATTACTGCACAGCATTATCGCTTGACATCTTCTTACAATGTAGAAGAGTATGACACGCAGAAATTGTTTTATTCTGACCACAAGTACAACAATTTTCAACATCCACTTCTAACAGCGACACGTACTTGTACGAGGGGTATATGAACTGAAATATCTGGCGAGTATGCAATTCGAAAAAAAACTGTAATGTAAATTTGTCATATTGCTCATTTTAGATGTATATGTAGGACTTTTGTGTCCCAATGTAACTACACAAGTCGGCACTTGTACCAGATGCAATGATGCATAATAAGATTATGGACTGATACTGAGAGACAGTTTTAGTGATCCTGTGCATTTATTCTCCATAAATGTTGAAAATTACAGGCTCACCAAAACATAGTAGGTTTATGCCACTATTTTGCAGGACACTAAACTGTAGACAAGTTTTATTTTTTATAAAATCAACATGTTACAATAAAATATAGACCACGCAAACTTTTTCCGTCACTAGTGTACATAATGTATAATACAAGGAAATGCATGCCCTACAAAAGTTAAATAAACGTAATACGAGCGATGAATATATGAAACTATAATATTTGTAGTTTAATTATTTACTTTCACATAATCCTATCTGCCTTCAATGACATGAGACACTTCCCCAAGGAACTTCCAGTCAGAAATAATAACACTCAAGTTTATTGCCGAAGGGTTGGAAATGTCAATTTCACTATTCTGAGAGGACTGCAAATTGAGCTTAAAAAGAGTCTCTTTTGGAAACTTGTCATGTGGCAACTTCTTAAGTAGTCGAGTTACTCTCAATGGCATGTAGTGAATAAATCGTCTC
This sequence comes from Liodrosophila aerea, assembly GCA_035045005.1. NCBI lineage: Eukaryota > Metazoa > Arthropoda > Insecta > Diptera > Drosophilidae > Liodrosophila > Liodrosophila aerea. The sequence goes on from JAWNNL010000023.1 coordinate 53,221, forward strand.
TGTATTATATCAGTCACAGTAAAGAGCTTTCCTAGCTGTTCTTGTGACATGTGAAGACCATTTACTTTTTCAAGAAATGAAATTGGTGAAAAATTGCACGAGGATTTTTTAGATGAGCAAGCTCCAAATTCAACCAATGCTAGTCTTGAAGAAAATTTTAAATCGAAAAATTCATTTCCAAAGCTACTCTGAAATGCCCACAGTGCACCAGTTATCAATGAAACTGATATCGATGGGCTACTGATCATCGAGTCTAAAATTGGATTCTCAATCCATTTGCCAGTAGCTGAGATGCATAGTGTGTCTGAAATCTCCTGCATGACCGAATCGTCTGGCTTAAATGACGAGACTAACACAATTTTCGTGTATAATAATTCATATGTTTCAAGATTTTCTAAAAGAGTAGTGGTTGTCTGTGAATCTTTCAAATCAGTAGCCAGTAAAACAGTATAACGCGATGGCAACAATTTTACAAAGCTTTCAAATGACTTGTAAGCTAATAGTTTTGCCGCACTGCTTAATGCTACTTGAAATAGCCTTGCTGTAGTATTCAATCGACAAGATTGCAGACAAATTAGCACATTGCTAAGATAGAGTGGTCTTGAATCGTCATATGCATCGCACATTGCCACCTGCATATTTGTCAGTCTCACTGCAATTTCTCGTTCGGTTCCACCCATCAAAGCATTAATAACAGCTTCGGCATATCTATTATACTTGTGAATTGGTTTTACACCAAATAGTGTTATTGGAAGGTCGTTAAACCATTTTAAACCTTTCAATGCACCAAAAGTACCCGAGTTACCATGGATATAATAAGTTTCATCTCTGTTATTGCTATAAGGAGCTCCTACAGAGCACACATTAATGAGCCCCATTTGAATATACTCTCTATTATTATTTTTAAACTCGAAAACTAAGCCATAGTTACGTTTCTGCTCTTCTGCAGCTTTGTCAAGAATACTGCGATATTCATCCTGTAACAGGACATCTTTCTCAACTCGTAAATTGCTACCTGCACAAATTCAGTGCATGGAGGCGCATTATGTGAATAAATAACTATTCAAAAGAAAACACTAAAGAAACAGATTTTTATTACTAATAGCAGTAGTTTGAATCCTTTGTCAATAGTAAAGTTAAAATTCGTCACTTACTAGCTTTATTGATATAAGATAAGACAGCCTCGTATTGTTTTAGATTGGAAACGCTATATATAACAAAGCCCGAAGTTTGATCAAACTCCAAAAATGTAGCACCGGATTTCCTAATGTATTCTATATCATCCATATTAAGCTCACCAGCCTTTTTATTCGATATTATATATTTTGTTTCAATCTGAATATAAAGGCGGAAAGATGAATAAAATAGAAAAAAACTAAGCAGAACATATTTAAAAGAAAAAGTACCATTGTTTGGACTATAAGTTGATTCTAATAAAAAGGGAAAATAACAAGACATCTGGACAATGCCTACCTTGCGTTCACCGATGTGTGGTTTTGGGACTGCAACTGTCACTGTGGACTTGTTTTGCAGCTTCTTGATGTAATTGGTGTCTTTGCTTACTTTATATTTTTCTAAGAACGCTGGTAGTTCAAGGGTAGGAATACCATTGATGTGGCGTTTTAAATATTTTGAAGTATGGTCCATTATTATATTGAGCGGTTTGTTAATTAATTTGGGATGACGAAGTAACATCAACACCACTGCCTCAGTCATTTGCAATACGGAAGCTGATAATTGATGACCCGTTGAATTTATATCAATTGTCTTCAGCAGAGATGGTTTGACATTGATGCTACAGAGATTTCTTTCTAGCTGCACATGATTCTCAGATATGTCACCTATGCACGTAACTAGTACCTGCTGGAAAATGGTCGCCACAGGAGACAATTTCACTGCCAAGGCATCTAATTCTGGATCCGACGTGTCTACATACATTATTATTATACTCGATGGCCCAACAAATTTTAGAAATTGAGTAAATGCACGTGATCTTAAAATGGCTGTTCCATTGGCAATCGGTATCGAAATTATATCGCTAACTTTTTTCCTCGTACATCGGTTCAGGCATAACAAGAAATTGCTCAATACCAATCGCCCTGATCCACTGTAAGCGTCACAAATTGCCCACACCACACTCTCACTATTTCTCACATTATGCGGCTTATATTTAAAATTTCCCTGTGGAATTCCAGTTTTACCATATTTATGAATTGTGCCTGTGATTTCCTTGTATTTTTTTATTTCATCCTCAAGTTCTGTATCTAATTTTAAAAAGCGAAAGCCTGTATAAGTGATATCATAATAATCCACAGACTTGCTTGGGATATATGCGAATATCTTTTTTGATGCTAAGACGCAAACTTTGGGCAATTTATTTTTCTCAGACGGTTTGTGCAGCTGCTGAATTCTGGACTCTCTGAGTAGAGTATCGTAAATGGTAAAAAAAACATCCTTCAAGTTATTGTCAACTGTTTCATTATCCAAGTCCTGTGATTTACTGTAAATAGCAGGTAGTTCAATATCCTTTTCCCAAAAATAGTATTCATCTGAGCAGGAAAACAGAAAAGACATTGCTTATACATGTATTTTTTACTTCACTTGCCATTATAGCATACAGATAGTTTGGAAAGTCAGTGAATACAGTATTTCCTTTGAATATTGAATCTTTTCTATAAAATATCACACATACAGTCACAAAATATGTACCTTGCTGTTTCAATTCTTCTAAGATTTTTAAGTCGGTTTCATTTTCTGTGGTTATGATAGTCACACCATAATCTGATTCCAAAAAAACTGTGTCGATGAAACGTTTGCCTTGTTTTATTCCTAGTTGGTTGTTCCTCAACTTGGTAGCTATGTAGGTTGTCAAAGTAATTGGCTGTAGTAGGTTGGACTTCGAGTGAAAATAACTCTAATGAAACGATATGATGAAATAATAGATGTAAGAATGCCTTTTGAATACTTACCGGTGGTTTGGCGCATTGACACAGAGACAAAACAGCCAACAAGGTTGCAAGTGTCTTTGTTATAAAATTAGCTGGCATTATTAGTAAACAAGTATATTATAATGATTGTATAAAGATAAAATTTATAAAATCATTATGCGAGGCCATTCTACATAAAACAATAACTATCCATTAAAAATCTAAACGTATTTTTCCCGTGACTGATGCTAGTGGCATATTTTATAGGCGTCCCAATCGACTCGACATATCGCAAGAATATACAAAAGTGGTTAAACAGTATTTTGTTTTTTTTGTCTTTCTTGACTGCAAAATGCCATACCCTAAAGTAATTCACATGCCTGGTCAGCCAGCTACTGCAATAGCAGCCAAGTTTTCGAAACTATTAAAACGTAAAACGTTAAAGTCAGACATGTCCAGGTCGTTCCGCCGAAAGCAAAACAAAATATTGAAAAAGCACAATGGCAATGACCTGTACTGTGACCGTAGTCTTGGTTCGTATCGATATCGAATGTCGGGCAGTAACTCCGGAATTTAGACAAAATGCATGGCGCGTCACTGCATTGAGAGTAGTGTTAGCCCTGGCGCAGGGCATCGGTAAAGTAAAGAATGACGCAGTGGGTAAAGTTTTCATTACTTTTTTATGTGTATAAATATGAATATAAGCAAAACAAAACTTTGAATAAGCACGAAGTGGCTACTGGATTAACTGAGTTTCCGCACATAGTTAAAGGGCATTTCTTAATAGTGATTAGCGATTAAGCTCATGCCTGCCAGACAAGGGATGATTTCGCAGGGAATGTTGACATTTATTATTATTGGTTTATATATTTTTTTATATGCTGAACTGTTTTTCATTCTTGTAGTATTGCAGTGTAAAAAGGTTGTACTGCCACAAACATATCAAGCATTCTGTCCTTCCGCCAAATGGAGTACTGGTAGCGGAACATGTCAGTCACGTTAAATGGCACATTTAAGCATCACTGTGCTGAATAATGCACTTCAATGTTACAAACTTATAACAATACAAGAATGTGCAGTTAAAGCCAATAAATGTGAATAATGGACATTGAAATCAAGGAGAAATAAAAATGTACTGCCACAATAGTTTTGAGTGTCGAAATCTATGCATACAACCGTCATGTCATGTGTACTGCACGATACTATTTCCGTATAGTACATCAATATAAAGTGTACATGTTCCGAGATATAAAATTATAACAAGTAACTTTTTGCAATGTTTGTGATGTAATTTGTTTCACAATTGTCGATATGCATGTAAAATCGCATATTGGTTGAAAATAGTTAGACATCAAATACATTAAACATGAATGTTCATCGCCTTGTACTGCAAATAATTACATGTACCATGAACAAAATTAAAAAAAAATCAATATATTTTCAAAGTCTAAAATTAATAGATTAATGCACCATTCTGTTGGTGTGCTTACAACTCTATCACCCCTACAGTTTAATACTTGAGAGGCATGCCATTCTAATAAACTGATAGGCAAAGTATGACAATCTTGTAAAATTGCAAATGCAGCACGTATTTCATTCAAGTTATTTTTGCACAACTAAAATCTCCCTCCTGAATTAACTCTAATTTTAAATATTATGAATCAGAAAAAATACTTTTAGTCTTAAAAATGTCAATAAAGGCTCGTGTGCATAATGAATATAAAACAGTGCATTGCTTTAATATACGTCTGCGCAAGCCCTTGTTATTTTACAAAATGAAATAAAAAACTGGTATTAGTATCACTAACAACTCCAAATAAACTATTTATACATCGATGACTAGTGGATTCCACAGTCTATAAAAATGTCCCTACCACTTAATAGGCGATCATGGCATACTACAAAACATCTGGTCGAGTAGTTGACTGAACTTCTCTAAATGGAAAAGCCGCTTTGCCGCTGTCAATGTCCTCAATTAGTCTCATGGCCTCTTTAGGGTCTAGATACCCATAAACCACAGACTTTTTAATGCCATTGTTAGGAAAATTGCTGCATTGCTGCAAAAACCAGTGAATGTTTTCATAAGAATATTGTTTTTTTACTTCCATGGTAGTATCTAATAGTGTCAAGATTGCAGCAGTCATCGAAACTGGTAAAAGTCCTCCAGTAGCTCTAATTCCATGATTACTCCACAAAGGGACGCATAGACCGACTCCCCTGCTTGCAATCAATGGGACAACACGGTTCTGATGCAATCTGCCAATCAGCTGTTTTTTAGGATCTGTGGATTCGACAAGAATAACTCTGCGTTGATCCCCCAATATCCTGTGGATCATATTAGCAGATGGTGACAATTCAACATTGTTACCAACTGGAATTACAATCACCCCAAATTGATCTGCAAATTTGTTAATCTCATGATAGATTATGCGAGAATAAATTGTCAAGTAGAATCCAAGCATCATCACGGAATACTTTTTCTTGGCGGTGCTGGTGTCGAGCTCAAATTTTTGACCAAAACAAGATAGCACTTCAGATAAAAATATGGCCGATTGTCTTGTGGTTCCGCAGACGTCCATTTCTTTTAATTTTGCTCTTGCGTATGAAGTATCATGACCGTAATTATAATACATGCCTTTTATCATGGAATAGGCAGTAGCAGAACCTTGCCTGTCATTCACTTGGTCATATCCCAGAAAATCTTTAGCAGCATGACCAATATACAGAGTTGCTTTGCGCCTTTTGTGCTTCTTGGCAATATGCTGTTCCCGCTTGCCGCTAAACTCGAGTTGTTTTTCTTTAATTTTTTGATAAAATTTGCAGGGAGCTTTGTCAACTTTTACTTCGGTAGGCACTATGGGAAAGGAGACTTGGGGCTCAATGATTACCGGTCCTGCAGTAGCATTTTTACGCATACGCTCGTGGGACAAAATAATTTGAAAATAACTGGAGCAATGAGTATTAACTAAACAATGGTTTCAGGGCCATTGGTATAGTTACAACGGCACAATGCAATATTTGATATAGGACTCTACCTTTAATGCTCAGCAAACATTGGTAAAAATCGTGAAACTCTTGTATAGTCTCCGACCCAAATCTTGAAAAATATGGGGTAATCAGTTGTAAAGTTATTAACATGTCACGATTGCAATCTTTTGTCACCTTGATTAGATATTCAAATTGAATTTCCACACGGCTGTCTGTAAATACAAAGTTTACAACATCAGATGGGAGGCCATTCTGCACGACAATACTTTGTAAAATCAGAATCCATCCCATTTTGTCGGCAATTCGACGCATTCGTGTAACGATCAAAATAAGAATGAGCTCGTTGAGCTGTAACAACAATACAGGAATTGGCAGACTCGGTTTCTGTTTTATTGTATTCTGAAAAAGTAAATAGTTTTAATCACATCACGTGCCTTGGCAAATGCTGCTGCAAAAGTTGTCAACAAGGAACATATCAAAACGCATACTGTAAAATCCATTCGTTTCCCTGCCATTTAGTCGAAAACAGAAACGAATTAGAAAAACAATACGCTAGTATCCTTTTTGAGCTCCTAGTCTCGTTGTGCATTCGAAAGTTGGACAAAACGTGAAGTCGGAAACTGCCGAAACTTCAACAGGCCAGGTATATCTATTACTCCGTCTCACGTAAATGGTAATGGGGCAGAGGGTAAAAATGATTACCGCTTTGAATTAGCTAATTTATTCTATTGTTTGTCAATGCTGTAAACGATCATGCATACTCGTCGAAAAAAACGTGATACACTCATGATGCCCAATTTCGTGTTCTGTGTGAAACTCCACGACGCAGCATGTTCAAATTATGGTAGCATGTGAGAGTGAGTCATCCTTGGCTGTCCCATTTGAGTTTATCATCATATTTTTTGTATGTAAAGAAATCATTGCTGTTCTTTTGTTTTACCCATAGAATAGTTTTAATCTTTGTTGATTATGAATATATAGGCTTCACTGGTTTGTCAGATTTTGTAAGTGTGGTTATTTCAATTCTAAGGATTGTACTCATAGTAGCGTGCAGTTTATCACTACTTTAATCAAATAAAGCATTCTCAACTGCGCAATGCCATTTAGGTTTACTAAAATTATTAATTATACCACAAATTATAGCAGTGCACGAAATTTGCCTAGTGCAGGTTTAAAAACGCATCGAACTAGCATTGAAATCAATAAAGATGACTTGATGTACTGCCACAAACTTTTTGCACTGCACAAATCTATGCATCTTGGTAGTTTTTCTTTTGTACTGTAGTATAATACTGCACGTACTGCTTAATAATAACTCTCTTTATTATAAGACCAATGTGTCTTTTTCTCACCCTGATATTAGTGTGGTGAAGTTTGTCTTCCAATTATCAAACTAATTAAAAGATAGAAAAGGTTTTGAATAGATACAAAAAATAAATTGGATAAACACTATGGTCGATCATTTTGCCTCTACAGTAAAAAAAACTATCCTATCATAGATCATGTTGAACAAAATCATGCTCAATATTGTACACTGTTCAAAGCTAAATAAAATTTCTTTTGCTTGAACAACTTTGCTACCTATACAATTGGCAGTTCAACAGATATGCCGATACATATCAGCAGAGTGCATTAAAATAAAAAAAATACAACACAGGGAACCGGTATACTATTCAGTAAGATACTGTTATTTTACCATTTGAAAAAGCTCTCTCTTGGAAAACTATATATGGTAATATTAAATTGCATTGCCAAGCGTTTTGGTCTTACAATGTCTAAAAGAGCCACATGGACATGCTTTACAGATTAATGATACAACATTACATATAGTGTATCAGAGCAAAACTTTGAGCTATATACAAAATACACAGCACAACCCTAATAACAATAAACATACAGAAAATCTAAAAACTATTCATGTGCAAGTTGAGTCTTAGTACAGCGACAAAATAGAAAAATGGTTTCACTTTTCTAGTCCACGGCGAATTACACAAGTCTATAATAACTCTGGAAAAGTCATCTTTTCCAATATCATTCCTGAGAAAGGCGGCGCTCTCCTGTCCCCGTCAATGTCATTGATCAAGTTCATTGCACCAACAGTGTCCAAAAATCCATAGACCGCAGATTCTTGTATTTGCTCGGTGAGAAATGCACTTCGTTCCTGCAAAAACCACTGAATATTTTCGTAGGAATATTTATTCTTAATTTCCAGGGTAGTATCTAAAAGGGCCAAAATTGCGGCGGTAATCGAAACTGGCAAAAGCGGACCAGTGGCTCTAACTCCATGATTGTTTTGTAGAGGGACTGATAAATATTCCCCTTTGCCCACGATCAAGGGTACAACACGATTCTTGCGCATTCTATCTTTCAACTGCAGTTTGCGGTTTGTCGATTCGACGAGAATCACTCTGTTGGGATCTGGCAAAATTCTGTGCATCATGTTGGCAGATGGAGACAGCTTTACACCATTTCCAACTGGAATGACAAGCACTCCAAAATATTTTGACAATTCATTTATTTCGTGATAAAGAATGCTGGAATACGACGTCAAGTAAAAGCCAAACATCACTACAGAGTATTTTTTGTAATCATCGTCATAGTTGACTTGAAATTTTAAACGCATGCACTCTAGTACTTCATGTAGTGAAATAGATGTTGCTGATTTGGTTCCACAGGTTTCCATACTTTTGAATAATGCTCTAACATACGAAATATCATGTCCATAATTGTAATATACACCTTGTACTATGGCAGCAGCAGTAGCAGGTGCTTTGGTGTCAGTGTCGCTGTCTTTGTCGTATGGCAAAAATTCGCCAGCTGCATAACCAATAGACAGAGTTGCCTTGAAGGCACTTGCATATTTTACGGCAGCATCTTCTGCATCTTTGATATTGTGGGATTGTTTCCTTGTTTTTATATTGTTGTAAAATTTGCCAGGATATCTGAGAACTTCTGTTTCAATAGGCACTATGGGAAAAGAGACGTCCACCTCGAATATTCCAGGTCCTGCATAAAAATCGTAAGATACACATTCGCTAAACTCAATAAATCCCTAACAAACGAAACTAGATATATGCAACCGATAAACGTTTCACCACTTATCGTGTCGATGCCTGCAGTACTACAATGCAAGAAAAAAGTAAACTATTAGCTATGGACATTTACCTGGAGTGCCTTGCAGACATTTGAAAAACTCTCGAAACTTTTCCAAAGTCTCAAATTCACTTTCTAAGAAGAATCTACTGTGTACTTTTGCGTACAAATCAAATTGGTATTTGCATTTTTCTCCCACTTTATTGAGATATTGCAGTTGATTATGCGGATCGTCATCTGTAAATCGTATGTTAATGCTGTTGGACGGGAGGCCATTCTGCAGAAAGGGGCGAAAACAATAAGGCCTCACATCCTCTCTAATGCGACATTTGAAGTGAAGTTGACAAACATACCAAGCAACACTTTGTTATTTATAGCTAAATGAAATTGATTTCATAGTATTTTAATACGTGTCTACACTTGAATAATGATACTACGAAAATGCATCACCTGCCTTGTCAATTGCAGCTGCAAAAACTGTCAAGAGGTAAAATATGAAAACCCATGCTATTAAAGCCATCCGTGTCTTGGCAATTTCGCCGAGAATATAAAAAAAAAATGAAAAATCAAAATGACACTATCGTGTACTGCACGTGTGATGTCGGTCTGTATGTCATTAATGTATGCACGCAGTATCTCAAAAATACTGACCATGCAGGGCGCGTTCATTGCATCGGGAATAATTATCACCGACGATGCCAGACATCGCTTGACAAAGCACTCTGCTCGAGTCTTTAAAGTATTTTGATACATTAAAATATACAAGCATACGAATAGCTGCTACAGCAAACGGCATATACAGAAAAGCGATGATGCTTTAAATGGGTTTTCGCATAAAATTAAACAGCACTTGTCATAATGGTTGGTCATCGGGTTTATGCCAGCAAGGTCAGAGATGAGGTTCGTACGGTATTTTGACATTTAACACATTGAAATATATGTGTTTCTTGTATACTTTAATTATTAAAAGATGTTCCAGTTGTTATTATCGATTTGGATTTTAATCTTTTATAATCATTGATGCTTCACTTATTTAACAATGGAAGGCAAAGTTTGTGCTGCCACAAACATAGTATGCAAGTTGTACAGACATCACATGTGGTATCAATAATGCCGCTTAGGTTTTTTATAAAAAATAAATATATATATTGGTGCACGAAACGTGCATTAAGTATGGATAAATATATAAAGTATGTAGTGGAATCAGTGATTCAACGTAACTGTACTGCTACAAACCATTTACAACTGCACAAATTTATGCACTGTCAACGTATCAAATGTACTGCAACATAATTCAAGATGTACTGATTTAATTAAAACTATTCTTTCAAAGATGCAAATTATACATAAATTGCACGATAATAATTGTGATTTAATTTGTTTAATAATTATGGAGAAAAATTTGGAATTGCTCAATCGCTAGACAGGTAGGCATCAAATTGATCAACAAGCTATGTTGATCATCTTTCCTGTACTGCCACTATTTTCATGTATCATCTGCGTATTCAACCAACTTGTAAATTTGCAAAATCTGGTACCGTACGTCATTTTAGATTCAAATGACAGATCTAATAAAAAAATATTTTTTTGAATTATGAAATATACTTTCTCTAATAGTCAGTTTGTTTTGATACAACCTTTTCCTGTATTATTAAAATCAGCATAAAATATGCAGTGATTTTGCAAAATATTGAACCTAACAAAAGTTTGGCACCTAGCAGTGTGATTTTGAGATGCCTTGTGTAATATATTGATTTTCACATTTTTGCAAAGAAGAACAATATGCCAAAATACACGTGCTGAATTTTGCAGCATAATTTTTTATAATACATACGGCATGGTGTGTCGGCAAACATTTGCAAAATTGCATATGTAATCAAGCCTGGAAATCAAATGTAAAACAATCGAAATAAAAAAAAAGATGATACATGTCTATTTAAAACATTTAAAAGCATGGCCCAAAATATATTTCTAAAAAGCCTATACACCTTTATATTGCACTTTATTGTCAATACTTCTCGTCATCAAATGTAAAAATGTCTCATGTGCTAATGCTTCGCAATATTACAATATATTACTCAAAATTTTATTCTTAATGCAGGCTCATGTACCTTTTTCCGCGCACCATTAATTTAATAATACAATAAATATATCAAAGTGAAAAAACAATAATAAATACCAAAAACTTCCCAGTAATGAATGGCGAAAAACTTTTCAAAATTTTAGCTGCATCATAATAAATTAAATTATTTTCGTGAACAATCCACATATATCTTTTACTTTTGTATTCCTCAATAAGGCAGCTTTTTCTTGCCACTGTCAATGTCATTGATTAATTCCATGGCCTTTTTGGGGTCCAAATACCCATATGTCACAGAGTTTTTTATGCGATTGTTGGGAAAGCTGCTGCATTGCTGCAAAAACCAGTGAATATTTTCATAAGAATATTTATCTTTTACTTCCATAGTCTTATCTAAAAGTGTCAGTATAGCAGCAGTCATCGCAACTGGCAAAAGAGCCCCACTAGCTCTTACTCCATGCTGACCGAACAAAGGCACGGATAAATGAACTCCCCTGCTTGCAATTAGTGGAACAATGCGGTTCTGATGCATTTTTCCCATAAGTTGCATTTTGCGATTAGTCGATTCTACAAGAATGATTTTGTCGTTATTTTCTAAAATTCTGTGCATCATATTGGCGGATGGAGACAATTCAACCTCATTTCCAACTGGAATTACAAGCACTCCAAAATAATCTGCAATTTTCTTAATCTCATGTTGGAGAATGCGAGAATACATTGTCAGGTAGAATCCAAACATCAAAACAGAATACTTTCTTTCAGAAACACCATCACCAATTTTAAATTTGCCCAAAAGACACTCCAATACTGTGCTCAAAGAGATATCATATTTTGCCAGGCTTCCACAAATGTCAATTTCCTTGGACAATGCTCTTTCATATGAAATATCATGGCCGAAATTATAAAACATTGCAGGAACTATGTCATCTTCCCTGGCCAAATGGATAATGTCTCTGTAGCTGTCGTATGGATGAAACCAGCCATATTTATAGCCGATATACAGAGCGGCTTTAGAATCTGCAAACTTATCCAAAGTACCTTTATTCTCCTTCCCACGATACATGTCATGGTTGGCTTTTATTTTATTGTAAAATGCACCGGGAGTTTCGTCAAATTTACTTTCTGTAGGAACTACGGAAAAGTAGACATTCGGCTCGATAATTATGGGTGCTGCAAAATGACAGTCGTACGCGGTTGTCGTAAATAATTTATAAAAAAATCACTTGAATAATACAAATACAGCAAAACAACTAATCATGAATGATGCCAATGCCTTTTATATAATTATCACGACACAATGCAGTATTAATCGTAAAACTCTACCTTGAATTCGCTGCAAGCATTGGACAGCAACTCGAAATTCTTGGTTAGTCTTATATTGGTCTTTTACGAACTGAAGGGTTGCATGCTGCTTATCCACTGAAACGTCGATATTGCAATCTTTCCGTGCTTTATAAATAAAAGCTTGTTCAGCAGACACACTATTGTCCGTAAACAGAAAGTTTACTCTTTCCAGCGGGAGGTGTTCCTGAAGAAAAAGACAAACAAAGTTAATCCGAGCATCCATTTGAATGAACATGTCGTGAAAGTGACCACCATGACAACTCACGCCTAGTTATTTAAAAAATTACAAACGTTGTTTTGTAAAATTGTACTATATTTTTGTGTACTAAATGAACTATTCAAACGAAAATGCATCACTTGCCTCGTTATTCGCAACTGCAACAGTTGCCAAGAGGGTAAATACCAGAGAGTAGGATAGTAAAAACAACCACGATTTTGTCATTTTGTCAAACATAAGAAAATATATAGGAAAATGGCAATGTTCTGTATTGCAAATTCGGTTTCTGTAAATATATGGAATATGCCTTTCGACTGCATTTCTCGAGCTTGGACCATGCAAAGCGCGTCATCGGTTCCGGAATAAAATCGCTCATGGTAAGAATCATCGTCTAAACCAACAGTTTGCTCGAGTCATTTAAAATTTTTGGCATCTTAGAGAATGCAAGAATTTAAACATTAGCAGCACGGAACTGCGAGTTAGTACGACAAGGCTGCTACTGCGTTTAGGTTCCTGCACGAAATTAAACTACACTCGTCAATAATAGTTATCGAGCTTATGGTCGCCTGTCCAAAGTCTAGATCGAAGGGTATCTTGAAATGTCGCGTATTTAGGAAGATGTCTTTTGTTGTGCTTTACAAATGAAATGTTTTCATTTTATAACAACATTATTACTGATATTTATATGATAATTAATCTTCGCAATTTGGCAATACAATGCCAAAGCCCGTACTGTCACAAACGCAGAACGATGATTAGGTAGTTACATTGGATATTAACACTTATGAAATGTCATTCAGATTTAGTATACAATTATAAATTCATAACAAATTATTATAATTCGTTTAATTAAAAGTGAATTTGAATGAATTTCTGGTGCTAGTTTTCAAATCAGATATTCAAGTGAAATGTACTGCCACAAACATTTACAACCGCAGAAATCTATGCATACTGCTATTATGTCATGCGTACTGCAACATAATCCAGGATCCGCTGATTTAATTAAAACTCTATATTGCAAAGACACACATAGTACTTGAATATCATTGTAATAATTGTGCCAAAATTTATTTAAAAATTATGGAGAAACATTTAGATTTACTTATAGGGTTTACATCAAATCAATGAATAGGTATGCTGATCTCCATTCCTGTACTATAACAAAGTGCATGTACTATCAGTGTATTCTACCACGTCGTACATTTTTTAAATTCAATACTTTCTAGTAAAAAACGTTTATATTTTCCAACTTGCACATCTGCAACACATACAATTAGTTGCTGAGCAAGCATGGTAATATCCGATATTTGAATTGCTTTTGAGGTTTACTGAAATTAGCATATGGAAAGCTTCCTTTATGTTTCTGTTTCTTGTGCTGTTTACAACATACTGAAAATGCCTCAGGAACATAATAAGTACCGTTACATCTATAAAACATTCTGATGAAATCATGCACGTCAAGAACACACACTTATTAATGACAGTTACTGTGGTGCTTTCTATATTGAAAGCGCACTGTTTTTATGCAGCCTGCATGTCAACATGCCAATAATAACAGTACATATATGTCACCAAAGCATCTCATCAACTTTGATTTTTATCATTGTGGAGGGTTCCTGTAAAAACGCTACTAAACATCATGTCTACAATTACATCGCACAGAAACAGATCTACACTCGGCATGTTTCCACAATAGCCCAAAACAGAAAGATTACTTGCTGTCACAAGTCATAATTGTGCCTAACCTAACATTTATTGTCAAGTTGTACGGAAACCATCATTCAACCTAAATGTTGTAACCTATAGTATCAATTTTGTAGTGCACCATGAATTTATGCTGCAAGATGTATTAGATGTTACAAATTTCACTCATAATGTAGTAGATGCTTTTAATAAAAATTCATTGAATAGGTTTATAATTTTTTCCGACAAAGATCATAATAAAACAGTACAATCAGATAATAACAGAAAATCCTCAACATGCAGTATATTTTTACATTCGTTTTGAGTTTTATCACCACTTTGAGATCGGTTTTGCAAAACAGCTGCTATTAAGATAGAAAGTCTTGCCGAATGTCATGCTGGTCATTCTAGACATGTTACAAGATATATTAAAATGTTGGTGTGCTGATTACGCTGTACTGGTTCTCAGGAAACGAGGTATTATTCACATGTCACTAAAACTGTGACTGGCCATAAATGTGTGATTAGGTCGGCTGCGGTTGTAACAAATGCTTTAATTACTGAACACTATTGTATTTTAGTGCAGTGTCTTGAGATTGTGCAATTCCATAAATCTCCTCGCAAAACGCTTCATGACTTGAGCATGCCAATAATTCATCATGGTGCCGATTTGTCTCATGCTCCCTACTCCTATTCTGTGTACTGCCACAATGCTCTTTATGATCTGGTATATGTGTACTTTGATACGATGTAACTCTTCTTAAATAATTGCAAGATTCACACATGTATATATTGCTTATATTGTGGCCACATAAAATCTATAAAAATAAAAATGAATAATAAGATTCAAGCTTTTCATGCGTCATCTCCATAGAAGATATCTACGATAGAGTATGTAAGAAAATCTAATGCATCATTGTATTTATCATACAACCAGAATTGCTCATTGTCATGACTCTCTGGTCTTTTGGAGTCAGAGACCTTGACTTCAAATTTGCCAGCTTTGCTTGGACTTGAAGTCTTTTTATTGTCGTTAACAGATTCTGATGATTCGGTTTTATCTTCGGGGTGGACTAAATGAGTAAACATTTCAGCAAACTCACGTTTTTGCCCTTCATTTGGGACGGGGCCATCACCAGTCCAAGAGGAAAGAAGGACAGCGACATGACCTTCATTGAACTTCAAGATTGCAGCAAATTTGCCGATTGCAAATTTAGTACCAGAAAGACAAGGTGCAGTAACTTCATATTTGACGAGGTAGAGATGATTATCTTTCTGCAAAAAAAAAAAGGGTTCTATGATTGAGTCTTATTTGTAGTGAACAACCTCTTAAGCTACGTTTTAGTTTGCACTGAACAACTCAAACACTGTTCAATAGTTTTTAATATGATACCGCACTTTTTGAAAGACTTGGGTTTTGTCGAATGAAAGTTGCGAACATGGGGCAGTGGTTTCTGCTGTTTTTCTGGATTTTTCCTCGACTGCTTTTACCTCATCATTCCACTGACTCTTCTCCAGGGGAACAAAAGGAGCAGGGTGGGCGTGCATATGCTTGTCATGGGTTTCTGTGATGGAAAAAGGAATACAAAACTTTAATAGTTACATATATACGTTGATAAATATGATTATAACACGATTTCAGAATCTAGCCTAATTATTCTTTTAATCATGCACTGACAAAATACGGAAGAGTGTGCCGGAAGTGACTTTTTGGAGAGTAATAAAATGCTTTATTATGCTTTGTAGCTTACTCTGAAAGTAAAGTCCTTTTCCTTCTGCACCATCAATGCCAGGCGTGAACTTTTGATGTGGCACTGCAGATTTTGTGGTGTCAAATTTCCTGATGGGCGTAGCTGCATAACAGTTTGCCAGGAGAAATACGCCAACGATACCGACAAAAAGTTTTGTGCGGGAGAATTTCATGATGTTTTGTAACTTTGGCAATAATTTAGTAACCTTTTAAAAAATTAAATTTAGAATTTAAAGACAACGAGTATTTTATTGTCTTTGTACCTCGGTATTCTTTAAAAGGATGTGTATTCCATCTGAACCGCGGCACAGACAAACGCGCTTCGGTAGAAGAGTCAAACTTAGCGTCAGTGAATAAATGTTTTACAGGCTTTTCTAAAACTTCGTTTTATTAATACTTGTAACTTGTATGTTGAGTATTTTACGAGTTTCTCGGCTGTTTCTTTGCACTGCCGTCAATGCCTTGCAGCATGTCTGATTTCGCGAATCTTGATGTCAACATCGTAACGTGCTAAAAAAAAAACCTAACTATTTTCTCAAATATCTCTTTTTGAAAGCACACAAGAATAAACGACTGCGGTATTTTAATTCTGTACTAATCATGAGGCAAAGGGTATATTTTGTGTTTACGGCAGTTGTGGTGCTGTCTGTCTCCAGTACATTGGGTGCAAGATTAACGGTGAGCAGCCAACCAAATATTTTGGATTTGTATTCTTATTTTCACAGGAAATTAATGTCGATGAATATATTTTTATTTGTGTTCTTTTCCGCTTTATTAACCAGCATATTCATATGCACATGAGTCATATATGTGAAATTTGTTTAAGAAAAGCAATGATTGAGTATACATTTGTTTATATTGATATACCTATTCTCATGGTCCATTAACTTGATATGAGCTGTAATTGATAAAGCGCATTATTTTTTTCTATTTTCTTTTCATTTATTGTCTTTTCATAAAATGTCAACTTGTTACAGAATTCAAGTGCTGGTTCAGAAAAAGACAACTTATATCGTCCATCGACGACAGTAGAATGGAGAGACAAATTTTCGGCCGATGAGGAGAAAGACTTCTTGAGAATCATACACGAATCTATTCCCGCAATTAAAGACGACAAGAAACACGCTTGTTTCATTGGCATGATAAGCCAAACAGAACTGAACGATGTTACTGCAAAGTTTGCCAACATGACAAAACTATCAGAATTCCATGAGAATACAAACTATATTCGACATCTTATGGAATCTGGAGTTGCCGCAATATTGGCATATGAGCAGTACCTGTCAGGTATACCTGTTTATAATGACACAGCAAAAGGAGTGCATGTTTGTGATTCCAGACGAAATGGAGAGCCTACAGTTCATGGAGTCGTAGAATGCATTACAGAATGTGCTACACTAGATATTGGAACTATTTTTTTGGGTCTTCCACTGACAAAGCGTTCTTTGAAAATAATAAACAGTATTAACAAATTGGATTCTAAGAAATTTACAGTGATTGTGCCCGTTGAAGATCGAGCTTTCGAAGGTGATTATAGGGATGCACAGAGGATGCACAAGATGTTGAGCAAAATCGGTATGGTCGTCACTGTTGCTGGGACTGCACTCGACGGATCCATATTTCCACATCATATCCACAAAGAAGGGAAAAGAATTGTGGGGCCATTGGCTTTTGCTGCAATGCATGCTAAAGCAGTTCCTGTGCCGCTGGGTAAGGAGGATTTCCATGTGACAACCAGTGCAACAATTGCAGCTGCACGTTTAGCTCGGCTAGCTGCTGTAAAACGCATCACAAGGATAACTCCACAAACAAGTTCTTCACATACTGAAAACTTGAAAAAGTTTCTAGATTATGTTTCGAGCCAGAACAACAATTTCAACAAGCCTCTAACTTCAACACAGAGAATGATTGATTTTGCGGGTGCCATTAAAGGTCTTGAACAGTTTGATAAAAGAATTCTAAAAAAAAGTACGTAGAATTAGCATAGTCACCAAACAGAATTGAGCGTACTTGGTACGTGGCCCTGTCAATATCACTTTTAAAAATATATTGCATTCTTTTAACAGACAGTTGTGTGTGTGCAGTTAAAGAACCTGATCATCTGCACCGTCCTTCGACGATAGTAGAATGGAAGGATAAATTCCCAGCAGACGAAGAGGAGACTTTTATGAGGATTAAAGCTGAGCCTATTAGAATGAATAGAGACAACAAAGGCGATTCTTGCTTCATTGGTATGATAAGCCCAACAGAACTGAACGATGTTACTGCAAAGTTTGCCAACATGACAAAACAATCAGATTTCCATGAGAATACAGAATACATTCGACATATTATGGAATCTGGAGTCGCCGCAGTATTGGCATATGAGCAGTACCTGTCAGGTATACCTGTCTATAACGACACAGCAAAAGGAGTGCATGTTTGTGATTCCAGACGAAACGGAGAGCCTAGAGTTGATGGAGTCGTAGAATGCATCGCAGAATGTGCTACACTAGACATCGAAACTATATTTTTGGGTCTTCCACTGACAAAGTTCTCTTTAGAGATAATAGAAAGAATTAACAAATTGGATTCTAAGAAATTTACCGTCATTGTGCCTGTTGAAGACCGAGCTTTCGGAAGTGATTACAGTGATGCAGTGCGCATGCACACCAGATTAAGAAGCATTTATCATGTTATTACTGTTGCTGGGACCACGCACGATGGATATGTGCTTCCACGCCACATTTATATGGACGGAAATAAAATTAAAGGTCCCTTGGCTTTAATATCAATGGATGCTGAACAAGTTCCAGTGCCACTGGGAAGGGAAGATTTCCATGTGACAACTAGTGCAACCGTTGCCGCTGCACGCATAGCTCGTTTAGCAGCTGTCATTCGCATCACAAATAAAACTAAAGCCAAATACTCCTCTTGTGCTGAAAACTTGAGACAGTACCTAGGTTATGTTTCAAGCCTGAAAGAAAATGCTCCCAAGACTTCAGAAACAATCAAAAAGATGATTGATTTTACGAGTGCAGTTAAGGGCCTTTATCAATACGGCAACAACACTTGAATCTTTAATGCGATGATATAGTATTCTTCAATTTGCAGGATTTCATATAATCTAAACACACTTCTTTTCATTTCATTATTTTAAACTGCAAGTGCACTTGCACGTGCATTCGTGCAAGTAGATGTTGTAATTATCATTTTCAAATACATGAAATATATTCAACACAGTGGCATTGCATGCAAGTACTTTGTAATAAAAACTGCATTAAAATTGCACAACTGGACAAACACACCTCTCATATCACATGCAGCTGCAATGGCTTTAATCAGCAACTCTGTATAGGTCGACACTTGCCTGTTGAGTGTAAAAGAGTGATCAGGTTTGAAATGCTACAGACATGTACTATGCTAATAAAAAGTACTGAATAGTTCTAGCAAAGTGTCGAATGATGCGTGTATTTCAGTTGACTCTTATTTGTAACTAAAAAACAAGCGTTACAAATTCTGGTAAGAAAAGGTTCAGTAGCAACAGTTCATTGGGACAGTTGGTGTAAATGCCATTTCTGTACATGTGCTATCCTCAAATGTTCCACCTAGAGTTTGAACGAGTGGAAACACCCTTAAATTTAATTCTGAGTATAACTGCAAGATTATAAAAAGCTGCCGCATCGCGTTGAAATCAAAATAAAGGCGTGACATTGACACCTAGTGTGGTTAATGAATAAATAACATACGTTGATCATCTTTACCGTACTGCAACTAACTGCACATACTTGCAGTGTATTAAACCTTACAGTACATCTTTAATATCTAGTACTATTTAATCTCATTTGATATAATTTCTTCTCGCTAAACATTGACATTCATACGCTTTGTAGTTTGGCATGCGTGGTGATATGCAATATTTGAATGCATGAGTTGTGCTGATATTGGCAGATGGAAAGTTTATTATATGTGTTTGTTTGTTATGCTGTTCACACCATGCCAATCATATATCATAATTTTCGTATATCCCTCTAGAATCATAAAACATCCCGATGAAATCGTGCATGCATGTCAAGGTCGCATACATTTATTGATGAAAGTTACTGTGGTGTCAAAACTTATGAAGGTGCATTTTTTCCGTGCAGCCTGCAAGTCTTCATCTGTGTAGTTACACACTATATTTTTTGTCAAAGTATGTCATTAATTCTGATGCTCTTCAATTTGAGTGATCACTTGTTATAAGGACGTAAATACTTCATACTAACTGTCCAGCACTGTATGAACAATCATGGCATCATCGAGATTTCTATATAGACTACAACGACTAATAGAATTCATGCCACAGGTCAAAATAGTACCTAGCCTAGACATTAATCATCATACATTGTATGAAAAATAGAGTTCAATATAGATTTTGCAACATGTAGTATCCGTTTCGAGAAATCGAATCGAATAATAACACAATATCCTCATGATGTGGTATATTTTAATATGTTGCTTGAGTTTTACCACATCAAGATACACTTTTGATCTGTAATCTGCAAACAGCTGCTGCTCAGCTATGCCGCTTTGGCAGATGCCATGGTGTGTCTTTTCAACATGATAGATGATATATTAAAATGTCGGTGTGCTGATTACGCTGTACTGATACTCGGAAAATGAAATATTATTCACGTGTCAGTAAAGCCGCGACTGCCTGTAACTGTGTATTTTTGGTTGGCTCCAACCGTAACAAATGTTTTATTTCGTCTACACCGAAGTATTATAGAGCTCTGTTGTGAAATTGTGTAATTCTATAAATCTCCTCGCAAAACACTGTACAACTTGAACATGCCAATAACTTGGTATCGTGCCGATCTGTCAATTGCTCCCTACTCCAATTCTGCGTACTGTCACAATGCTCGTTGTGTTTGACTATATATGGACTTTGACACAATATAATTTATTTTAAAAAATATCACGATAAACTTGTTTATGTAATAATTTTCTTGTGAGCACACGAAAAAAATGTCTAAACAGATGTTTTTGTGGTGCATGGTTGTCATACTAATCACATTAGGTTTTCGAATTGAAGTGTTGTCTATAAGTATAACTAAACAAATTTCCAGTTCAAGCCGGAATAATTTAGATTGTTCAATACTTTTTTTCACTGACACTGAAAGGCATTTTCACAGGTACTAGTGCAGTTTATCTCCAAATAATTTGCTAATCCTGTCTTCATCAGAACATGTGTATTTTTACAATTATTCTGTAGGACATTGGAATATAGACAAGTTTTACTTTTTACAAAAAAGTACAGGTTACAATAATATCCAGACAAACAAAAAATATTTTCCGTCACTAATATACATAGTGTCTAATACAGGGATATGCATGTCACAGAAAAATTAAAAAACATAATGAAATCCAACAAACACAATCAGCTACGATAGCTATTATTTAAAGATATATAAGCTTGCTTAACCTAGACTGTCTTTAATCACATTATACACTTCTCCTAAGATATTCCACTCAGCAGCAATAACTGTCAAGTTGATTGCCAAAGAATCCTTAATATTGAATTCATCAGTCTGAGGCAACTGCAACCTGAGCTTTGAAAGACTCTCTATTGCATACTCGTCACTAGGTGGCCTCTTCAGAAGTTGAAATATCCTAAATGGCAAGTAGAAAATATTCCGCTTCTGTATTCTATCAGTTACTTCATAGGGTATTACTGGCTGGTATTTTGGTGCGTAAAGACTATTGGCTTTATCAATAAATGCTTTGACTGAAAAATTGCACAAGGACTTTTCTGATGAACAAGCCTGAATTTCAACCAATGCCTGTTTAAAAGAAACCTTTGGATCGATACGTCCATTTTGTACATCTTTCTGAAATAACCAGAGAGCACCGGCCAACACTGAAACTGCTATTGAAGGGCTGCTGATCATCGAATCCGAAATTGGATTTTCAATCCCTTCGCCAGCAGCAGAGATGCACAGGGTATCTGAAATATCCTGGGTGACTTGATCATAGGGCATGAATGCCGAAACTAGAACAATTTTTGTGTATAATGATTCATACGTCTCGATATTTTCAAAAAGGGTCGTTACTACCTGTACATCTTTTACATCAGTAGCCAGTAAAATCATATAGTTAGATGGCAACAAACTTACAAAGTTTCCAAATGATTTGTAAGCTAATAGTCTTGCAGCACTGCTTATTGCCACTTGAAATATTGTTGCAGGCGTTTTCAATCGACAAGATTGCAGACAAATTAGCACATTGCTAAGATAAAGTGGTCTTGAAGCGTCGTATGCATCACACATTGTTACTTGAATTTTTGAAAGTGCCAATGCCTGTCCTGGCTCTGTCCCACCTAACAGAGCATTAATAACAGCTGCGCTATATCGATTATATTTGTGAATTCTTTTTACACCAAATACAGCATTTGGAAAATTGCCCAACTTTCGTAAAACTTTCAATCCACCAAGAGTACCCCGCTCGCCATGAATATAACAAGTTTCACGATCAGATTCGTCATACGGAGCTCCAATAGAGCACACGTCGATGTTTTTTGCATCGTCATAAAACAGACGGTCCTTTTTATTCTCAAACGCTGAGCGATAGTTTAGTTTCTGCACTTCTGTAGCTTTTTCAAGAATACTGCGATAATGATCTTGTAAATGAACATCCTTCTCCACGTGAAATATTCTCTCTGCACAAAATCATTGTAGAGACTCGCGTGACTTAAATCAATCCTGTTGCATCAAAAAATATTTTTTAGGGAGTGCTGCGTATATCTAACAACACAGGTCTTTAATTTTTATAGAATAAAAAGATAATGAGCTACTTACTATCACCACTAATATAAGGAGAGACAGCCTTGTATTGTTCCCTATTGGAAACCATGAATATAGCAAAGCCCGAAGTTTCATCAAACTTTAAAAATGAAGCATTGGTATTTCTAATGTATTCTATATTATCTATATTTAGCTTTCCACCTTCTTTGTTCGATATAATATATCTTGTGTCAATCTGCATACAAGAGTGAGAAGATGAAAAAAAAATGGAAAATTATAATCATAACATGTCAAAATGAAAATTTACCACTGTTTGGTGTAGAATTCGTTCACCATGACCTGAAAAAAAACAATACATTTAGATAATTCCTACCTCTTTTGCATCCGTGTGTGGTTTGGGAACTGCAACCTTTGCTGTGGACCTGTTTTGCAGCTTCTTGATATAATTGGTGTCTTTAGTTACTTTCAATCTTTTTTTGAACATGGGTAGTTCAAGGGTAGGAATACTATTAGTGCTGCGTCCCAAAAAATTTAAAGCATTGTCCATTATTATATTGAGTGGTCGATTTATTAGTTTGGGATGATGAAGTAACATCAATACCATTGCCTCTGTCATTAGCAACACTGAAGCCGATAATTGGTTACTCCGTGACTTTACAGCAATCCTCTTTACTAGAGATGGTTTGACATTAATGCCACATAAACTTTTTCCAAACTTTACGTGATTCTCAGATTCGCTATCTAAGCAGGTAATTAGTACCTGCTTGAAAGTTGTCATCACAGGAGACAATTCCACTGCCAAGGCATCTAATTCTGGATCGGTTGTGTCTATATACATTATTATTATTCTTGATTGCCTACTATTTTTTAGATATTGAGAAAATGCACGACTTTTTATCAGTGTTTTTCCATGAGATATCGGAATCGAAATGATATCATCTGCCTCGCGCAACGCACAACTTCTAAAGCACAGAAAAATACTGCTCAACAACAATAGCTCCGAGTCTCTGTAAGCATCGCAAATTGCCCATACAATGCCATTACCATTTCTCACTTGATGCGGCTTATGTACGAATCTATCCGATACACCCGTTTTACCATATTTGTCGGTAGTGCTTGCAATTCTCCTATATTTTTCCATGTCATTTTCAGATTCGATATTGAACTTTATTAAGCGAAAGTCGGTGTAAGTTGGACTACTATATTCCACAGACTCACTTGGTATATATGCGAATACTTTTTTTGATGCCATTGTGCACACTTTCGGCAATTTATTTTTCTGAGACGGTTTGCGCAGCATCTGAATTCTAGACTCTACAAATAGAGCATCGTACAGGGCAAAAATGCCATGGTTCAATGTACTTTCAACTGCCTCATTGTTCAATTCCCCTGGCCCGTAGTAGATATCAGGCACTACGTCATCCTCCTCCCAAAAGTAACCTTCATCTGAATAAAATAAAAGAAAAACAGCATATAAACAATATTTATACTTTTCTTGTCATAATCAAATACCTTTAATTCGGACACTCAGTGAATACGGATTATCATTTAAAATAAAAAGTCTGCTGTAAAATATGCCATATACAGGTACAAAACATATACCTTGCTGTTTATATTCTTCTAGAGTTTTCAAGTCTCTTTTACTCTTAGTTTTAACGATAGTTACACCATATTGTGATTCGAGAAAAATTGTGTCACGGAAATCATAGCCCCGTGTTATTATATTTGGGTTGTGCCTCAACTCGCTAGCTATAAAGGTTCTCAAGTATATTGACTGCAGCAGGTTGGTGTTTGAATTAAATCAATTATAGCGAAATGACATGTTACAATAGTAGATGTTAGAATACCTTTTAAAAACACACCTGCTGTTTGGCACACTGACACAGAGATGAAATTGCCCACAATGTCACAAGTATCTTTATTATTATATTAGACATCATTGTCAGTAAACAACCGTGCTTTCACTAGTTTGTGTAAAGACAAGCATTACGACATAAGATGACAGGCCATTCTGCATGATGCAATGACTATAAATTAATACCTAAAAGTATCTTTTCTGTGACGTGGCATGTTTGATAGGCACTCCATTCAACTGGACAGATGGCACAGAACAGACAAAAACTGTTAAACAGTATGCTGTATGTATTTTTTTTTTCGACTGCAAATGCAATTCCCTAAAGTATACGTGCCTGCCCAGTCTCCGCTGCAAAAACTGCCACGACAGAAAATATGAGAATGCACGCTATTGACTCGGTCCATGTCTAGGCCATTTCATCGTAAATAGATATAAATAAAAGAAAAACACTATAGCATAACTCTTTACTGCACGTTTGGTCTCGGTCAGTATATGAATAACTTAAGCTGGGTGTCTCCGGGAACTTGGACAATTCATGGCGCGTCACCGCATCTGGAATAATATCACCGATATTGAGAAGCATCGCTACAACATGCAGTCTGATCGAGTCCGTAGCGTTTTGGGGCACTTTTTCATGTGTAAAATATGAACAGTAGCAAAACAAAACTCCGAATAAGTAAGATGTGGCTACTGGATTGAGTGAGTTTCCGCACATAGTTAAAGGGCGTTTCTTAGTAGTGGTTAGGGATTGAGCTCGTGCCCGCCTGACAAGATATGATTTCGCAGGGAATGTTGACATTTATTATTATTGGTTTATATATTTTTTTATATGCTGAACTGTTTTTCATTCTTGTGGTATTGCAGTGTAAAAAGGTTGTACTGCCACAAACATATCAAGCATTTTGTCCTTTCGCCAAATGGAGTACTGGCAGCGGAACATGTCAGTCACGTTAAATGGCACATTTAAGCATCCCTGTTCTGAATAATGCATTTCAATGTTACAAACTTATAGCAATACAAAAAATTTGTAGTAACAGTCAATAAATATGGATAACAAATATTGAAATCAAGGAGAAATACAAATGTACTTTCACGACCTTTCGGCATCTCTCAATTCTATGGATGCTGATTGTTATTATCCTGTACTGCATTATAATATTGTATGAACTGATTTAACAAAGACCTTTTTTTAACAACTAACCTAATTTTTACATTGGCTTGATATTAGTGTGCTGTAGTTTGTTTGACACTTATTAAAAGAAGAGTGTTTTAGAATTTTACATTATATAAATGGAAATAATGTCGATTTTGACAAAGAGTAATGTTGATTATCTCACCTGTATAGTAATACATTTAACCTACTGTAACTGCAAATAACAGTCTTGCTCAAAATTGTACGCTCCAAACTACATTAATTTGTCATTACTTGTACAACTTTACTATTATTACAATTGCCAATAGTACTGGTATACCGATACACAGCGAGCAAGCTATATCAGATGATCAAAAATATAGAAAAAAGCATCTTTTATGCACAACTATTTCCTGCACTGCATCAAAAGGTGCATGCACTTACAATATCATACACTATAATATTGCAAACACTGTGAATTTCTTTCACCCTGCAATATCGTAGGGCGCCTTGTGCGCTAGTTTGATTATGTTGATGTACAATACTTCAAACAAAATCCTGAAATTTTTCATAATTATTAGGATGTAAAACAAACCTAACATGACATTAAGCTATTCGATGCTTAGAAAACTGTCGCTGTGCTAGTGACAGTCACGACTGTGGCCAACTATATTTATTGTGCCTGCCTTCTGTCTGTAGGATAATAAATTAAAACAAGTCGTCTGGAAACTGTTCATTTTCTGATTCAGAATTAATTCCTAGATTAGGCAACGCCATCCTATCGTTGTCGATGTCATCGATTAGCTTCATGGCCTTTTTAGGGTCTAGATACCCATATGTCACGGAATTTTTCATGTCATCGTTGGGAAAATCGCTGCACTGCTGCAAAAACCAGTGAATGTTCTCATAAGAATATTGATTCTTTACTTCCATGGTGGTGTCTAAAAGTGTCAAAATTGCAGCAGTCATCGAAACTGGCAATAGCGCACCGGTGGCCCTAATTCCATGATTATTCAACAAGGGTACTGATAAACCTACTCCCCTGCTTGCAATTAATGGGACAACACGATTCTGATGCATTCTGTCCATCAGTTGCTTTTTGACGTTGGTGGATTCGACGAGAATGATTCTGCGGTGATCCACCAGAATTCTGTGCATCATATTCGCAGAGGGAGACAGCTTAACGTCGTTTCCTACTGGAATTACTAGCACCCCAAAATTATCTGCAAACTTATTAATCTCATGATAGAGAATGCGAGAATACGCCGTCAAGTAGAATCCAAACATCATCACGGAATACTTTTTCTTTGAGCCACTGGCATCGGGAATCATTTTATTCTTAATACACCATGATATTTCATACACCGACATGGTCGCTTTTTTCTTTATATTGCAGTAATCCATTTTTTTGAACTTTGCTCGTATATATGAAGTATCATGGCCAAAGTTATAGTACATGCCTCTTACCATGGAATTGGCTGTGGCAGAACCTTTTCCGTCTTTTTCTTTGTCATATTCCAGAAAATCTTTATTTATATGACCAATATAAAGTGTTGGTTTGTAATATTTAAACCTATCGGCAGTACCTTCTCCCACCTCGACGCTGAAATATAGTTGATTTGCTCTAATTTTTTGATAAAATGTGCTGGGTTCTTCGTAAACTTTTGTTTTGGTGGGTACCATGGGATAAGAGATTTCCCGCTCAATGATTACCGGTCCTGCAGTAGCAGTATTTCACAAATTCATGTGGCACA
This sequence comes from Liodrosophila aerea, assembly GCA_035045005.1. Lineage (NCBI taxonomy): Eukaryota > Metazoa > Arthropoda > Insecta > Diptera > Drosophilidae > Liodrosophila > Liodrosophila aerea. Next base: position 80,805 of record JAWNNL010000023.1, read on the forward strand.
GAATAATCGAAAATTACAGGAACAATGAATCAAACATGATGCCTGGGTTTCTAGTATTATTGAGATAGTAAACTGCAATACTGATTGTATAGCTCTACCTTGTATTTTTTGTAAGCATTCGTAAAATTTTTGATACTCTTGTATAGTCTCTGACTCACGTCTTGAAAAAAAGGGGATAGGCAGTTGAAACTCGATAAAAATCTCGCGGTTGCACTCATCTTTCACCTTTCTAAGAAATCCTCGTCGAATATATTCGCGATTGTCTGTAAATACGAAGTTTATAAGATCAGAATGGAGGTCATTCTGCAGGAGAATACTTTGTAAAGTTAGAATCCACCCCTTTTTGACGACAAACAATGCACTCTTGTAAAGATCAAAATAAGAATCAGCTCGTTGCGTTGTAACAGGAATATAGGAATTGGCAGACTCGGTTTCTGTTTTATTGTATTCTGAAAAAGTAAATAGTTTTAACCACATCACGTGCCTCGGCAAATGCTGCTGCAAAAGTTGTCAACAGGGAACATATTAAAACGCATAATGTAAAATCCATTGATTTCCCTGTCATTTTGTCGAAAACAGAAACGAATTAGAAAAACAATATGCTAGTATCCTTCTTGAGCTTCTAGTCTCGTTGTGCATTCGAAAGTTGGACAAAACGTGAAGTCGGAAACTGCCGAAACCTCAACAGGCGAGGAGTACGCATTACTCCGTCTCACGTAAAAGGTATTGGGGTAGAGTGTAAAAATGATTACCGCTTTGAATTCTCTAATTTATTCTATTGTTTGTCAAATGCTGTAAACGATCATGCATACTCGTCGAAAAAAACGTGATACACATGATGCCCAATTTCGTGTTCTGTGTGAAACTCCACGACGCAGCATGTTCAAATTATGGTAGCATGTGAGAGTGAGTCATCCTTGGCTGTCCCATTTGAGTTTATCATCATATTTTTTGTATGTAGGGAAATCATTGCTGTTCTTTTGTTTTACCCATAGAATAGTTTTAATCTTTTTTGATTGTCAATGTATAGGTTGCACTGGTCTGTCAGATTTTGTGTGTTGTTATTTCAATTCTAAGGATTGTACTCAGAGTAGCGTGCAGTTTATCACTACTTTAATCAAATAAATCATTCTCAACTGCGCAATGCCATTTAGGTTTACTAAAATTATTAATTATACCACAAATTATAGCAGTGCACGAAATTTGCCTAGTGCAGGCTTACAAAAATAACAGACTAGCATCGAATTTATAATAAAACCTGATGCACTGTACAAACTTTTTGTACCTAACGAATCTCTGCATAAAACAATTATATCGTGGACACTCCATGATACTGATTGCATGTAATAATTTAATAAAAAATATCTATGCCAAGAAATGTAAATTAAAGACGAATAACGCTGTAATGTATGCGATGCAACCTGCTTTCTAGTTGTATAAATAGTTTGAAAAATCTAAAATGTTGTACATAGAATAATGTCAATCGTTATGCCTTTACTGCAATAACAACTGATAACGCCAGTATATTCAACACACCAGTCTAATAGTTTAATGCAATGGCATACGCTACGAATGGTTTTTATTTGTTTTTAAAGAGCTCTCCGATTCTTACAATATGTTGTTTAATGGATTAAAAATATGCACACAATCGAAAACGACAGACAATACCTGGGATACATTTTTTTTTTTTTCTTGTCAAAATTAAAGCTCTTGTATAGATGGTAAACGTCATTGTCGGTCTCTAAAGTAGTAGAAAGGCAAAATATGCGTTGGGCACGCACGTGACTAAACGATAATACAAAAATAAAGATTTCATGCGGTATACAAACCCTTGGGCTATGGATATGTAAATTTCAGCCAGGATAACAATTGACATATCATAAGCTTAAATGACCTGTAAAGTTTAAAATTTGTGCTTTAATCCAAAAAAGTGGCCAGTGTTTTCTAATAGTTGATGCATTACGTAATTCCACCAGACATCTGTGTTTTTTCTTTTTTTTACTACTGCATTGCTGTAAATGGCAAGGCCATCCTATCATTGTCTATGTCATCAATAAGTTCCATGGCCTTTTTAGGGTCCAAAAACCCATATGTCACGGAATTTTTCATGTCATCATAGGGAAAGCGACTACATTTTTCCAAAAACCAGTGAATGTTTTTATATGAATATCGTTTTTTAATAGCCATCGTAGTATCTAATAGTGACAATATGGCAGCCGTAGTTGATACTGGCAAAAGTGCACCAGTGGCTCTAATTCCAGGATTGTTTAACAAAGGGACTGATACAGCTTCACCGTTGCCAGCAATCAGGGGCACGACTCTATTCCTGCGCATTTTGCCTATCAGTAAATTTTTGCGATTTGTGGATTCGACGAGGATAACTCTATAGTGATCCTTCAAGATTCTGTGCATCAGATTTGCAGATGGGGACAGTTGCTCGTCGCTTGAGACTGGAATGATAAGCACTCTGAAAAAATCTGAAAACTTGCTGATTTGGTGCTGGAGTATACGAGAATACATTGACAAATAGAATCCAAACATCACGACCGAAAACTTTTTGTCATTGTTATTTTTAAAATTTGAACGAAAACATAGATATATTTCGTAAAGCCTGATTGCATTACCATTATTTATTCCACAGACTGCCATTTTTTTATATTGCGCTCTTAAATACAAAGTGTCATGGCCATAATTGTGAAATACGCCTTGTATCATAGAATCGTCAGTAGGATTACCTTGGCCGTTGCCACCTTTGTCATACGGCAAAAACTCGTCAGTTTTATATCCAATATACAAAGTCTTCTTGAAGTTTCCAAACCTTGCAGCATATTCTTGGTCCCGCTTCATGGGAAATTTTTCTGCATTTGTTTTTAATGCAGTATAGTATCCAGTGGGTTTGGCGATAACTTCTGTTTCCATAGGTACCATGTGAAAATAAACATCCGACTCGAGTATTACGGGCCCTGCAGTACGGTCATGGGACATGCATTTGTCGGAATCAAAAAGATTTAAAAGTTATTGAATAAAATAGAAAAGTCACAAATAACCTAACCAACAATCATTTCGATGTCTTGTATCATCAGTAGAGCACAATGAAGCATTGGCTGTGAGATTATACCTGGAAACGTTTGCAAGCATAAGAAAAAATTCTGGAAATGTTTCAAGTTTTTGAATTGATTTAAACTAAAATGGAAAACATCCAGTGCCTCCTCCTTGTAGAATTCATGGCGGCAATTATTTTTCGCATGCTTAAGAAAATCATCCGAAATACGCGTATTTTCGGTCAGAAATTCAAAGCTTACAACATGAGACGGAAGGCCATTCTGCACGAGGGGATGACTTGGAATTAATAGCCCCATTTCTATTGAGCGACAAGACTAGCTCGAGGTAAATGCAATAATGGTTCAGTAGTATTTCTCGTGTTTTTTTTTTCTTGCTTGCAAATGCAATACCCCAAAATAATGCACATGCCTGGTCAATCGCTGCTGCAAAAGCTGCCAAGAGAGAAAATATCAAAACATAAAACGTTGAAGCACTCCAAATCTTGGCCATCACGCTGAGAACAATAATAAATATTAAATAAACGCAATGGCCATATCCTGTACTGCGCGCGTAGTTCTGGTCCGTATCGATATTGTAAGCCGGCAGTATCTACGAGATTTAGGCCATGCAAGGCGCGTCACCGCTTCCGGAATAAAATCACCAAAGGTGCGGGACATTGCTCAAACGCGCAGTCTACCCGAATGGGTAAAGTTTTTTTACACATTTTATGTGTATAAATATGAGCAGTAACAGCACCAAAAAAAATGCAAATGAATATGATAAAGATCATACGGTGATTGGGTTTCTGTACAGCATTAAACAACACTTTTCCATTATGGTTGATCATTCTGTTCGTGTCTGTGTCACAAAGGAGACGACGTCACTGGGTATCCTGACATTTGAGGTATTTAAATAAATGTTTCTTATTTGTGTTGTACGCATAACCAAACCTTTAGCTATTATTATCGGATTATAAATTATTGTTATATAATCATTCATCTATTTTTATTTTGGCACTGCAGTGTAAAATATGGTACAGTCACAAACATGTCACACATCCTGTATTTTAATAAAATAGAGTACAGACAACTGTATATGCCAATTACTTTGACTGACAAAATTGATCATAACTGTGCTAAATAATGCATTTAAATGCTACAAATTTCACCAGTGCAAAACATTTGTAGTAAATGTCAATAAATGCCAATAATAAATATTGAAATCTAATAGAAATAAAAATGTGCCACCACAAACTATTTGTAACTTACAAAATCTAATCCATTTTTAAGCATTTAATACAAAAAGTATCGCTTAATGTTGTTTTGTATGCCTCTTCGAGAAGTTCCTGCAGTGTGTTTGCAGTTTATGCTGCAAATATTTTCTTTGTATAATAATGCAAAATCAGTCCTTTGTAAATAAAATACAAACAATTATATTTTAAAAAGTACAGAAACAACGGTTAGTCAAGTGAAATATTTAGAGAGTATGCAATTCGACAAAACCAGTAAAGTGTATTTCTCAGGTTGAGCATTTTAGCATTTCAACTATGAATTTGTCTGTCATTGTAACTAAGCAAGCTGCCACTTTTAACAGACACAATGATGCATAATATGTTTTTTACTGCCACTGTGGGTCATTTTCAGTGATCCTCGTGCAGTTTAATTTCCAAATAATTGTTGAAAATCCCACCCTCACCAAAACATGTCAGGTTTTTGCAGCTGTGTTGCAGGATACTGGGCTTTTGTAGATAGGTTAGACTTTTTACAAAATCTACACGTTACAATAAAATATAAACTAAACAAACTTTTTTCGTCATTGGGATACACAATCTCCAATGCAGGGAAATGCATGTCACACGAAAAATAAATGTAACATAATAAAAGTAAAGAATATATCAAAGCATAGGGCATTTATCATTTAATTATAAATTGTCGCATAACCTTAACCGTCTTCAACGACACGAAACACTTCTCCAAGAAACTTCCAGTCAGAAATAAGACGACCCAATTTTATTGCTAAAGAATTCGAAATGTCAAATTCAGTATTCTGAGACAACTGCAACCTGAGCTTAGAAAGAGTTTCTATTGGAAAATTATCATGCGGCAGCTGCTTAAAAAGTCGAGCCACTCTCAATGGCAAGTAATGAATGAATTCGTCTCTGTATTAAATCAGTCACACTAAAAAGTTTCCCTGACTGGTTTTGTGGCATGGAAAGACTATTGACTTTGTTAAGAAATGAGATGGGTGAAAATTTGCACCGGGATTTTTTTGATGAACAAGCCCCATATTCAACCAATCCTTGTTTTGAAGAAATCTCCAGATTTGAATATCTAGTTTCGACAGTTTTCTTAAACAACCATATTGCGCCAGTCAACAATGAAACTGCTATCGACGGGCTACTAATCATCGAGTCAGAAATTGGATTATCTATCCATTCGCCAGTGGAGGTGATGCAGAGGGTGTCTGATATCTCCTGCATGACTGGATCGTCTGGCTTAAATGCAGAAACCAGCACAAGTTTCGTGTATAATAATTCATATGTTTCAATATTTTCTAGAAGGGTCGCGGTTGTCTGTGAATCTTCTAGATCAGTAGCTAGTAAAATCATATAATAGAAAGGCAACAATTTTACAAAGTTTTCAAATGACTTGTAAGCTAATAATCTTGCGGCACTGCTTACTGCTACTTGAAATAGTGTTGCTTTAGTGTTTGATTGACAAGATTGCAAGCATATCAGCACATTACTAAGATAGAGCGGTCTTAATTCGTCATATGCATCGCACATTGCCACCTGCATCCTTGACAATTTCGATGCCATTTTAGGATCCATTCCACCTAGCAAAGCATTCATAACTGCTGCACCGTATCGATTATATTTGTGAATTGTTTTTACACCAAAATGCGCCCTCGAAAGATAGTGTAACTGGTGAAAAACTGTCAGTGCACCAAGAGTGCCCCGCTTACCATGAATATAATAGGTTTCATGTTTGTAATCTCCATAGGGAGCTCCGATAGAGCACACGTTGATGTCCAATTTCATAGGATAATTTATATTTGTCATTTTGTACCTGAAAACTGAGCCATAGTTGAATTTCTGTCCGCTTGTAGCTTTTTGAGAAATACTGCGATGTTGGTCTTGTAAAAGTACATCTTTTTCCGCTTGTAAATTACTAACTGCA
>JAWNNL010000025.1:0-7500 GCA_035045005.1 Liodrosophila aerea
CCAAGCATGGAAACGTATTATGTGAATCAGTAACTTTTCAAAAGATAAACATTAAAGAAACAGCTATGCGTTATTAATGGCAGTATTTTTTTTTTTTGTCGAGACTAAAGACGTAATGCATTACTTACTAGCTCCATAAATATACGATGAGACAGCCTCATACTGTTTCTGATCAGAAACACTGAATATAGCAAAGCCCGCAGTTTGATCAAACTCCAAAAATGAAGCTTTGGATTTCTTAATGTATTCGATATCATCCATATGCAGCTTGCCTCCTTTCTCGTTCGATATTATATATTTTGTGTCAATCTGCGCATAAATATGGAAAGATGAATAAAATAGAAAAAACTAGGCAGAACATGTTTAAAACAAAAAGTACCATTGTTTGGATTATAATTTGATTCTAATAGAAATGGAAAGAAGCAATACATCTAGACAATTCCTACCTTGCGTTCACCAATATGTGGTTCTGGGAGTGCGACTGTCACTGTGGACTTGTTTTGCAGTTTTTTGATGTAATTGATATCTTTCTCTACTTTCAATCTTTCTAAATACATGGGTAATTCAAGGGTAGGAATGCTATTAATGCTGTGTCTCAGAAATTTTGAAATATGGTCCATTATTCTATCAAGTGGTTGGCTTTTTAATTTAGGATGACGCAGTAACATCAATACTAATGCCTCTGTCATTTGCAAAACAGAAGCCGAGAATCGATGACCTCTTGAATTTATAGCAATTGTCTTTAGCAGAGATGGTTTGACATTGATGTCACACAGGTTTCTTCCAAACTGCACATTATTTTCATATGTGCTATCAATACATGTAATTAGTAACTGCTGGAAGGTCGTTGCCAGAGGGGACAAGTTTACTGCCAAGGCATCTAATTTTGGATCGGTCGTGTCTATATACATTATTATTATACTGGATATTCCAATGTATTTTAGAAATTGAGCAAATGCACGAAATTTTAAAATTTTGTTTCCATAAGCAATCGGGATCGAAATGATATCAGAAACTTGGCGCCTCACACAACTATTGAAACAGACAAAGATACTGCTTAATGACAATCGCTCTGACTCTCTATAAGCGTCACAAATTGCCCAAACAACACCATCGCTATTTCTGACGTGATGCGGCTTATATCGGAAACTACCTGGAACTACAGTTCTACCATATTTGGGTATAGTGCTTGGAATTTTCTCATATTCTTTCGTGTCATCCTGGAGTTTTGTATCTAATTTTAAGAACCGAAGGCCTGCGCAAGAGGGATTGTCATAAAAATCCGCCGACTTACATTAGGGATGTATGCGAATACTTTTTTTGATGCCACGAAACACACTGCAGGCAACTTATTTTTCTCAGACGGTTTGTGCAGCTGATGATTTCTGGAATATCTGAATAGACTATCGTACAGGGTAAACGAGACATCCTTTAAGTTTTTGTCGATTTCATCGTCCAATTCCTGTGGCTTATTGTAAACATCAGGCAGTTCAATGTCATCTTCCCAGAAATAATCTTCATCTGAGCAAAGCAAGAGAGAAGAAAGTATCTATAATCATCATTTAGACCTCACTTGGCATAATCAAATGCGTATAATTTGGACAGCCAGTGAATACTGTTTTATCATTGAAAATAAAAACTTTGTCTAAAATATCACACATAAATCATAAAATACGTACCTTGCTGTTTTAATTTTTCTAGAAGTTTGATATTGCTTTCCCCTGTCGTTTTAATGACAATTACGCCATATTCCAGTCTCAGAAAATGTGTATCCAAGAAATGTTTGCCTCGTCTTATTCCCTTTTGGTTGTACCTCAACTCGGTAGCTATGTAGTTCTTCGAAGTAACCGGCTGTATCAGGTTGGGGTTCGAGTGAAAATAACTCTAATGAAATGGTATAATGCAATAATATATGTAAAAATGCCATTTGAATACTTACCGGTGGTGTGGCGCATTGACACATAGACGAAATAGCCAACAATGTTGCTAGTACCTTTGTTGTTAAATTAGCTACCATTATTAGTAAACAAGTCTATTCTAACGATTGCATGTAAAGGTAAAGTTTATGAAATTATATGAGAGGCTGTTCTGCATGAAACAATGACTGTGAATTAAAAGCTTGACATATTTTTTCGGTTACTCTGCTCGAGTCATATCTGATAGGCGTCCCAATCGATTCGACATATCGCAAGAAAAATGCAAAAGCGGTTCAACAATATTACGGGTGGTTTTTTTTTCTTGACTGCAAATGCAATACCCTAAAGTAATCCACATGCCTGGTCAGCTCCTACAGCAATTGCAGCCAAGATGAAAACCATTGAAACTTTATACTTTAAAGTCATCCATGTCTAGGCCATTTCGCCGGAAGCAAAACATAATATTTAAAAAACGCAATGGCAATATTCTGTACCGCAACAGTAGTCTTGGTCCGAATCGATATCGGATGCCGGCAGTATATCCGGAATTTAGACATAATGCAAGACGCGTCACCGCATCGGGAATAACATAATCCATAGCGCGAGGCATCGCTAAATTAAGCCGCGGTCCGGTCGGTAAAGTTGTTTGCATTTTTTGATGTGCATAAATGTGAAAAGTAACAAAAAAAAAGTTTGAATTAGTACGATGTGGCTACCTGGTCTCATTGGGTTTCCGCAAAACATAGTCAAACGGCATTTCTTCACAATGGTTAGCGATTCAGTTCATGCCTGCTGGATAAAAGACGATGTCGCAGGGTATCTTGACATATATTGTTATTGGTTTATATACTATTGGTATATGATCGTTTACTTGTCACTATTTTGGCATTGCAGTGTAAATGTTTACACTGTCGCAATCATATCGAGCATTCTATACTCTAGTAAAATAGAATACTGACAGCTGAACGTTATAAACACGCTATATGATACACTTACGCATGATTGTGCTAAATAATGCATTTAAATGTTAGAAATTATAAAAATGCAGAAAATGCGTATTAATGTCAACAAATGTTCAGAATTAGTATTGAAGTCAAGCAGAAATAACAATGCACTGCCACAAACGTTCTGAAACTCACAAATCTATGCATGCTGATAGTTTCTATCAGGTACTGCATTTTAATTTTGCATAAACTCATTTAACAAAGATATTTTCTTATCAACTAACATAATCTTTATCTTTTCTTGATATTAGTGTGTTACAAGTTGTTTGACGGTTATTAAAAGAGTGCTTCAGAATCAGGCATGATCTAAATGGGAATAGTGTCGATTTTGATCAAGAGTAATGCTGTAAATACCGCCTGTATCTTAATGAATTTATCCTACCATCACTGTAAAGCGTGTTTACTCATGCACTTGAAAGTGTTTGGCGTTCCAACCAATAACAGTTTGCTACTACTCATACAACTTTAAAATTATTACAATTTGTGGAATATGACTGGTATGCTGATACACAGCAATCAAATTATTATAGATAATCAAAACTATAGGTAAAACATTCTTTATGCATGATTTTATTTTGCACTGTATCAAAAAGTGTATCATTTCAAAAAAAACCGATATACTGTCCTAGTGCAAACCACTGTTAGTTTGTATGAACTTGCAATGTCATAAAGTTCCGTGTGCGTGTGCTTGATAATCTTAGTGTACATTATTTCTAACAACATCCTGCAAAGTCATACGGCTATTAGGATATAATACAAACCTAAAATGCCATTAGATCATTCATCACTTTGAAAACTACGGATACGCTAGCGACTGTCATGACTCTGGTCAACTATACGAAGTTTATAAGATCAGAATGGAGGTCATTCTGCAGGAGAATACTTTGTAAAGTTAGAATCCACCCCTTTTTGACGACAAACAATGCACTCTTGTAAAGATCAAAATAAGAATCAGCTCGTTGCGTTGTAACAGGAATATAGGAATTGGCAGACTCGGTTTCTGTTTTATTGTATTCTGAAAAAGTAAATAGTTTTAACCACATCACGTGCCTCGGCAAATGCTGCTGCAAAAGTTGTCAACAGGGAACATATTAAAACGCATAATGTAAAATCCATTGATTTCCCTGTCATTTTGTCGAAAACAGAAACGAATTAGAAAAACAATATGCTAGTATCCTTCTTGAGCTTCTAGTCTCGTTGTGCATTCGAAAGTTGGACAAAACGTGAAGTCGGAAACTGCCGAAACCTCAACAGGCGAGGAGTACGCATTACTCCGTCTCACGTAAAAGGTATTGGGGTAGAGTGTAAAAATGATTACCGCTTTGAATTCTCTAATTTATTCTATTGTTTGAAAAATAAGTTAAACGATCGATCATGCATACTCGTCGAAAAAACGTGACACAGATGATGCCCAATTTCTTGTTCTGTGTGATACTCCACGCCGCGGCGTGTTCAAATTATGGTTGCATGTGCTAGTGAGTCATCCTTGGCTGTCCCATTTAAATTTACCATCATATTCTTCTGGGTTATCAATTATGACTGGCAATGCAATCAAATAGAACATAGACAGCTGAGCATGTCACTCCTGTGCGCTGACATGGGTTCAGTTGCACGTTCCACAAATTGCATTCCAGTATTATAAATTACAGCAGTGCACGTGATTTTTCATAGTGCGGGTCTACAAAAATATCGAACTAGCATGGAATTTAAAATAAAACCTGATGCACTGCCACAAACTATTTCACTACATGAATCTATGCGTACCGCCATTATGTCACTGTACTGCAACATAATTAAGGATGTACTGATTCGATCAAAACTTTATTTCCAAACGTGAACATTATACATAAATATCACGACAATAATTGTGATGCCATAGTTTTATAAGTATGGAAGGAAATTTAGAAGCGCTTGGTGGGTGTTTATTGAATAGGTAAAATTGGTATGCCGGTGGTATTTCCTGTACTGCAACTAATTTCATATACTCTCATCAAGTGCATTCCACCACCTGACACATTTTTATAATCTAAAAACCACGTGCCATAACTATTCCTATATTCGCAAATCTGTCACTGGAGTGTCAAAAAAATGCACCAATTCAACTTACGCTTTAGCACTGCATCCAGAGTGGCACAGGAAACTTCAAAGTTATATTTTCCGCAATTCCGGCCGCCGCGGATGCATGAACTCTAACCCCATACCAAAGTTCTGCAGAGTCTAAAAGTTTTGGCGAAACTGCAGCTATAATTCGCGACACAAAAATAAACCATCTCGTAAACGTGCGCCATAATTATTCTAGTTGTCTATCGGCTCTATAATATTTTTCATTTTAAGAAAATGCGCGCCTCGTTTGGAGTTGCTGCACTTGCCGCAGTGGTTTTATTGAGTACAACGGTACGCGAGTAATCAACAATACAAAAACAATTTGCTTTGTCTCACGACAACCATTTGGACCTAGAATAAGAAAAGTTCAAAAGGCACACGTTCATTTCACAGCATTTATATTTTTGAATTACTGTAGTCATTAGCAGTATCCCACGCTCAAGTTTCGATGCCACTAGTTTATATGCAATTTTTTTTTTTTATTGCCTACATACAGGTTAACGTGACTGCCACTATTAGGCCAATTATCCGGCAAGCTGGCCAGCCTAAATTCCTGGACTCCCAGTCTACTGATCCCCACAGTATCAAAACTGATCTCAATGGAAGCCTTGTTTTGCCCTATGCGTGGAGTTCCTTCAAACCCGTAAACGATGTGTCATTTGATCTTCCATTGAACTATACAGCTGAAAACACTACGAGAGTTGAAAACGGGCAACTCCTTTTGCCGTACTATGCTTCCCAACTATCAAACAATACCAACTCATACATGTGGAACTTTGATTTGGTATACACAAACTATTTCTCACATAGATTTACCGGATTCTACTATTCTCACAGAGAACTTTTAAGAGGCAACATCACATTTCCAGAATACTCTCATTGGAACCGAACAAATGTCACACGCATCAAAGTTGATCTGGATAAACCCCTTCAGCTCATTTTCAAAAATGTGACTGCCACAGCAACCCTTTTTGTTCCTCGCGAACTTGTGGGCTGGAACTCGCCATTTAATTATACCGTACAGTTGTCTTCTTCTACAGCATAGCCCGAAAAAGTTGCACAGTAGAACATTTTTGGCAACATTTGATGGACTACGTGAAGTCAAATCTGTCTTAAAAAAACCCGCTCATTCTGCATTAAATTTGATCTACCTTGATATGTTTATTAATCTTTCCAGCCACTTTGACTTCCCGTATCGCCGTGATTTGCAAGCAACTGATGCTCAGATTGTAAATACACCTCTCTGCCAAATGCCGTGCTCTGTCTCAACAGCAAGAAATATGATATATTGATACAGCAGTATGCTGAACTACATTGCACTGATAATAAACTATGTAATAATTACAACCATTATAACTAACAGTTGTTGTAAAGGTGAATTTATTGATGTATCAGCTGAAAACATGCAGATCATCACTGTATGAACTATCTTATGCACTCGCCAAATAATGATTAGAATAGAACCTAAATTTTTATAGACATTTTGTATTTATAAGAAGGAGCTGTTGATTGCGGAAAGGTACATCATATTGTGAGAGACGACTAGAATAATACGTTGTCTTACATTGTTATTCTCACCCCCTTTGTTCTTATGTCGTGTTCAAGTTAACTTTTGGCCTGTATTTATTATAAAAATAGACATTCAATTTTAAAATAAATATGCTGTATTTATATGATCAATCTGAAATTGCTAAAAATCCAACCTGTATCACATAATAGAGTCAACATTCAACTGTAAAGTTGTCAATATAGTGTGTAATTTGACACATGATTGTGATGGCCAAATGTCATCATAGCACTTTTTAAGTAGTATAAAAAAGATCCAGCCTAAAAAAAGACATGAAACCGGTAAAAATGGAGTTGCAGTTACTACCTACAGTCACCAACACATGAATAATAATCATCAACATGCTGACGTTAGACATCGATCAACATAAGAAGGTTTGGTAATATACAATAAGGTATAACAGTCTCGTACATCCACCAAGTCACTGCATACAACAACCAAGTTGAAGTTCTGTGGTACGGAATATGCCTGTAAAACTGTATTGCACTTTTTTCTATGCATAATGCATATTGTGCTGCAATGTTGAGCCATAAATAGTATACACTGGTTAAGTGCATTCTTTCATCCCTGTCTGTATACCAACACAATATTATGAAAAGATGTCTTATCAATGTACAAACACAAGTAGTAGGCACATCAAAAGATAACCAAGTATGAGACAAAAGCAGCACAGTCTTTCATTGATAACTCTAGTATATTTCAAGTATACAACAACTAAACACTGCACAGTTTATTACATGTGTCAAATAAATTCTGGGGTGATCTCCACATGCTAAGTATACACCTCAATGTGCTACTGAGCAAACGTTTATATGCTTGTGCATTCTTCAAATATGCTGGAAATACACCAAAGTTGTCAGCAGAATGTAAGAATAACTTGTCATCAATAATCCTATGTTTTCAAAGCATT
>JAWNNL010000025.1:10000-29251 GCA_035045005.1 Liodrosophila aerea
TTTGAGAATAGGCCGAAAACCATTGGGTTCCCGGAAAATATACCTCTAATCATTCGCTCTACCGGATGCAACTCTTAAAAAGAAAAAAAGCTATCCTGGGGGAAACTTCGGAGGGAACCAGCTACTAGATGGTTCGATTAGTCTTTCGCCCCTATACCCGAGTCCGAAAAGCGATTTGCACGTCAGCACATCTGCGAGCCTCCACCGGAGTTTCCTCCGGCTTCGCCCTGCTCGGGCATAGTTCACCATCTTTCGGGTCCCAGCGCACGTGCTCTCACTCGTCCAATCGGTGCATGTGACCGATAGGAGGTCATTCGCGTAGCGAAATAATCACTTTCGTTGCGCATCGGGAGATTTAATCGTCCTAATACTCGCACGTGCGTTGGACTCCTTGGTCCGTGTTTCAAGACGGGCGTGTTTGTCGGATGGATTGGAGTTTTTTGTTAAAGACAACGTCTTCGTCTTTGCGGTCTCGAAGACTTTTTTTTTATTGAATAAAAAAAAGCAAAGTAGGAAGACGCATCGTGTTGTAAAAAAGTCGGAATGACGCCGTGTTTATCGTCACGCAACGCAAAACGTTCGACGTCGATATATTATCGCGTCAAACCAACTTTCACTCCGTCGACGTTTCAGGCGCGAACGTCGGTCCAATAAGGAACAACGACGCCTGAAACGATGTTTACACACCATCCCTAGTTTTCCATTTAGGAAAATGACAAACACCTTCCCTCTCAACGATTTCGAGCACTTTTAACACTCGTCTCCGAGTACTTTTCATCTTTCCCTCACGGTACTTGTTCGCTATCGGTCTCCCACTAATATTTAGCCTTGGATGAAACGTACCACCCAATTAAAGTTGCAATACCAAACAACTCGACTCTTAGACACCATGTGTTTGTGAAGCAAAGTCTAAAATTCGAGTCACGGGATTATCACCCTCTGCGATACCGTCTTCCAACGGAATTATCGAATCTAAACGATACAAAACACAATGTCAAAACATCACAATTCGAGAAATTATAAAAAATTTCTAGATTATAAATATGGGCTTTAATTTCCCGGTTCGCTCGCCGTTACTGAGGGAATCCTAGTTAGTTTCTCTTCCTCCGCTTACTGATATGCTTAAGTTCAGCGGGTGATCTAGACTGAGTTCAGGTTGTGTATGTTGACAGAAGGTTTTGGGTATTTTGTGTATATATTATCTTTGGTATGCAAAATATGTCATGTTGAATAAATTGGCTTGCCGTCTCAAAATAAGACATGAAAAATCATTAAGAATACAGATTCTAACGAGCCAAAAACACGGCACATGTGTACATACTGATATACAGACACAAATGCATGCAAAACTACTCTGTTGCTTTTTCACATGCCGAGACAGCTAATAGTGAAAAAAGACTAGTGTATAATTCTATACTTGGACTATTCCGTTGCACAGTAAATCCAAAAAAAAATAGAAATACATTCAAACTGGAAAAAAATAGTCATCAGTCCGTTTTTTAAGAATGTTGCATGTAGACACACACAACATCCAAAATAAAACGACGAAGCGACACGAGTTCAAAATATTCAAAAACTTATGCATATATGCATATATACATAAACGAATACTTTAAAATCATTATCAACATCGTAATTAGAAATAATATCAACCCTGAACCAGACTTGCCGAAAAGAATGCGACGTACAGATTGCTCCATACGTCAATTCTAAATAATTTCGGCGCAATTTGCGTTCAAAAATTCGATGATTCACGGAATTCTGCAATTCACACTACATTTCGCGGTTTGCTGCGTTCTTCATCGACGTGGGAACCAAGATGTCCATCGTTGAGAGTTTTAGAAATAATTTAATTTTTATTATTTTAATGTATGAGAATGTATAATAAATAAAAATAAACAGTTCAAAAATCACCAATAAATATATATAATAATACATAAATAAAATACATGAATGATCCTTCCGCAGGTTCACCTACGGAAACCTTGTTACGACTTCTCCTTCCTCTAGGTGGGAGGGTTTGACGAAATTCCAACGTACAATTCATACCATAATAGCACAAAATCATTCATTGTCCTCTAGTCTCACCAGCACACCCAATCGGTAGGAGCGACGGGCGGTGTGTACAAGGGGCAGGGACGTAATCGACGCGAGCTGATGACTCGCGACTACTAGGCATTCCTCGTTCAAGAGCAACAATTGCAATGCTCTATCCCCGTCACGACGTACCTTGAGAGATCTGGTATTTGGCTACAAACACCTCCAAAAATTTATAAACAATTTCTAGATTTCTCGCTATATATATACGTCAGTGTAGCGCGCGTGCGGCCCAGAACATCCAAGGGCATCACAGACCTGTTATCGCTTCGTGCTTCCTTTGACTAAAACGTCAAAAGTCAAAACAGTGATTTTTGTAATATGCAAACGCGAACAGACGAACCAAGCGACGTCAGAATTAAATCAAAACGCACACACGACTCTATCCGATCGCACATATCCAACAAAAAACAACATCTTTTACAAAGTCTCGTTCGTTAACGGAATCAACCTGACAAGATAACCCACCAACTAAGAACGGCCATGCACCACCACCCATAAAATCAAGAAAAAACTCTCGATCTGTCAATCCTTATCATGTCTGGACCTGGTGAGGTTCCCCGTGTTGAGTCAAATTAAGCCGCAGGCTCCACGCCTGGTGGTGCCCCCCCGTCAATTCCTTCAAGTTTCT
The DNA here is from genome assembly GCA_035045005.1 of Liodrosophila aerea. Classification (NCBI taxonomy): domain Eukaryota; kingdom Metazoa; phylum Arthropoda; class Insecta; order Diptera; family Drosophilidae; genus Liodrosophila; species Liodrosophila aerea. The sequence goes on from JAWNNL010000025.1 coordinate 12,729, forward strand.
GCCTTGCGACCATACTCCCCCCGGAACCCAAAAACTTTGATTTCTCTCGAGGTGCCGGTCAGGTGGTGAAACACGACGCATGACGAAGTGCTAATGACCCACGATTCTAAAAAGACTGACCGATCCCTAGTCGGCATCGTTTACGGTCGAGACTAGGACGGTATCTAATCGTCTTCGAGCCCCCGACTTTCGTTCTTGATCAACGAAAACATCCTTGGCAAATGCTTTCGCAGTGGTTCGTCTTTCGCGAATCCAAGAATTTCACCTCTGACCGCGAAATACGAATGCCCCCGACTGTCCCTATCCATCATTACTTCGGAATCCATAAAGCCAACAAAATGGACCAAAGTCGTCAAATGTTATTCCATGCTAACGTATTCTTGCGATAAACAAACCTTTGAACACTCTAATTTACTCAAAGTAACGATGCGAACGCGAAACGACAAAACAGTCGAAACGCACCCGCACGATATAAACGGGGCGCGAAGGAACGAGGGTCGTCACGCGCGCGATAAACGACACACAAAAACGAACGCCTCGAAATAAACCCATCGCACATTTAAAACCCGCTCGAAATCCGACTACGAACTTTTCAACTGCAGCAACTTAAATATACGCTACTGGAGCTGGAATTACCGCGGCTGCTGGCACCAGACTTGCCCTCCAATCGTTACTCGTAACGAATACTTGTACCGAACTCATTGCATCGATCACGCGTCGTAATGACGCACGATCATGCTACGTCTTGTCACTACCTCCCCGAATCGGGATTGGGTAATTTGCGCGCCTGCTGCCTTCCTTGGATGTGGTAGCCGTTTCTCAGGCTCCCTCTCCGGAATCAAACCCTGATTCTCCGTCACCCGTCGATACCATGGTAGGCCTCTATCCTACCATCAAAAGTTGATGGGCCAGAAATTATGTCGATGCGTACGTCTCAAAAAAAAACGATCGAAATATTTATCATGATTCACCACACGCCATCCGATTAAAGATGGGTCGGCCTGGATCTAATAAACCACAGACGAAAACGCAAAAGCGAAGTCGTCTTGTCGAATAACGTATTAGCTCTAGAATTACTACGGGTATCCGAGTACGATATAATTAAACGAGTATACTATAACTGTAATAATGAGCCATTCGCAGTCTCGGCTATAAAAATAGCCTATACGGACACATGCATGGCTTAATCTTTGAGACAAGCATATGACTACTGGCAGGATCAACCAGGTAGCTATCATATAATAGGTGATGTGTTTTGTGTTACATTTGTTATAAATAAACACAAAACACAACACACAAAAACCGACGAAATATCGCACGGTTTTCAAGGTGAATAAAATAATAAATTCACACACACTACTATGTATAAAGTGGATGCAACGTGATCAAACAAACTACACATATAAAATGTAGATCGCATGACCAAGCAGAAACACATTCCAAATACCTTGCGATGATATACCGATGTGCATCAACGATACAGAGTGCAAACACGTCATCAAATGTGTCTAAAAAACAGACTCGTCCTGAATGAATGTATGGAAAAGACATAAATTGCAACAACAATAAATGTATAAACCAAAAAACTAGACCAGAACTGAGACATGCATCAGAACAAAGACAAAGAATGCGACTCCCGCAAATGCAATCATGACGCCAGCCAACAAATTTGGACTTGTTAAAAAAAAATTTGTAAGTCACAAACTTGCCGTCCTGGCAATAATATATCAATATATAAAAAGTTTACACATCGTGTAAAGATGCAAAAACTCCTCTACAAAAAAACCAACAACACAAATATGTGGGGTTTTGAAATACATGCAAACACATATATAATAATAATATGTTTACATACAATTTTTACACTTATAATTTTTTCAAAACTTCACACGCGCTGCTCATGCGGTGACAAATGTATATACAGAATATAATATAATATCTTGCACACACTTCACCGCCGTTGCAACACACACAAAGTATCTCGTTGCTCATCCAACTACAATCGCTGAAACAGAAAGTGAGACAATACATAAAATGACAACTGCTACAAAATTTATACACATACAAATGTACTTGTATATTTTTCAGCACTTGTCATTTTTTTTAAAATCTCAAATTCCTGCGACTTCGCAGGTGAAACACACACAATGCATACAACAAAAAAGACCAACACAAATATTCACATGCATACATGCAGTCTGTTGTGTACTTTTGCACGTGTCTAGTATTTCCGACACTTTCAACAAAATCACAACAGCACAACACATAATTTAAACTAACAAAGAGTGTGTCGTAACGGTTTCATGCACAATTTGACTTTTCAAAATAGTTTCTTTTTTCAAAACACACATAATTTTTCATGCATTGTGTATTCCGAAAGAAACTACTCATATCGTCTCCATGCACACTCATTCATTACTAATCTGTGTTGACTTTTTGGTCAACGATCCCCAACCCTAAAAAAATGCATATTTTGGGGATTTTTAGGGTTTTTAGGGTTTATTTTCCGACACTTTTACTATGGGTCTGACAGAATTACATTGTGTACTTTTCACCTTCATGCAACGATCAGGACGCCACGCCTACATCGTTGCGCATTACCACAGAGTATTCATCTCTGCAAATGTTGAAAATTATAAATTCGAGACAAATTATGTAAAACTTACTGAATGCGTCAAGGTCAGTTTCAAAAATAATAAAATAATTTAATAAAATAACCAACCACCTTGGCTCGGACCACAATATATATACAAGATCCTGAGGCTGCGGGCGGGAAATTACACATTCTGTTCACGTACTTTATCCGTACAACACACGATCTAAATCAACTTCGAGGCAAGGTTGCCGCTGTCAGACTGGTTCAAACTTCACACTCGGGGACATTTCCTCACATTCTCATGCATCAATATCCACACATTTGAAAATCCTGTCAAGCACTTCATCGCTTTCGTCGTAGTTCAGTTTGCGCGAAATCGCGCCATAACTAAAATATTTAGGATACTTTTTACACATCTCTTCGCGCTGGTGACATCTTGCCGTTTTGAACGCTTCACTGCAGAACGCGCTTGCATGGCATTTTTCATAAACACCATTAATTTTTTTATAATTTTCAGGACAATGAACTTTGCACGAAAACAAAACACCATGACTTCCTCTTCTCATCCTGTGAACACCACCATTGTGGTAGACGGTTTCACAAGTTGTTCTTCTTCTACCTCACTACACCTCTGTCATACTTTACCGCCACGTGACGCACTTGAAAAAAAGTCGAGGCAACCTTGCATCCGGCCGTCATTGTCCTGAAGCATATTATATGTTGCCTTGCGACATTTTCACCACACTTACGTGTATGACATGCACGTGCAATTCGATTATGCTCCCACGATGCTTCTGTTCGCTGTCTTTTTTGCGAGGCATTATTTCATACGTCTTTCAAGACTTTGCCGCACTGCTCCGTGTCCTGGGGCATTTTCACACGTCATGCACATCATTACTATACGTTGTGGTAACATGGCATTCTTTTTTTCTCACACCCTGTTAGGCAATGCTTTGTCAGATCAAAACTGTATACCCAGTCCTCGAGGTTCTATTCTTCTTTTCAGCTTGGTCCACACATGTGCACAAAACCCTTACTGACGTTGCAACTTTACCGGCATAGTGTTTTGCGTTGCCCATGTATTGTGAATAAAATAAAGACAGGCATATTGCAATCAAACTCTGCACCAGTTATACCTACGTGCAGATCATCTTACATGCATTGCAGCATATATACTGCACCGAAATTGAAACCAGCACGATTGAAAAAATTTACCAAGCTTGATACTACGAGTTACATAGTATCTGCGAAAAATGGCTTGCATTATACGTCCACCCATGTTTGGCAACCCAACCCCAGAGGGGACATGTTTGTAAAGGCGCAAGTCTAGCGATCACAGTAAAACATCAAAAGTGGCACGTTGCATAAACTAAAAAAAGTGTGAATTTTTTTTTAGCATCTATTCTCGACCCTAGACGTGCACATGCACATGTTTATTCAAAACCATAGAGATCAGTACAAAAGTCAAACAACTTCTAAATGCTCTCCATGATTCGATCGCATATTAATGTTGAGTTGTTTTTAAAAATTGTAAATGGTGATTTCAAGACTCGACACGAAACAATTTGACAATGATATGTAGATACCTTTTCCTTTGAAAAATCAATATGCTCAAGCCATGGTCACAAAAGCAACAGCAAACCAATTTATGAAAAATTCAAAATGTGTGAAAAAGTCTTTATCAAAGTCATTGAATTGCGCAGCACTGCAGCGGGTCGCATTCCACGCTAGGTCACACGACTCGCATTGGTGATCAAACAACCTGTCATGACGTCTCGACAAAACCCACCTTGATCCATCCAAACTCTACACGATAGACTTGTGATGACAACCAAAGGCAAATATTTGAAATGTCAAGATCCAACGTATGCTGACATTAATATATTACTAATCACAACTGTGCATTGTAGCATTCGTCTTTGATTATTATTGTTGCACCTGGAATGGCCATTTTTAATATTGAATTTTGCAATTCGCACCACAATAATCTGATCAACTTGAGAGAAATGTGCAAACCAAGTCATCTTCAACTTCAAACTTGCCGAATAACATATGTATAATAATAATAAATACATGCAAATTGCAATTGAAAACCGCCATGCTGCAACAATTGCAAGACTGTATTCACCTGTCATCACATTATTCTCATGATTAAATATTCTCACCCGTTTTACCAGCATTGTCAGCAAAGTTTACAGACATGAACACAACATGACACATGCACTAAACACAGCAGCCAGTTTGATCGTATAAATAATATCATGATATCCAGGCACCCACAGTCCATCCTACAAGACTTGCTGATCTGTAGCCTATTCACCTTATTTGCAATTATAGAGCATCGCTGCCAATCTGATAGTAACACTAGGCAGCCACTGAAGAGGAAAAAAACTATTCGGATACTCTGGTCCCATTCTCCATATGTATAGCCATTTCTATAATTTTGTACAATTTGCCATACATTGGATGCAAATAAAAGATGGCACGCTGCAAGTCCAGCATGCGGGACAGTAGTATGGGAATTGTCTTGATGAGCGCATTCTCGCTGGACGAACCTTTTACAAAACGAAAAAAATAAGTAAAGAATGGAAAACGAATGCTCTCTGGTTTTTTTTTTTCTAAAACTGCCCCCAGACGTGCCAGACGTGCTGCAGCCACAACAGCACCAGTAACAAAATAAAAAGTGTCGTTGTTGAAAAGTAATGGAACCCGATGAGCGTGAATTGCGGCCGTGGCAACAAGTCCTTTAATTGCTTTTCCAGTTTTATAGTTGGGATGCACAAACATGGATCCATTCTTTCTGGTACCAACGACAGTCATCACAATCGGAATGGTATCCAATTCCTCCTGCATCTGTTTTGTGCTATTTATGTTGTCGTCATATTCTTGGTTTTCTACAGGCACTATGACTACTGTGTCTTCCCAGTCGATGATATTCAGTTTTTCTATGATGACACTGGAATATCGAGTCAGCGAAAAACCTAGGAAAATAACATGAATTTCATGACTTTCGCACTCGCCCAGACAATCAACTACTCCATCCGCACGAATTTCCCCTTCACGTGTGGCATCGCAAATATGGAGGTTATCGGCGGTGCGCTCCAGGATAAATTCTGTTGCCAAGTACTGTTTGTATGCCAAAACAGCAATCAATCCGCATTTTTTCATATTATCAGTCGTGTCAAAATAGCTGGAAAGTTCTTCAACTACATGTATATCTGAAAGTTTTTCCATTTCGCGATTGAAATCATTTGACCCAATGGATCCGATGAAACATGCCCCCACTCTGTCGTGTGTGCCAGTTTTCAACTGGAAATTTTTCAAGGCCCCCATGATGTATTTGTCATTATAATTAAGTTTACTCTTCATTTCTGTTTGAATCAATGGTATACTCAACTTTAATAGAGTGCTACTCGAACTGGAAACCTGTGGCAGCAAATTGTGAGTTGTACACTAGGGGCAGTATCAGAAAGAGTGTTGGAAACCTAGAAACTCTCGTCATTCCGGCATTGCCTAATAAAAAAGGCCAATGGGCATTTCATGTTATTCAACATAGTAGACCTGGAGCATTTATTTCATTTTTTATAAATTTCAATAGTGCCATAACCTAGAGTCTTGCCATGAGCAAATAATACATGCACTAGTGCTCACCTCTGGTGTTGCTTCGACAGCTACAGAAATGACCAGAATCATACATACTCCCCAGACTTTCTGCAGTGATCTATTCATTCTACTCACGGATTTTTGGTATTATATAATCTTTTAATTATACTCGACAGTAAAACTTAAAAGCTAGACGTTTACTGGCAATGGTCCGTGTAAAAACGTAAACAGCAATAATTTGAACAAGAACCGTAAAAGCAATGGTTCTATTAAAAGAATAATAAATACTATAATACGGAATTGGTAAAAATAAAAATATTGTATTTACTGGATCAGCCTAAAACCCTATGGAAAAGTTTTCCAGGACGGAAAGACACTTTTCGCCCAGACACACCAGGTTTAGTGCTAAATGACGCGACATGCCGTCGTTTCTAATGCAACCTTTCGGTGTTTTTCACGGAATTTGATGCGCTCTCAAAAAAAGTAATTATCAATAAAAAAAAAAGTCGACACTACTCTATCTCCACATTCTGGATCGTAACGGAGACCTATTTTAAAAGGACGGTCCAATCTTGTAGGGAAAATTCTAAAGCTGTTACCTGTGTTACAACCTTAATGGCATACTGCGTCGCATCTCTGCAAACAGGACGTGAAATCCAAAAACACTTTTTTACATGTGTGAAACACGGAAGAATCCCTTTCCACCATGCAATATTACATGTGAGGTGAACCCCAGCACCAAGAAGTGTTTTACCTACATGTCATGACAGCCCCAGCATCCCATCAATGAATAAATATCAAGTATTCCTGCTTTCATTAAAACAATTAAATTCTTGTTGTGTTTCTAAAATCGCTCAATGCAGCAAAATGCATTACCTGTACATGACAAATTGTTTTTTTAATAAAGGGGGTGTTTGTCTAACAAATTTATAATGCAGCAATGCAGGTTGACATTTGTACAAGCATACCCATTCAAGGCCTACTTTTTGAAAAAGTTGCATGGCAATGTGTAATAAGAAATAAAATGATTACGCATCAAACTGAAAGTTGTCACCAGGACTAATGCAATAGCATACAGTGCCATCTTCATTGTAATAGAAACAGACTTGTTGAAGAAAATGACTCTAAACCAAAGGTAGTTTCATGATTTGTGTTATATCTGCAGAGCAGCATTTCAAAATAACCAACATAAAGAATCAGTTGAGAAAGGCAGACTTTCTTCTCAGAAAACTGTCATATTCAGAATTGTTACAATTGGATAGTTTATCAATAAAATAATGTTTCTGATTTGTAAAAGTGTTCATGGTGATATCAAAATAAAACTATGAAATGTTGCCATCTTGGAAGCTATTAACCCTCACTAACACAGGAAAAATTGAAGACTATTATACAGCACCTGCCTCTGCATTAATTTATTATTTCATAAATTTAGACAAGCCGCAATTGGGTTGCCATTTAGCAATCACTGGGCAAATTGATATGATTTTGATTGAATAATCGTTCATGACTGCTTGTTTTCTTGTAAGGAACATCGACAGGTCAATTTCTCTCAACTGTCATGTTGCACAACAGCTTCTGCAATATCTTTCCAGCGGCCGCTGACAGAGTCAAGAGGATCGTCTTGGAGAGAATATTGTTTCAGGCGACGCTTGAGGTGATTATTATCCTAATTACTTATGCTCAATATAGGCATCAAATTTTAGACATTCGAATGTGAATGGGCATGCTATTAACTATTTTATGTCTTCGCTTATGCATTTTTTTTTTTTTAGTCTTCCTGGGTTATTTTTTGCAGCAGTACGGTTTCCTTATTCGTCGCTCAGTGTATTACTTCCTCGACCAGCGCGCCAATTGAAGCATTTTGGCGGCCGCAAATTAAAAAACAAAAAATAAATATCAAATCCAATATAAACAACTGTGAAATGTCAATTGTCGCAACACCGCAAACTGTTTTCCGTCTTAGAATGAAAATGAATGGTAGTTCACCAACATTGGTAGCATACTGTGCATGATGTATTGGAGGACGGCTAAATTAGTGCTGAAGCAATTGTTCCTGTCTACGAACAGAGCAAACCATCCCACAAGTTCGGTTGCTCGAATTGACCAAGCTGTGTGTATTCTTCACTTTCTCGGGTTGATGTTTGGTGAGATGTGTTCGTCTTTTATTCCAAATAATCTTCCAAACACTTTTAAAATGCAAATACCGTGGCATTCCGTCCACTGATTGCTGATGCACTTCATCGTTGTTTTAATATTTACTCACAAGTACTACTTACAATCCTGTTAGAACATGTGCAGTATGGTTCAGGTGGTTATTGCACACATGAATAAAAGGTTTATACGTCGACATTTTTAATTAATATTACTGGGTAAAAATATGCTGCAAAGTCAGTGACGTTGATATCAATTTATTATTCTCTATTGTGTTTCATGTACATTGTTACCAAATGGCGAACACAAATTAACCCCCAAGTATAAGCGAAACGCATTGCTGGAAAGAGCTATAGAAAAAATCAATGTATACAAAACACTGCAATTTATCCAGGAAGACATCTTCATGTTTTCTACAATGAAAAAGTTTCATTTAGTAATTTGTACGTTTTCCAAATGGAAGATAATCGATGGGATGCCTGTGAAAGCATGGCCTGCAAGCTCTCCTATCTTCCTCCGAAAGATAATTCTCTTAGGATTCCGTACAGAACGCATGAAGTTGGCATATTATAATGGAAATCATGTTATTCGCTGCATCTTCGAATGGTAGTGCATCTGCTGCGTAACGCGTCGTCATTGTCACCATTCTCAGCGTTTTTCTGCGTCACTCGTAGCCCCGCCAAAGTCGTTAATTAAATCAACTCCACGAAAAAAAAAAGTGTACACTACAATTATGCATGTGACGTTTTATGCAGTATACAAAATAATACAAATACTAAACAGTCGTGAGTCCACTACTGTTGGTTGAATATTCGGAAAACATCGACTCACCAAAGAATTAGGCTAATTTGTTCGGGCGCGTTGCCGCACCACAATGTTTCCCTCACCATGAGATTACCATAAGATGACTATGAGATGAACTTGGATTTAAGTTATTCTAGAAATAATCAATTGTATTATTCTCTGGATAATATTGTTTTTAATGGGACGCGTACGTCAAACGGCGTTGTGCCTAGCTGCCTTTGTCCTATTGACAGTGGCCAAGCCAGATAAGGTTCGCAAAAGAAAAGATGTAGAGGATACTTTAATCTATAACTACGATATATATATATATATATATATATATAATCCAGTAGTGCGATGCCTCCGTACTTGCAGTAGTAATGATATGGAAAAACAGGTGTTTGATAATAATCCCCCCACTTAATTCATGTAGGATGAAAAAGAACTTACCTATGTACACGTATTGCTAGAGGATGCCAGTAAATATGTTAACGAATTATTTCAAACTGGAGCCGCAAGCAAATGCGGGCTTCATCCAATAGACGAAGAACCATCAGCAATTGTATCATTTGAATTGGACAAATTGGATAAGATTTCTTTTACTGAGTCCCTCGACTGCTTACAAAAATTGCCAGGTATCTTTAACATTTAATTAATTTGCTATTCAACCTTAGTTTGTTAATTTTTATTGTTACACGATTATCAACATAATGTCTGTAAGGCTTGGCTTTTTTATATAAACTGGTATTTTATTTGTGTTTATCTATACAGTTGTTCTCAAGGTTGAGACTGAAGTATTATTTCAAGTACCAACAATTAAGACCTTCAACTCGTATAAAAGAAAACAAAAATCAAGTGAAACAGATTTTCTAGCAGATTGGATCCCTTCCAAGTCAATAAATGAAGCTAAAAAGATAAGTTCTCCTCCTTCCTCCTTGCTAATAGGAAACGGTAACAAAACACTTAAATCAAAAGACGAAAAAATAACCATATCGGGCAAATCTGAAGGGAATATAATACACACAGAATTAATAAACAAAATATTTATGGATACTGTATTGATGCCCAAGGCGACAAAGAATATAGCTAAAATGCACCACTTGGATATATGTGATGCTGGAAAGGACTCATATGCATCTCTCAAGTTAATTCTTGGTTGTTTTCACAAACATTTTGAATTGAAACTTGCAGCTGCTGTAGATTTTGAATATCCAGTCTTGTTGTTTGGTTTCTATCTTTCCGACTATTCTAGCATCTTGGAATATCGAGTTTGCAAAGTTTATGCCATTTGTAGGAGCTCTGGTTGTGCCAAGTAGGCCATGAATTTATGCTCTCGCCAGCAGCTAATCTCATGCTATAGAGCAGTTTCCTTCGATACGTCTGAAACTGTTTTTCTTTTCTACCATGACTTCAACAAAAGATGTAAGAAGAGGTTCAAAACATAAGAATAGCGTAAGTTCCTACATTTGCTGGCTCTGCCAAAGCACTTGCTGATAAAAATGAAGACTTTGGAAATATGATGTCTGTGCCAATGGCTTACTGCAGCAATGTTTGCATCTATATTTGCACTTATAAAATCCGTAGATCTAGCCAAAATATTGATGGTTATCAAAAAGTTCATATGGAAATCGAAGGATGTGCATCAAAGTATCATAGGAATGCTTATCGACTGACGCTTTATGGATTTCTGGATTACGATTGTCTGCTATCACGGATAACTCACATAAATGCACACAAATCGTTTAAACTGACAAGTTCTACATAATGTTTACTGCAATACTATCTAGTTTTTGTAGTATTTTTTATATTTGGCTTTACTAGGCTGACTCCTGGACTAAATCAAACCTTTTTTTATTATATGCTGACTGAGCATGCGTCATTCTATCTAATATTCTGTTCTAGATAGTACTGTTATTGCAGATTATAAACTTTTTGAATTTGTTACTTAAATAATGCAGTAAAATGCAAACATTCTAATTAGTGTGATTTTTATTATTAAATCATATAGTGATTAAAGATAATAAGCTATATCAGTAGTAATTGCTATACACGTGCTCAATAATTTTCATTCCAGTAATAATCGATATAAATCGTTAAATTTCTTCAAATCCAAAAATAGCATTTGTGAAACAAAATGATGGCATTTAATGGCTTTACTGAGAATGCCCAATGTATAAATATATCAAGTGCACGTCCACTGTGCTAATCAAAGTCATATTTTGCATCTTTTATTTGGTGTTTTGGATAATATTTTTTATTTTATTTCTTGTGTTAGTCATATATGCGACTTTTTTCCTTTTTATTTGATACTGGTAATATTGAACCTGGCATTTGTATTAAACTGGGTATGCTAATTGACTAGCAGTCATTTTTCTCGGAAGATCAAGGATGGATGCCTGTGTAATCCATGAGAAACATTTTGGATGAAGGGCATGTTTTCACATTAATATACATTTTGTTACACTCAAGTTTGGTCACATAATCCCAAAGATGCTTTACAAAGATGGCATCCATAATGAATTTGTTGTTTGCCATATCAATATGCATCGGCTGCGTATTATGCATGTGATATCCGAGTGCGGGCAGGAACAGCAACCTGATAAAATGTTTTCAAGACATGACCAATCGGGCTGTAAAGGTCACTGGTACGGATTCTTACCTGACCAGTACCATTCATACAACTTTTGTGATGCAATCAAATCCAAACGATGGGGTTCATTAATCGAATAAACAATCGTAATCAATATATGGAAAATTTAACAAAGCATAACCTTGTATGGAAGGGGGCTTCTTATTAATCCTGCATCGAATCTTCTCGGCAACAGATTTATGAAAAGCCGATATGCTGACCTATTGGATTCAGCAGCAGGGGAATGCAAAAGAAATTGTTTTTTTTTAAAAAATGCTTTAATAAGAGACAATCCACAAGTTCAAGTCGGATCTGGTTACACCATACCTATAGTTAGCTTGAAGACAACATCATCTAAAAAATGTATCATTGCCAAGTTAAAAAACATTACAAAACACAACCTAACAAATCGTCACGCCCGATTTGAGCTCATTGAAATGGGGAAGAAACAAATAGACTGCACTGTTGAAATGGTGGAGTTTATCTTCTTGTTGCCACTGGAATTTGTTTAATATGTGCCCTTCGTGGGAAGCCATATATTAAAAAGCTATAAAAAATTTCATAGTTTATACAGTTGCCAAATCTCTTCTTCAGAACCTGAAGCATGGCTGCTAATCTAGCAAGATGTGCAGCAGCTATGGCTACAGAGCCTGTGACTGCGTAGAAATCTCCAGCCCCAATGGACACTGGAATTCCGTCGGCATACACTGCCGTGCGTGGAATCACTCCTGAATACGTTTTTCCTCGAGTACGATAATGATACTGGTACAAGAACCATCACGTTTAGCACTGACAACCATGAATACGTTTGGTATTTTTTCGAGTTGTCTGTGCATCCGCGACGTCGAACTAAAAGATGTGGTGTATCTATGATTTGAGCGGCATGATCAATATAAATCTATTTCTATCTAGACTCTTTATTTTGTGCAACAAGACAGATGAATATTCATTCAGCGCGATACCAAAAAATATGACATTTATATCGAGTCTCTCGCATTCGCTCAAACAGCCACACAGTCCGTCAACTCGAGGCTGGCCATCTCTTCTAGCATCGCATACGTGCAAGTTGTTGGCTATACTGTCAAGTGCACGTCTCATTGCCATGTACTGTTCGTAGGCCAACACTGGTGCGATTCCAGATATCAGAGCATGACGAACGGCGAGTCGAGCCAAAAATACCTAATTCCCATCAAAAGTCAAATTACGAAATTCTGCCCTGCAGCTTGAATCTCATCGACTTTGATAAATCCTATAAAACAGGCATCCCGTCCCCCTCGTTGCCACGATGCTGCACATTCCGGTCATGTAACATCTTAAAAAAAATGCTCCTCTTCTATCGAAATGCTTCCTTTCCAGTTTACAGTTACAAGACATGGAGGAAGTACCACTTCAAGGCCATCTGTGACGTTAGTCTTTTGAACAGATGGTGTAGAAAACAGTGTGAAACCGATAAAAGTATTTCTAACAAAGTAATCATTATATAAATAATAGATTCTGTATTCCTGCGTTTATACGCTTGTGAGAACGTGCATAGTAATTTATGCACGAGTGGCAACAGCAAACACGACTTTCAATGAAGAGGACACAACTGCGGGTAAAAAGAAATATACTCACAGTTGGGCTTGCATTGGACACTCTAAACAGTATCAGGGCATTAAACACAATGGTGCCCATGTGCACAAAGAAACTGTAAATTCATTAATGCCCAGGTTGACGGAGTTTGATGTGTTTTTGACATTAATATTTATGAGATCACAGCTTTAAAATATGTAATAGAAATATTCAAAATGGTACTAGAAGTAAGCAAACTCTGTAACAGATACAAAACTTTTATTTGCTGTTTGTGCAACAGTTTTTGACTGAATTGCAGGATTGTGCCTCCCTTTCACTTTAAAATTGTACTTTTTCACGAGATATACAGTGTACTGCAGATTTAACAGTACGCTGCAGTGCAATACGTGTTTTTCGGAACCGGACCGACAGCTAATACAGGCTGCACTTTCACCTTTAAACTTTAGAGCAAGTGGACCAATCTCTTGCATTTTGACTGCTGGTGGTCTTAATAGCAGTTTGCGAATGCCGTTTATTGAGTGTTGATGATCTTATTCTCGCAGTCACCACTTTTTGACATGACCAAAGATTATGTTTTGAATTTTTATAATCTGAAATAAACAAGCAAGGGCGTCGATCAAGTGTTGCAATTTCCAGCTGCAGCAGGATGACACGTATTAAATAACTGGTAGCCCTAAAATCAGTAAAAAGCCAAAATTGGGTGCTTTAATTCTATTCTAATTCTGATCTAATAGATCCAGTTTGTGGTTACTGGTATTTGACGCATCAGTGTGGCCACATCTGACAGCTACCATTGATAAGTAAAACTTGATTAGCATATTGTGGGTAACGGATTATATATATTAATCTTTAACAATCGATACACTCTAAACCACATAAAACATTGGAATCTTCTGAAATTACGCTCCTTTCTACCTATTAATCAATACAGGAAATGTTTCCTGCATTGTGATGTAACAGCACAGTTGACAAACCACTAAATAATCATGCAAGTCACCCACTAACACTGATTCAATTCACATGTGATAGTTAGCAAATCACTCTTTAAACAAATCGTATAACATAGTGGTATATGTATTAAAAGCATTTATTAAGAAAAAGATTTAAAAAAAGAGAGCATCAATTACTGTAGACTGTAGTACAGATGACTTCATATGCGAGCGGGAAATTTACAATACAGGCACACAAAATTAAATCAGTTGTTGTCCTTATCAGACAGATGCTCTGCCTTGTCAATTATAAACAGTCCTGCAGCTAGATGATGGAGAGACCAAGCTTGTACCATCATTGTTGGACAGACTTTCTACTGTATTTTTACCAAAGTTACTATTAAGACCTATTCTGAAGCTAATTGACAAACCTTGAAGAAAAACTTAACTCTCATTCTGTTTTTGCAATTTTTCCATAATCTTCAACGTATCAAAATCTTTAAAAAAACTGTCAGAGGTGTATTTAAAAAACTTCACAACCAAGTTAAAATCAATCATCTTCTCCGTCTTTACTGGAATTTTCTTGATTGTTATATTTCAACTCGTTACTGTTTTAAGGAAGCGCTCAAAATAAATATAAAATGGCAAAATTACATTTTAGGCATCAGCCCTTTTAATATCGCAGCTAATCTAGCCATACGAGCGGCTGCTACCATGGCACTAGTCGTCCTGTGATACTAGTGATGCTGACTGGCACTGGAATTCCAAGGGCAGGAATTGCCGTGTGAGCCATAGTGCCTGATAGCTTTATTCCGTTTTGAAACTGGTGGTGAGGGAATAATGGTGCCATCATTTCCAACTCCTGACGACGGTAAAGACCGCCGGCATACTCTTAAGCCGCTTGTTCATAACAGCCGCAAACACAAAATCATTAGAAAATGCAACTGTCTCCAATAGGAATGATGACGATGGTTCTTCTCCAATCTAAGTTCAACATTCTTATCATGCTGCATAATACCTTGTCAGTGGAATCCACCATCATAATGTCAATGCCGTTGGCATCGCATTCCTGAATGCACGTCTTCACTCCATCTGCTTGGGGAATTCCATTTCGTCTGGCATCACAAATGTACATGTTCCTCTTCACTCTGTCGAGTATGTCGTCTGAAACCATATACTGTTGATAAGCCAGAATGCCTGCGGCCGAGATGCTAGAAAACTCTTGATGGACTTGAAGTTTTCACGGATTTCACCTTCTGTAGTAATGTTTGCAAACTTTAATCTCAAAAAGCATAAAATTCTAAATTGACCGATAGCGCCGATGAAACAGGCTTTACCCTCATTTTCTGCTTTTAGATTTATTCCTCGTCGTTGCACATCCTGCCAAAAACTCAGTTCTTCTGCAGAAAAATCTCGCTTCCACTCCACAGTCGTCGATAGACTTAGGCACAGATGTGAGTACGCATTTAGACTATGTTGATTTGTCTGCAAAAATTAGAAACTCATAGAGGTTTAAATGAAAAATTTAAACGATCAAAACACTGAAGGGCTACATCGGGGTACGCGGTCTGGGCACTTTGTCGTGAAATTGCAGGATTACTCGATTATTATTTATAAAGCGGTCAGATCTAGATTCAAACTTTGTGTAATACACCATCATACACATTAGGCAGGGCACACTCAAGCACACACATCTGGAATGGCATTGGAAAAATTGGAAGAGCCGAACAAAATCTCGCCAAAGCAAGCCGTGTAAATCGCAGCCGTGTACAGCATTTAGGTCCATTTCGTTTGTTCGGGTTTCGATGTTTCATGGCGCTGCAATCACACCAGATAGAAAATTTGTGTTTCTAATGATAGACAATCACTATCAGAACATTTCCAAAACCCGAGACAGAGTATCCTTCCAAACCAGAAATTTACTAATTACCGATAAGAGTTTCAACCGAATCTGATCAGTAAGTCAAACCCCGAGTTTTTTTAAATCTATCGAGTATTTTGCGAATGCCCCATTGATCATCCGCAGTCAGACCAGACACTTGGAGCTAGTCACGGCGCCGTACCCTCGGACAGTGTCAGTGTCACGTCGATTGTCACTACGACCCGACTGGGCATTAAATCTCAAGCGCCCGTCTCAGTTGAAATTGTTTGGCTGCATACAGGACTACGTGATTCATCAGTAAATCTTCCAAATCAGACAAACGAAATAGCACTTTGATAAGAACTGTACTTTTTCCGCCCCGCACTGTCTAGTGAGTTT
>JAWNNL010000026.1:0-43381 GCA_035045005.1 Liodrosophila aerea
AAGGCAGGGGCAGGAGCAGGGGCAGGAGCAGGGGCAGGAGCAGGGGCAGGAGCAGGGGCAGGAGCAGGGGCAGGGGCAGTGGCAGGCAGAATCTATGTGTATACGGCACTTATGTTTGCAAATTTATATCTATGTATGTGTATGTATTTGGCAGGCACTAACCTTTTAGCAGTAGCTGTAGTTGAGTATACGTCACTGTATGTAGTTGTTGTTGTTGCTCGGCTAGCACAGTATAAACACAATCAGAGTCAGAATCCAGATACGAGAATCTCAAAATCAAAAACAATCTCAGGCCGTACGTGGCAGGCAGTACAGTTGAATCAAAAATCACAGTCACAATCAGAGTCAGAGAAACTCTCAGGCCGTATGTGGCAGGCACACTGTATATATAATGATAATAATGTAAATCGAATAATATTCATTAGTTTTTATTAAGTCACTATATCCGTATTAATATTGTTCGTTCAATTTCAATTTCGTTTAACGTTCGCGTTATACACATCCGACTCGCACAAGACACAACACTCGACTGTACTGAGCTGGCTGGCATGCGATGCTAAAGAGCAAATTGGGATGTTCGCCATTTCGGAAGGACTGTCGATTTGGGACGTTACTTGCTACAGGTGGACAGTTCGTTAATGTTGCCTTTGATGAATATGTTCCAGATATTTCTGGGTTTAATACACGTACTAGATGCATATACAGCTAGTGTCATTATACTGACTTTTTTGGACTTTTTTTTATGGTGCGAATGAGTTAGCACTTTAATTAATAAATGTGTGCATGATATGATAAAATAAAGTAATTCTAAGTTAGGTGTACAAATTTTTTGTTATGTCAAGTAAGGGGAAAGTCTCACTGGGCCTTTAGATTGAGTTTTTAGACCCTGTACTTTAAAAAAGTACAAAAGGGTCTATTAAGATTGTGCAAGTCCGAAATGTATGTAACAGGCAGAAGAAGGCGTGGCAGAGTCGATCTAGCCATGTCTGTCTGTCCGTCCGTCCGTCCGTCTGTCCGTCTGTATGAACACCTAGATCTCGGAAACTGTAAGAGCTAGAGACATCATGTTTGGCAGTTAGATGCCCCTATAGGGCAAGCAGATCAAGTTTGTGTTAGATTTTTAATACCTCCTCCCCCTCCCCCAAAAACCGCGAAAAACTGCCACACCCACAATTTTAAAGATACAAACTTGTGCTTTGGCATACGATAATCTTATGATAATCTTTATTTTTATTTGTGCTGTGAATTGTGGCTCAATCGGATAATAAACACCAGAGATATTCAAGATTCAATTCCCTGTCCCTGTACTAGGTAAGGGGGAGCAGCGCGAGCGTATGTGTGGTTGCGCACTAGACACCTGCATGAGTGGCGAAAAAGGCACATTCAAATGCACAATGCCGAAAATGAATGGAATGAGAATGAAAGCAAAGTCAAACTGGTATGAGTGAGTGAGTGAATTTACGTACGACTCAGTCGCACACACTGCTGCCAATTCCGCTTTTTTCCCGTCAAAACTGGCTTTTTTTGAAGACCAACTGCGGGAAAAATTTGTGAATTGCGGGAAGCGGGAATTCTGGCTTTTTTAGAAATTCAATTGGCTTTTTCCCGATTTTTTCTTTGTGTTGTTAACATTTAAGTACAAAATATGAAAAAGTGGCAGCTTTACGATAGTCAATTACAAAAAAACCAGAAAATGTAATGGCGTATACAAAAACATCAATTTGATCAAGTGGAACAACATCAGCGACAACACAAATTTTGGTTTGAGGTGCTAAACTTTAAAGATTCTGGTGGGAACAGTTGATAGTTGGCAATTGTGGCCATCCAAATGTTGTGTTTGCCCTGATCAAACTCGGAAATAGAAAGAGCTTTCAGCCAGGGTAACCTAATTAAATCCAAATTAAGGAATTCGATGGGCCTCAGCACGACTTACAGCATTCTATGCATAAGGTAAAGTGTTAATTTCAAGCAAAAGATGAATACAGTATCATTATTATTTTAATATACAGATACGGTTTGCGAAGGATCGGAAAATACTGCGTATTGAAGTGCCTGAAGCAAGAAGATATTTATAAAATAATGGAAATCTTAAAAAAAAAAGGTTATTTTTTGAATTTTTTTCGGTTTTTCGATCAGTTATTTAAAGCTTTTTTTTGGATTTTTTGATCATTTCTTTTAGCTTTTTTTTCTATACATCCCGTCAAAAACAGCTTTTTTTGCTGGTCAAAAATTGGCAGCACTGGTCGCACAACAACGAAACAGATGGAAATGAATTGAATGGAATGAGAACACAGTAAATTGAGACGCTTCATTCGAATGATTCGAGTGACAACTGAAAACAATGAAAAAGAAATGAAATGTGTTTTTAGACCCTGTACTTTAAAAAAGTACAAAAGGGTCTATTAAGATTGTGCAAGTCCGAAATGTATGTAACAGGCAGAAGGAGGCGTGGCAGACCCCATAAAGTATATATATTCTTGATCAGGACGACGAGCTGAGTCGATCTAGCCATGTCCGTCTGTCTGTCCGTCTGTCTGTCCGTCTGTCTGTCCGTCTGTCTGTCCGTCTGTCTGTCCGTCCGTATGAACACCTAGATCTCGGAAACTGTAAGAGCTAGAGACATCATATTTGGCAGTTAGATGCCCCTATAGCGCAAGCAGATCAAGTTTGTTTTAGATTTTTGATACCTCCCCCCCTCCCCCAAAAACCGCGAAAAACTGCCACGCCCACAATTTTAAAGATACAAACTTGTGTTTTGGCATACGAAAATGATAATCTTTATCCGTGCTGTGAATTGTGGCTCAATCGGATAATAAACACCGGAGATATTCAAGATTCAATTCCCTGCATTAGGTAAGGGGGGAGCAGCGCGAGCGTATATGTGGTTGCATGCGACTTTGCGCCATGTGTGCTTGTGTGAGTGTTAGCGTGTGTGTGTGCAAAGGAAAGTACAGGGTCTCCTACTGTCGGTTGCATCCGACTGTAGCTTTCCGAGTTTTTATAGTTGTGTATGCATATATGTAATTTGGTTATATATTAAACTTATTACTAAAATAACAAATACATACAGATTTGTCGGCTTCTTTTGAAAATAATGCGTCCATTATTGCGTCTTTGAAGTACAGCTGTCAAGAATAAGCAAAGGAATGGACCGAATTCGCACGCAACAACTCGAATCATTCGAATGTTCTAGGCATTTCCAAATGTTTCATTTCATTTTACGCTTCATTCATTTACGTTCATTTCGTTGCAGGTAGTAAGTTATGAGTGGAATGAGAACCTCTCACTCATACAATGTCGTTTCATTTCGTGCGTTCCACTCATTCAATTCAATTCCATTCGAATGTATTCTATGTGACGTATGTTATGAGTGGAATCATGCAGATGTCTATTGCGCACGACTTTACGATATGTGTGCATGTGTGAGTGTTTGTTAGCGTGTGTGTGTGTGCGAAGGAAAGTACAGGGTCTCCTACTGTCGGTTGAATCCGACTGTAGCTTGCCGAGTTTTTTTGTCATGGGCGACATGCCAGATTAGCGCCACCTGGTGGGGGAGACCAGAAAGTTGGACAGCGCCATCTTTAGGAAAACTAAGGAGAGGGGCAACAACAACTTGCCGCGTAGTTTGTGAGCGGAGAGAGAGGTTTATAGCTCGAAGCTGCAAACGAGAGAAGGAAAACGAAAAAAGGGCAATGACAGCAGATCGTAGAGGGGACTCTAGGTCAGAAAAAATATGGTGAAGTCAGTCGAAAAATTGCCAGACTAGAGCACAGTTGCGGTGGTGGAGAGCCACCGAGAAGCACAAAAATAAACTTGCCGACCGAGCGCGACCAACTTACATATATATATATATATATATATATATATATATATATATGGATGTTATATATTATATGTTATATGTTTAATCAAACTGATAGAATTAAGTAATAAGTCCTCTGTTTTTTTTTTTGTAGTTGTTAGTTATGTATTTATGTTAATTATAAGGTAACGTTATTAAATTATTTTTAGACTAAGAAAATATCGATAGTTTAAGGCG
This sequence comes from Liodrosophila aerea, assembly GCA_035045005.1. Lineage (NCBI taxonomy): Eukaryota > Metazoa > Arthropoda > Insecta > Diptera > Drosophilidae > Liodrosophila > Liodrosophila aerea. The sequence goes on from JAWNNL010000026.1 coordinate 4,040, forward strand.
TGTATGCAAGTGAGCCGCAATGCGCGCGTAATTTAAATCTTTTGGCAATGGAGCAAAACAATAATTATAAGACTGAATGTTTATTAGTGTAAGTCTGCAAGAGATGTGGAACTGAGTGTTGAAGCAATGGGGTGAGATGCGGGTAAATTAAGGGGTCAGCGGCGATAACCACATTAAGTAAAGGGGAGTCGCCAATGAATATTGTAGCGACTCTATTGGTTGGGAGGGACACGCAGACTGCATGGCAGCAGTCCGCATAATCCGGAGTCGCGTTGTTTTGTTGTTGTTTGTTAGTCCGTGTTTCAATAGCTTGTTAAATATAAATTTTTTTGCCTATGGCCTGCCCAACGCATCGCGGTCGAACTTGCCCCTGAGCCGATAACTAGCCGGTGCAGCGATGCGTTGGTGCTAACAAACCCTGGTCATAGCATTTTTTATTTATTTCTTCGGTGTTCAAGATAAATTTCGGTACTATTTTTAATTTAGATAGTAATAAACTTTCAGCAATATTATTTAGATGAATTAATGTCAGGTCAATATTAATGTTAATTCTAGCGATATATTCGATCAATCTAATGCGTTTATTCTCGTCATTAATTTCTTTGTAAATAGTATTTTGATGATTCAGAAGGAATCTATCAATTGTTTTTTGTTCTTTATTTATGTGGTCGGTATTGTTTTGGAATCTAAAAAGAATTTCGTTGTTGAAATTTACTTGCTTATTTAAATTTAACGTTAATTCATCCGTATTTGTTTTTAAGTTGTCAAGTGTGTTTTGTATTTCGTTTTTGTCATTATCATCTAAGTTACCAATTATCGTTTTAACTATAGATCCAAGACCATTGATTAGTCCTCTTTTGGATCTTTTTAGGGGTAGTAGGCTGTTCAGGCGATGTTGAAGCTGTTTGATTTTCTGAGTCACAGTTGTGCTCAACTCGTCAACATCTTCGTTTTTTTTTTTGTTTTTTTTTTCACACTTACACACTTGCCCACCAGTTGTTGACTCGTTGCAACGAATAAGTGGGATACCCGCTGGAAGGTGAATTACTGCCTTATGCTTTATGTCTTTGGCGTGATATTTTCCAACTAGATTGCCATGTAAGTCCTCTAATAAATAATAAATTTGACCGAGTTTGTCTCGAATTCTTGATTTAATGAAGTTGTGGGCTAGTTTTGAGCTATATCCTTTCGCAAAATTACTTTGCTAAGAGTTTCGCCTATACACTTCTTGTCCTGGAACAAAAGATACTTCTCGGCTTCGAATATAATATGTTTTCTCATTTCTAGAGTGTTGTTGTTGTATCCCATGCTGAGCTGTTTTTCTAATTAAGTCAAAGGAATCTTCTCTATTGAAACATACAGTATTATTTTCGTATTTTATCTTTGTTCTATAAAATAACAAAAGTAATTAACAATATTAAAATTTAAAATAAAAATAATTAAATTAAATTAAATTAAAATAATCAAACTTCAAAAAATCGTCCACTAATTAAAGGGCTCTATGGGTAGGTAAGCCTTCGTCCTTACTACCCCGCCGCAAACTTTTGCCTTGATTGACGCAACTTCGGATCGCAGACCTACAAGTTCAGTTGTCTGGCGATCCACTTTTTTGACAAGTTCTTCAATCAATACATTTTGCTTATCCATTTTCATTAAAATCCGGGCCAGTATTGCGTCCTGTGTGGCTATGACATGAGAAAAAATAGAAACATTAATTTAAAATAGGAAATTTAATCGATTTATTTCAAAAATAATTCTTACCAGATTGGCCGTTTGGTTGGGGAGTAGAGTCATCGTAGGTTGTATTAAAGAGTTAGGTGTAATCCATATCGATTTCTAAAATCAATTAATAAGGGGAAAGTAAATGTGCATATTAGTATCAAATATATGAATAATTTTGCCTGTAAAACATTCTACTGAATGCTGCAAAACATTACAGTCTAAATCGATATTGTTTAAATGTATTTTATATAACATTAATAAGTCTGCCAGTGAGCCTAGACATTGTATTGGGATAGGCTCACTAGACAGATAATAAAAGATAATAGGAGTCCAGACTAGACCTAAACAATTAAGACGCAGATAGCAGTCTGGACTCAAGATAATAAAATATGGGAAATGTATGCTAACAAGGGATAACCCTGAATATAGGAAAATTACCTAAGGGATAAGATAAGATGGAATTCTTTCTAAGCTAAATGTAAAATGTAAATGTAAAATGTAAAGTAATATGCATGCCCAAAAAAGGGTCTAATAAAGTACACTGGCCGCCTGGTCAGTCAGTTCTTTTTTAGCATTCAAACTGAGCGTACGTGTATCTATCTTCGCTCGGCAAGCGACAGTTGAAATAGCACTCCGTCATTGTGTGTTGTACAGATATTTTTTGATGAAAAGATACCGACTAAAGTCGAATCTATTGGGAAAAGAAAAAAGGCTCTAGATTGATAATTAATCGGCTATATAATGTGTTATTGGTAATGCCATAAATTTGAAATATTTTGTATATATTATTCTCTCTAATAAAATAGAAGCTATTTGACTCTTTCAAATCAAAAAACTCGGAAAGCTACAGTCGGCTTCAACCGACAGTAGGAGACCCTGTACTTTCCTTTGCACACACACACACTAACATACACTCACACATGCACACATATCGCACGCAACCACACATACGCTCGCGCTGCTCGCCCCTTACCTAGTACAGGGAATTGAATCTTGAATATCTCCGGTGTTTATTATCCGATTGAGCCACAATTCACAGCACAGAAAAAGATTATCATAAGATTTTCGTGTGCCAATTAGTATCTTTAAATTTGTGGGTGTGGCAGTTTTTCGCAGTTTTTGTGTGAGGGGGGGGGGGGGGGAGGTATCAAAAATTTAAAACAAACTTGATCTACCTACACTATAGGGGCATCTAACTGCCAAATATGATGTCTCTAGCTCTAACAGTTTCCGAGATCTAGGTGTTCATACGGACGGACAGACAGACGGACAGACGGACAGACAGACAGACGGACATGGCTAGATCGACTCAGCTCGTCGTCCTGATCAAGAATATATACATACATTTCGAACTTGCACAATCTTAATAGACCCTTTTGTACTTTTTTTTAAGTACAGGGTCTAAAAATATACCATTATATAGTATTTAATTTGCAGCATTTCGAAGTTGGCTCAGGTACCACTTTCAAAATACTTCGCTCTACAATACGGTTATACAACTGCTCAATTACGACACTGACTTTTAGACCGTTTTTTTTAACTGACCAAGAAAATTTTTAAAAGGAAAAGAGCTTACAGTCTTTAGAGAGCCAAAGGCGATAGATTGTTTACTTAAATGCGTTAAGCAATGAAAATTAAAAGTGAACATAGAAAATGTATACATTGAAGGAACTTGTTCTACAAAATTATTTAGCAAACTGGAAGCGAGTTGATTTTTAGAAATGCAATATTCTTTATGAGGAAGAAGCCTTATGCCTAAGCTAAACAGTGAAAAGTGATTATAACGGGAAGGCTTTAGTATGTTTTTAAACACAATTGGTCCTGTATATAACATAAATGTTCGGAACTCCGTCGCTTTAAATCTATCTTAATCGTCAAGAGGTTTTGGTTTTCTATTAAATTCCCTAGGTATATAATTTTTAAATGACATTAATTTGGAGTTAATTGTTTGAATTGAATGTCAATTCAGAGAAAATCTATGGCCTCTTATCCTCACTAAAGCGACTAGTAGGGATTTCATAATACCAAGGCAGGTTATGTGCATATAGTCTAAGACAAATTGACTAACCATATCAATTGGTAAGTTTTCTAACACCAATTTATCTTGAATATTGTGATGCTCTGGCCGTAGGCGATTCCTAAAAGTATAATCATTTCGAGACGAGTTAATTGAATTTTCGAATATAATACGCCTTTGGAAGCTTTTGCCTTTCTGAGTGCACTGATTGCACGAATAATACCCTGAGTGATGCTTGATACCTAAAATAAATGCACGGGCTGGTGCGTCACAAATAAGAGCAATAATACATTACCACTGGAAGTGGAGAATTCCACGGAGATAACACACGTCACATTGCAGACTACTAATGCTACACCCATTGTTGAATTCCGCATCACATCATCTGAAAATGTCGCCCCTGAACCTGAAATTCAAGTATATGATAATGAATGCTTAATTTTTTTAATAGTATAGCCAGACTGTTCGATCTGCAGCCTATGCAAGGTCCTTCTGCATCAGCATTAAGATCACTTGTTGATACAGTATCAGCCATTTATGAGTCCCTATTAGAGGTGGGAGCGGGCCGGGCTTTTTACGTGGCCCGCGGGCTTACACAGGCCCGGGCCTTAAAATTAAGATTCGTGCGGGCTTCGTGCGGGCCCGGGCCTTAACAAAAAGGCCTGGCCCGTAAAAGCCCGAAATAGGCCCGAAAAAAAAAATGTTTGCCGAATTTTTAGACTTAAGCTATATAAAAAAACGAAAAGTTGAGAAAAACGCTATCGACATAGAGCTTGACAAATATTTGGCCTATCCAGCAGCTCCTGGCACACATATTTTACAGGGACCGTAAATAATGATTATCAATGTTTTCTTTAAGCAAAAAAACTCGGAAAGCTACAATCGGATTCAACCGACAGTAGGAGACCCTGTACTTTCCTTTGCACACACACATGCTAACAAACACTCACACATGCACACATAGCGCAAAGTCGCATGCAACCACACATACGCTCGCGCTGTTCCCCCCTTACCAAGTAGACGGAATTGAATATCTCCGGTGTTTATTATCCGATTGAGCCACAGCACACAGCACAGATAAAGATTATCATAAGAATTTCGTATGCCAAAACACAAGTTTATATCTTTAAAATTGTGGGTGTGGCAGTTTTTCGCGGTTTATGGGGGAGGGGGGGGGGGGAGGTATCAAAAATCTAAAACAAACTTGACCTGCTTGCACTATAGGGGCATCTAACATCCAAATATGATGTCTCTAGCTCTTACAGTTTCCGAGATCTAGGTGTTCATACGGACGGACAGACGAACAGACAGACATGGCTAGATCGACTCAGCTCGTCATCCTGATCAAGAATATATATACTTTTTTGGGGTCTGCCACGCCTCCTCCTCCACGCTTGGTCTTAGCGCTTTTCGTTTTTGTCACGTTGGGAACGTGAGGTTTAAAATCCGGGATAATGGATTTTGCCCATCCAAGCATGGTTTGGGACTCCGGAGAGGTCCCGGGCTTGGTCAAATTATCTTGAAGTATGGAAGCCGCCCTTCTTTTGTCCAAATAGGACGGCTTCTTGGGGATGTTGGGGGTATTTGGATCCGGGTTGCGGAAACGGTGTCGGGATTCGGGCAAGCCGCCTTCTGGCTCAACTTGCCAACTCCTCTCTTCACCGAGTTCCCAACTCCTTCACCGCCCGTCACGGCCGGTTTGGTTGCCGTCGTGACGGAATTTGAGGGGGGGCCGCTGGATTCCCGCCCCTTGACGCTTTGGGGGGATTTACGGTCCCCTCCGGCTTTTGTTGAGTGCCGGACTCTGATTTTGTTAGTTTTTGTTTGTTTGTTAATGAGCTCATCTGATTCCCACGAGTAGTCGGGAATTACAAGTCACCCGCGGCATAGCCCGATTACCGCGGGAAGCCTAATTGAAACTGGAGGTCGGCAGGTATCCAGAGTTCGCAAAGTAGCGACCAGGCAACCCCCTGGCCACGCATCCATCGGCACAATGCTGTTCCACCTTGGAGTTGGGGTGACTTTAAAGAGTTTTCTACTCTCGCCCGACTACCATTAGTCAGCATCCAGGGCAGAGACATGACCTTGCCAAGGATCTGCTTCCAGCCGCCCTCACGAGGAGAGTATAGTCGCACTTCCAGCAGTGAGCATAAGGACGGTGCGCGCATTACAATGGTCGGTAGCAGCAACATTGTTCCCCTTATACTCTTGCTGGCTGACGGCCGCTATGGTACTATGGTAAGTACGTCAATTTTACAATATTTAAATTGTTTTAACCATTCCTTACTCCATAGGTTTGCAATTACAATCTGGAAATAATGGCTATAAATGCAAGACATCCTGGATCGTGCCATGACTCGTTTGTTTGGACACTTTGAATGAATGCTTTGTTTTAACTCCTTATCGAAGCGCTGAGGCTGAGACACCAGAGCATAATTTTAACAAATTCCACGCAGCTGCTCTCAATATAGTTGAGCGCACCATTGGTGTATTAAAAACTCGGAAAGCTACAGTCGGATGCAACCGACAGTAGGAGACCCTGTACTTTCCTTAGCGCACACACACACGCTAACAAACACTCTCACATGCACACATATCGTAACGTCGCACGAATTTTGTTTAAGGAGTTGCGAAGTTTTAAAAAAATAAATTATTTGTAATTAAAACACGTCAAGCGGGTTTGGTGGGCAAAAATCAACTGAATATTCTTTATTGATAATGTTTTAAAGAAAACTTAATTTAGGTTTAGAGAAGTGCTTATTAGGTTTTCTTACGAATTATTCTGGTCGACATGTGTAAGATCGTTGGCCTCTAGTTAGCCTGAATTTAATAACGATCGATGAACTATGCATTTCCTGTTTACTGTGTTATATTGCTTATTTGGATTTTATATTTTCTTAGAACTTATTTTGGTTGGCATGTGCCAGATCGTTACCCTGTGCATTTCCTGTTTGCTGTATTACTTTAATATATTGTTTATTTAGCATTTAATGAGTTAAGCAATTCTTGTACTTTATTATTAAGAGGTGGTAAAGAAGAAATTGGGTTTTGGACATATGTGGGAAGTGAAGTGGGGTTATACGTAACTCACGCAATCACACATACGCTCGCGCTGCTCCCCCCTTACCTAGTACAGGGAATTTAATCTTGTATATCTCCGGTGTTTATGATCCGATTGAGCCACAATTCACAGCACAGATAAAGATTATCATAATATTGTCGTATGCCAAAGCAAAAAGCCTTTAAAATTGTGGGTGTGGTGGTTTTTTTTCGCGGTTTTTGGGGGAGTGGGGGAGGTATCAAAAATCTAAAACAAACTTGATCTGTTTGCACTATAGGGGCATCTAACTGCCAAATATGATGTCTCTAGCTCTTACAGTTTCCGAGATCTGGGTGTTCATACGGACGGACAGACGGACATGGCTAGATCGACTCAGCTCGTCGTCCTGATCAAAAATATATATACTTTATGGGGTTTGCCACGCCTCCTTCTGCCTGTTACATACATTTCGGGCTTGCACAATCTTAATAGACCCTTTGTACTTTTTTAAAGTACAAGGTCTAAAAAGCAGGTTCAGTTGCCTGCAGTTAACACTTAATTACAAGCCTGAATTTGCTGGCACAATTGTAAATGTTTGTTTCGCGCTACATAATATATGCCGCAGGATGAACATATCTTCTGCGGAAATACCCGAATTTGACTTTGATGAAATTGTTGATAGCAGTGATGACGAAATCGTGGATCGGCCAAATGGAGCCACGGTTCGGGATGAAATTGCCCGTACACTTATGTAATACATATAAAAATAAAAATATTAAAAGCATTTTCAATTTAAATATTTATTTATTTTTATTTAAATTATTTTCTAACATTATTGCAATGGATTTTAGTACATTTAATTTTTCAGCCTCAATGGACTGCATAGCTTGGCAATGGTTTTAAGATTATCTTTCATTGTTTCGAGTGTCTGCGATATTTTGCATCATCAGCAACTGTGTTTCGCAAAGACACTCTAAATTAGTTGGCCGTTCAGCACGTCGGCGTTTTGGTGATGGTGGTCCAACTGCGTCATGCTGGACTGGCGACGGTGGTGGAGTTTTTTTTGGCACGGGTGTGGGGGCGTACCCGTATCCGTCTCCGTCTCCAAACTCTAAAGCAGCTGTTCCATCAACCATCAGATACATTCCAGTTATTTCTGCTATAGATCCTTCAATTGGGAGCAGTGCAATTTGGGCAAACGGTCCTCCACCAGTTGCCTTTAGCTCTTTCTTGTTATTGACAGGTTTGGCCCTTATGCTCATCTTCCAGTCTGATCACACCTGTATATGTAAATAATTATTTAGTTGATTGTCTACAATATAGAGCTATAATTATACATACTTTTTTCCAGTCATTGCTGTCTTTCATTGGCGGACCAATATCATTTAGCTTTGCCGCCAGTTCCAGACATTTTTTTCAGTGGCGACCCGATCGCCCTTTACATAGCCTTTTGCCAAATCTTGGTTTATTCCCATGAAATCCACAATCATCTCGTCCTGCTGTTTTGTCTTATGTTTTCCCCTTAAAAAAATATATATTTAAATATTTAATTTTCAATTGTACTTACATTTTTATATTTTGCAAAAGCGCGCGATAAAAATTCAATAGATGTAATTGAGCTGCCATTTATAAAAATAACGGACTCACAATTTTCTTTCGTTTTTATATGCGCAATACATTAAATTAAATTGTTTTGTATGTTTTACACTAATTCATATACTTTTTCATTCATAAAAATTGTTACGAACCAGTTCGTGGCGTAGGGCTGGCCGGCTGCTCATCGGACTCTCTTTTGGGCGCGAGTTTTTCCCTGCCCTGTGGTTCGCACAATCACCATCTTTTGTACAGCACATATCGATAACGACCCAGAAAAAAATCGAACACCTGACATTCTCGTAAACAAACTTGTGCCGTTGTGCACGAATATTAATTAAACAGCGGACTGACTGGTGCACGGTGACAATGAGATTACAAAAAGACATACGGGTCCATGGCTCTAGATTGGAATCCCGGTCTGGGATCCAGGCGTACCCACCCTGCCTGAGACGGTAGCATCGCCGCCTCCCTGGACTGGCCAACGAATTGCTGAATCAGCCCATGGCGGTTGTGTATCTCTCCCCCCTACCTTGTGGAATTAAGCACTCATGATTTTAAATTTTGCTCGTATATTATAAGATGTTCTTATTAAATAACAATTTCATATTTTCTTATCTCAGTTGGCCGATTTGTTTTGGGTCAAGGTAAGGTGCCCGAGGGTTTACTAGTATATATATGGTAAGTGTCAATGATGACCAACAAAAAATTAATGGATTCGGTTCTGTACCCTACCTTAAGAGCTCTAAAGGGGAGTTCAGGGTCGCAGTTCAATTGTACTGCAGCGGATTACGGTTATAAAGAAAAAAAACTCGGAAAGCTACTGTCGGATTCAACCGACAGTACAAGACCCTGTACTTTGATTTCCCCTGGGTGTCGATAATAGCAGCTGCATGTATGTATATACTCACACACACATACATATAAACATATGTGTGTATACATACACACATACACTTATACATACAAATATACACGCAAATACAAACAATAACCAATACTCATACAGAAATTCATACTCACAATCAAAAATCACGTATACGCCCTAGTGGCCCCCTCCCCTAGCCAAATGCCTAGTACTGCAAATTGTTTGTCCAATATCTCCGGTGTTTATTATCCGATTGGGCTGTAACTCGCACCAAACATGCAAACCATCTAAAGCTTTAATCCTGCAAAAAATGAAATGAAATCCAGTGACTCTAAAACTGTATATACTAAGGACTTTTTTGCAAATTTGAGGGGGAGGGGGATGAGATATCAAATTAAAAACATAAACTTGGCCTGCCTATGTAATACACGATCCAAACAAAAAAAAAATTACGTCTCTAGCGCTTATACTTTCCGAGATCTCGGTGTTCATACAGACGGACAGACAGACAGACAGACAGACGGACGGACATGGCTATATCGACTCAGCTCGTCGTCCTGATCAAGAATATATATACTTTATGGGGTCTGCCACGCCTCCTTCTGCCTGTTACACACAAATGTCATTTGCACAAACTTAATAGACCCTTTTGTACTTTTTTAAAGTACAGGGTCTAAAAAACATATACTTGTATGTCTCAACGGGTCTCGCCTTGCCCTACTGTTATTTGTTACATCTACTATAATTATTCTATTTCTTCCCTTCTGTCTGCGCCAGGTTGCTCTGGACTGGGGAGGCGGAGTAATGGAACGGACTCACCGGATTTCTTCTTCAGCGGCGCTATGGCTGGTGGTGAGTATCTCCGGTGTTTATTATCCGATTGAGCCACAATTTACAGCACAGATAGAGATTATCATTAGATTATCGTATGCCAAAACACAAGTTTGTATCTTTAAAATTGTGGGTGTGGCAGTTTTTCGCGGTTTTTGGGGGAGGGGGGGAGGTATCAAAAATCTAAAACAAACTTGATCTGCTTGCACTATAGGGGCATATAACTGCCAAATATGATGTCTCTAGCTCTTACAGTTTCCGAGATCTAGGTGTTCATACGGACGGTCAGACGAACAGACAGACATGGCTAGATCGACTCAGCTCGTCATCCTGATCAAGAATATATATACTTTATGGGGTCTGCCACGCCTCCTTCTGCCTGTTACATACATTTCGGGCTTGCACAATCTTAATAGACCCTTTTGTACTTTTTTAAAGTACAGGGTCTAAAAATTTAAAAGAAAATCATCTCGAATTAAAAGAACTAAATTTTCATCATGTATCTGCGCATACATCATTAGACAGGGTCTCCTACTGTCGCTTGAATCCGACTGTAGCTTTCCGAGTTTTTAATAATAGTAATTATTATTTTAATTGTATTAAGTGTTTATGCAATAAAACAATGTAAAGTAAGACGACGACTACAGGCCATCACCATTGCTGGCCCCTTGCAAGATGTTCAAGCATGAACATGGAATATAAGAGACGTATAAAAGTACGGTCAAACAGCATATACAAGCCACCACTTTTTGGTGGTCCTTTGCAAGATGTTCAAGCATGAACATAGAAGATAAGATAAATATTAATAGCAAAATAAAGCAACAGCTGCAGACGATAAACGTCACAATATGTAAAAGTAAGGACATAAAGAGATAATCATAGGTATAAGAAATATGTAAAACTACAAAACGATAACGCAGATTATTAGCTGCCATATCATATACCAACAACTGCAGACCACAATCTTCTGGGTCTTACAGCAGATAATGTTACAGACTTGACCTAAGTAAACAAGAACACATATGTAAGACTAGAATATTGATAAGAAAGACACAAACTATATGCACATAAGAAGGAAATGTTAGTACATAGTTACGTGTTGCATTTTGTGTTATCGAGAATCGGAATTCGGTAATTGGGCGGGAAAATACGGTAGCAAGGTGGAAACGCTGACATGCATAACGTTAAACCGATTCGCTCAATTACCGATTCAAACTTCCCTATGCCCTTTAAATTTGCCCGGGCACTGACCCCGGCAGGAAAATAACTGAACCTCGCTCAATAGCGGACCGCGAACGGATCACGTTGTCCCGCGAGTAGGCAAGTTGATTGGACTGCGGGCAAACGCAAATGAGTTGCCAAGCGAGGCAGTCGTGGCAGTAGTGGAAAAAAAATAGAACTTGCAAAAAATCAAGTGAGTAATTTTCGGCCGAATATATTTGGAAAAAATTAAGAAAATAAAGAGCGGCGTAATTATTAAATAATTAAATAAATAAAACAACGTGTGTGATCAATAGGCGGCTCGGGCGGGCAGTGTGACGACCAAGCCGAGAAATCCGGAACCTGCGGAAGTGTCTCCCTAAGGGCAGCCATCACCGAGTGCGTGCCAAGAATACGGCAATACACCGTCAGCAGCCTCGGCAAGTCAACAGCAGCAGCCTCAGCAGGACAACAGCAGTATCCTTGGCAAGTCAACAGCAGCAGCCTCAGCAGGACAACAGCAGCAGTAGCATACGCCAACGCTACTCACCACCAGCCATAGCGCCGCTGACGGAGAAATCCGGTGAGTCCTTTCCATTACTCCGTCTCCCCAGTCCAGAGCAACCTGGCACAGACAGAAGAGAAGAAATAGAATAATTATAGTAGAGATAACACATAACCGTAGGGCAAGGCGACCCGTTGAGACATACAAGTATATATTTTTTTTGTAACCGTAATCCGCTGCAGTACAATTGAACTGCGACCCTGAACTCCCCTTTAGAGCTCTTAAGGTAGGGTACAGAACCGAATCCATTAATTTTTTGTTGGTCATCATTGACACTTACCATATATATACTAGTAAACCCTCGGGCACCTTACCTTGACCCAAAACAAATCGGCCAACTGAGATAAGAAAATATGAAATTGTTATTTAATAAGAACATCTTATAATATACGAGCAAAATTTAAAATCATGAGTGCTTAATTCCACAAGGTAGGGGGGAGAGATACACAACCGCCATGGGCTGATTCAGCAATTCGTTGGCCAGTCCAGGGAGGCGGCGATGCTACCGTCTCAGGCAGGGTGGGTACGCCTGGATCCCAGACCGGGATTCCAATCTAGAGCCATGGACCCGTATGTCTTTTTGTAATCTCATTGTCACCGTGCACCAGTCAGTCCGCTGTTTAATTAATATTCGTGCACAACGGCACAAGTTTGTTTACGAGAATGTCAGGTGTTCGATTTTTTTCTGGGTCGTTATCGATATGTGCTGTACAAAAGATGGTGATTGTGCGAACCACAGGGCAGGGAAAAACTCGCGCCCAAAAGAGAGTCCGATGAGCAGCCGGCCAGCCCTACGCCACGAACTGGTTCGTAACAAAATCAATATAAAAGGTGTTCATATACGGGCATGCTCCTAATAGGATTTATGAAGTTATATCCAACAATGGTGGCCACACACATTATTAAAATAGTTAAAAAATTACAGCTCAATTATTCATATGATTAAACTATACTCAAAAACCTGAATGTTACACAAACGTCATCCTTCGTTATTTTGACTACGCTAAAAAATTTAAATCAAAAACAAAAATACTAACGAGGTGCACAGTGCTTAGCCCAGCTTCGTCCACCAACAGCCTGCAACTGGCATACACCATACAAAAAATGAAACTAAATAAACGGTAACAACCGGTTTTAAATTGAAAATAAAATCGCGCGCAGTCATTTTGACGAAGGATGACGGTGCTGGGTTAAGCGGGGGTAGTTAATGAATTACAGGCACCCTCACGCAAATAGTTGAGTTGGTGTTTATTCAGTTTGGCTGAAAAGAACGTGACGGGCCTCTCTTGCTTGTCCTCATCCAGCTGAATTAGGATCGCGCCCACTCCAGAATCTGACGCGTCGCATTGTACAAAAAAATGATCTTTTAAAATCAGCTTGCACCAACACTGGCGCTGTGATAAGGGCTAATTTCAAACTTTCCACGGCACTAACTGCATCCTCATCCGGGATGAATTTTCTAGTTTTCTTTTTCAGCGTGTTCGTGAGTGGGATTGCTATCTCGGCGTAGTTTTTAATGAAGCGCCGGTACCATCCGCCCGTTTCCAGGAAGCTGCGCAGTTCGCTCACTGTCCTTGGTATTGGAATACGTCTTACGGCCTCCACTCTGTCCTGATCCATCCTCAAAGTCCCTCCGGCGGTTCGCCTTCCTTTTACACTCAGCCACCATATTCAGGTATTTCAGATGAGTGTCAAAGTCTGCTGAGATGATTAGCAGATCATCTTAATACACCTCAGTACCCCTCAGTATGTGTTTAATCTCACAATATTGAAACACATAGAACTCCTACTTTTTTCATTAGAAATTAGATGAAAATAATAATAATAATGTTATATTGCCTGAAAATAATAAAAACTATAATACCATCCCAAAAAGAAATAAGCTCTGTAGCAAAACCGGGCTGAAAGAAACAGTAAACATAGCAAACAATATAGCAAATGTATGATCACAATTATGTGCATACACGCATATAAAAACTGTCTCCCGTTTATACACCCACTACTTGCCCAAAAGCAGGAAATGCCTGCATTTTATCGTATATACAACTTAAATCCATATAAATATATTGTGTCCTAGCTAATTCTCTCTTTCTACCATTTGAGAGTCTCTTCTTATTCTTTAATCTCCTGTTTATTTTTATTACATGCATAATAATCTGCTGATCCATTATCATGCTTTCTTATAATCTACTCCATTTAGAATGGCTCTGTTGAAAAACACGCAATTTAAATAATTGCGGTTAGCATATTTATTGATGGTAATATCGATAACACCATATGCATGTATGATGAAATTGCGTGTGGCAAAAAGCGTAATACACACATGCACATAAGAATACCACTTAATGCGTTTTGCGGTAGTTTGAACTACTTGTTAGGATACCGATTTATTATCTATTTTTCAGTTTACATCAACGGATTGCTCTTCTTTTTACAGATTTTAATTTTATTTCCAAAACGACCCTCAGCGGCGCGTCCGCTCAGTTCAGCTGCTATCAAATCAAAAAAAGTGTGACCAGCTTTTTATCGTGCTATGTCGATTATTCTAGTATTAATTATATCGATAACTTATTCTATTTAACTATACCTACTACCCAACACTGGTGCTCGCTAAACTGTATATGCTTACAGCTCGTCCATCCTGACCATTGATTGCCCACAATCAATAATCAAGACGGCACTCATCCAGTGGTGTTGTCCTCCTTCACAGAGTCATGCTCATCTGACCGCCGACCAACCCAATGCCTCAGCCTTTTTGCCTCAATGATGCCTTGGTAGGGCATCTGCGTAATCTGACAGTTCTCAATATCAGTGACCAGATACCGGTCGTACGGAAGCTTCTTTTTTACGATATAGGGACCACGGAAGAGCGGTAGCAACTTTTTGTTTACTCCGACTGAAGTGTCAATGTGGCGAATAACAACAAAATCTCCGACCTCGAATGTCTCCGCAGGTCGTCCATGTCGAAGGGAGTATTCCTCCGAGTATTCTTGTGACCTGGCGATAGCTTTACTTGCGTCATTGCGCACCCGATACAAGTCAGGGACATTATTAGGGAGGAATTTTTCATTTAGATGCTCAGTTAACTTATCAACCATCTTTCCTCGCTGCTCAACACCAAACAAAAGCTGGCTAGGACTATGCTTAGTAGAACTGTGGACACTGTTATTGATTGCATACTGGACGTGTGACAACATGTCAGCCCAATCAGCGTGTTCCAGGGGCTCGGTCAACTTTCCTAAGGCGGCTTTCAGGACTCGATTCACCCGCTCGACTTGTCCATTGGCTTGAGGGGAAGCAACGGCTACTTTGATATGGTGGATATTGCATTGATCCATAAAGCGTGCAAATTCGCTGGACGTGAAGGCAGTACCACGATCAGAAATCAGACGCCGAGGGCGAGCATAGTAATCAAAATATTCTCTCAAAGCCTTGCAAACTTCCTGAGTACTAGTAGTCGTTACAGCATAAAGGCGGACAAATTTCGTGAAGGCATCAATTACCACTAGTATATGCTTTTTCTTTGATCGAACAGCAGGTAGCGGCCCAAAATGGTCAATATGAATCGTATCGAAAGGTACCGTCCCCTTTGGGATACTGTACAAGTTACATTCGCTACTACGCTTAGGGGGAGCATATAACACACAGGGCAAACAATTCTTAATAAACTGACTAACCTTATTGGTCATATCTGGGAACCAGTAATTTTTCCGGATCTGTTCGCACGTCTTATCAACGGACAGGTGACCAATCTTCTCATGGAGCAACCGAATGATATTACTCTCCATTTCAACAGGGACACAAAGTTGATGCCTGTTCTTGTTATCCCGCCTAAAGATTATACCATCCACCAGGTCGTACCCTTTTACTGTTCCCTTCATTAGCTCATCTTTCAAGATACTGAGTCCTTCGTCTCGAGCCTGAGTTAGCTGAATCTGGAAATCCAGTTCTTGGATATCTACAATGGCAGCTACTATATGCCGACTGAGGGCGTCAACATGAGACATAGAAGTTCCTTTACGGTGGATTATGGTGTAATCATATCCCTGCAATTCCATTGTCCACCTAGCTACCTGCTTATTGGTACGGAAATTACTCAAGGTGTGTTTTACAGCTTCACAATCGGTGACGATCTTAAAAGGGATCCCATCTAGATAGGTACTGAAACGAGCGATGGCATACACAATTGCCATGGTTTCTAATACATAACTATGCAAATCCGCCTCGTGGTTGGTTGTAGCTCGCGAAAAATATGCAACCGGGTGAAATCTGCCATTATCTTGTCTCTGCAGCAACACGGCACCAAATCCCGCACTACTTGCGTCGGTATGCAATTCCGTTTCACGACTAGGATTATAAATAACTAACACGGGGGGGGACACTAGTAGACGTTTCAATCGATTGAACGCAGCCTCACACTGTTGATCAAAATGGAACTCAGTATTCTTTTGCAGCAACCGCTGCATTGGCTTAGCTATAGCGGAATAGGAGGGAACAAACCGTCGGAAATAAGAGAATAATCCCAAACAGGCTCTTACTTCATGCTCGTTAGTGGGCATCGGATATTTTTCTATTGCCAGAGTGTGGGCTTTACTGGGCTGAATGCCAGCTTCGGTTACTTTATAACCTAGAAACTCTACTTCCGGCCACGCTATGAAGCACTTTTTCTGTTTAACTTTCAACCCCTTTTCCGACATACGGCGCAATACTCGAGCAATCAGATTTTTATGGGACTCATAATCATAACTTGCCAGAATAATGTCATCAATATAAATAACAATTTCATTTGCGTCGAGCATATCACGGAAAGCATCGGTAATAAATCGCATGAAATTTGCAGGGGCATTCTTCAGTCCAAACGGCATTTTAACATATTCATAATGACCATCCGGTGTCACAAAGGCGGTATACTTGATGGAATCAGGTTGCATTGCCACCTGATGAAAACCCTGGTCCAAGTCAAAAACAGAAAAATACTTTTTACCGTCTAGGTACTCCATGCAGTTGTCGATCAGTGGTAACGGAAAATTGTCCCTATACGTCAGACTATTAAGAGGGCGATAATCAACACACATTCGCTTGGATCCATCCTTTTTCTTTACTAGGACGATCGCACATGCATACGGTGATCGGCTTGGCCGGACAATTCCGTCTTCTATCAATTCTTTCACCTTCTGGCGCACAAAGACACGATCTACAAATGATAAAGGTCGAGGTGAGCAATATACTGGGGTTTCGCTACTTAGTTGAATCTTCATTTCGTAATCATGAGGTCTACACTTCAGGTCAACTGGTTGCAAATAATGGTCGTCCACAATACTCATCAATTCATCAAACTGACATAGGGGAAGCTTTGGATTTATCTTAAATCCCTTATCTTTTCCTGACAGATCGTCGCATTCAATGGCGAGCACACACCGATTGAAAGACCGGAATACTCGCAGTTTATCATGGTCGCTTTCAGAATCAAGGGTATTTTCACCTACAGAAACACTTTCCATACTAGAGATACTTCCAGAAGCAAAGGCACTTTCATTGACACTCAAGTCATCTTGGTCACTTGGTTGAGAACTATCATCATCATAGGCAATTTTGGCATTGGAATGGATATCGGCCACATAGACATTAGACTCGCCTTCAGGCACCCGCACACAAGGAATGTTCTTCTCATACACAATTTTAAATTTCTGGCAGGAATCATTGTTGGCATTTTTCATCGGCAATTTTTCTTTTAATTGTATTAACTTTATTTCAAATAGGTTCATGAAGTCACGACCCAGAATTAGGGGCAGCGTCATACAACTTTCAGGAATTATGTACAGAACAATCGTCTTGATACAATTTTTAAATTTTACTAAACAGCTTAACTGGCCATAGACTGGAATGTTTTTACCACCGATTCCGTAGTACTGCGTCTGTACCGGAACCTTGGCACAATAAACTTTAGGCACCACCGCACTACTAATCCAACTCCGACTGCTGCCAGTATCAAAAAGAGAATTACATTCCTTGAACTTGGTATACCTTTTAGGTTGTAAAGGAAAAGCAACACTCACCATATTCATTGCGCTCAGAGTCTCAGTCACTCCAGCCACCAGATCCTCCCCAGTCGTCTTCCGTTGGTTTGCATTCATCTCAGGGGTAGCGCCCACTTGGCGCCGGACTCGCTCTGGGCAGTCAGCCCAGCGATGCGTAGTGGCCTGACACTGGAAACACGCTCCTGGCTGGCGAGCAGGTTGCGGGCAGGCACTTCGGTAATGTCCAAATTGGCGACAGTTGAAGCAACGAACGCTCCTCTCATCCACGGCAGGCGGACCCATAGCCACTGCCTCTGGCTTGGTGGCCACTGACCGATTGGAACTTGCTCGCGTGCTCATGGCTCCAGTTATGGCTCTCACTCGCTCATACTTATCCAACAGTTGCTTCAATTCCGCCACAGTGTTGGCGGCATATAGCATTACAGCAGCAGACGACAGATCTCGCAATCCACGGATGAAAGCATGGACAATCTCTATCTCGTCAATGTCGGCCTGGTTGCCGATTATCTGAAGCTCCATCAAATAATGTTTCAGCGACTCATCGCCCTTCCGTATGCGCTTGTTGAGCTGGCTATAGACCTCGTGTCTGGTATAAAATTTGCCAAACTCACTTTGCATTGCCATGCACAGCTCCTCGAACTGGCTAACATCTGTCAGCTGCAGCCACAGCTTGGCCGTTCCACTCATTTTCTGTCGAAGCAGCAGATACTTGACATCATCTGGACACTGGTGAGCATCAAGTAGCGAATTGAAATCACGTACATACTTATTCACTTCATAAGTATTGTCACCGTGAAAATCGGGAATGGCGTCCACGATTTTGGAGAAGTCTACCGTACTGTGTAGTCTCTCCGACGAACGGGCAGTTCCTCCACTACGCAGTTCTGCCACCTCACGACGAAGCAACAGGATTTCACGCTGCAGTTGCAGATGCTCAACTTGTCGTCTCATGTCGGCCGTGCTTGGGGCACTCATAGCGGCGTCAGCTGCTGCAGTCGCATTCAAATGCGCTCCATCGACATCGGTCATATCCTGTTGGGCATCAATAGCGGCACCATCTGCTAACGGCACAACGACAGTCGCCTCCTGGCCGGACGGCGGCGTATCCAATAAAAGAACTTCAGTGGGAGCGGTTAGCCCCAAATCCACGGTGTCAGCCGTTGTCTCCAACAACACACGCAAGCTTGCCACAGTGGCCCCGACAGGGACATCCACGTTGCGGGCTCGCAACTCTCTTAAAATCTCTTGCTTATTCATTTTTGCAAAATACTGTGGTGATCCCACTTCTGAATTGTTAGGATACCGATTTATTATCTATTTTTCAGTTTACATCAACGGATTGCTCTTCTTTTTACAGATTTTAATTTTATTTCCAAAACGACCCTCAGCGGCGCGTCCGCTCAGTTCAGCTGCTATCAAATCAAAAAGAGTGTGACCAGCTTTTTATCGTGCTATGTCGATTATTCTAGTATTAATTATATCGATAACTTATTCTATTTAACTATACCTACTACCCAACACTGGTGCTCGCTAAACTGTATATGCTTACATACTTTACTTTTTTCTTGAATTCCGAGGATCGACAGACAGAGCTTATTGAAAAGAACAAAATATAATAAAAAATTAAAACTACAATTGTGTTATTCTTGAGTGCAGAAAAGTGGCTGTGGTTTATATATATATTCAGACTGTTGGATGCTGTTGGGTTTATTAAATAAACTAATAGTTCATTGTTGCTGCCTGCTGCCTGCCAAAGTTCCGTTATAGTGTTGCCCGCCGGAGCGCTAGTTTGGTTCTCAGAATTGAGACGCCATATTGTGAAATTCCCAATAGGCTCCTAAAAATCTTAAAAATAAGAAAAGGAGATAACAGAGAATATATGACACTGACTCGGACTCAGAGAATATTGACCCCGTTGATGTGCCAGAAAAGGCTATTGTTACCAGTTGTATTACCCTAAAGGAACCATTCAAAATTCAACCGCCAACTCAACCATCAAATTTACAAGACAAGTACTCACCCAATAGACCTCCCCTAATAATGGCTAATAAAGGAGACTCACAAAAAGCCAATGATTCGGATTCAGAATCAGAAAACATCAACCCCATTGATTTCTCCACCCTTAAAAACTGCTCTAGAGATGAGCTCCTTAGACACTACATTGAGGATAATAAAAGATTCATCAAGAGATTCAAGAAAATAAAAAGTGAATACCCAGGTATAGGTAAACCAAAACCTAACGCTCTCAGCGATAGCCAATTGAACGCCAGAGCAACGATTACCAGAGGTCATGTTCCTAAAGAACCCTCAGTTATACAACCACAAGTAGCAATATGTCCAAATCCAGTAAATTACATTGAGGCCGACTGGTCTCCAACTGTTCAACTAAAAAGAATAAATGTTCAAAAAACCATTGTAGATTTACTCATCAAAAATAGACAGGAAAAAATTAAAAACCTTACAATTAAAAAACTAAATTAAACAGAAATAAAGCAATTGAAACAAATAAAACGAAAATCTTTCAGTTACATAAAACTTGCAATCCCAACTATCTGTAGTAAAACCAGACTGAAAGAAACAGTAAGCATAGCAAACAACATAGCAAATGTATGATCACAATTATGTGCATACACGCATATAAAAACTGTCTCCCGTTTATACACCCACTACTTGCCCAAAAGCAGGAAATGCCTGCATTTTATCGTATATACAACTTAAATCCATATAAATATATTGTGTCCTTGCTAATTCTCTCTCTCTTCTTATTCTTTAATCATTACTGCAGAGTACTTACAATACTCACCCAAATCTCCTGTTTATTTTTATTACACTTATGCATCTGCTGATCCATTATTATGCTTTCTTATAATCCACTCCATTTAGAATGGCTCCTAAAAATCTTAAAATTAAGAAGAGGAGATACCAGAGAATATATGACACTGACTCGGATACAGAGAACATTGACCCCGTTGATGTGCCAGAAAAGGCTATTGTTACCAGTTGTATTACCTTAAAGGAACCATTTAAAATTCAACCAATAATTCAACCATCACATCAACAAAATCAATATCCACCCATTAGACCACCCCTAGGGTACAAATGGACTCCGATTGTGATGCTTGAGGATATAAATAGACAAGAAATTATAATTAATGAAATTATCAAAAATAGGACCAGCAAAGTTAAAAACCTAACCATTGTTAAAATACTCCCAATCCTAGCTCCAATTCCAACTCCAACTTCAACACCAACCACTAATACTGAAGTAAAGGAAATAAAGAAAATAAAGATAGCAAAGAAAAAACCAAAACATAAGAAAGAAATTAATGAAATTATCAAAGATAAGACCAGTAAAATTAAAAACCTAACCATTGTTAAAATACCCCCAATTCTAGCTCCAATTCCAACTCCAATTTCAACACCAACCACAAACACTATAGTAAAGAAAGAAAAGGAAAAACCAAAACATAAGAAAGAAAAATATCCAATAACCCAATGTAGACGTTGCCAACAATATGGGCACCTGCAGAAAAAATGTAAAAATCCTAAAGTATGCTTTAAATGTGCGGGCAATCACCCATTAAACTAATGTATGAAAATTAAGTCTGAACCTGGTAAATGTGCCAGCTGTGGCGATAGGCACATAGCCATCTACAAGGGCTGTCCTGCTAGGAAAAACTATCTAAAACAAACAAAACCAAAATCAAATAGTAAAACTGAAATGTAATCTTACCTTAATCATAACTTTTTGAAAGTACAGGATCTAAAAACTATAAATTCACTTGATTTAAGGCCAGAAAAAGTATGCGTACAAACTTTGAACTCAGTGTGTATATGCTTGGTACCGTAAGATCACAAGTAACGGCAATAAAAGCAATAGAAACTTCTTGATGCTCATTGCTTTAAAGAATTTTGTCATTACATTAAACAAACGCAATAAGCAAGAAGACTAAAGAAATTGATCCCGTTTTGAGGAAACTCATTGTGAAACTCCGTAATGAGGGGAAAACGCTGCGGGAAAGTGGCCAAATTGTAGGCAGAACTCACTCCTCAGTGCAAAGGGTTTTCGAAAATAATAAATTAAGCGAAACCATTAATTCAAAGCCACGGGATGGCAGGCAACCAAAGCTGACCGATCGTGAAAAGCGGGATGTCTTGAAGTCTGTGCGCCTGAAACCTGGATTAACAGCTTCCCAAATTGGTTAGGACATCAAGGAAAAGTTTAAAAAGGTCTTCATGAGGACACTATTCGAAAAGGAGGACCTAGGAAGAAACCTCTCATTAATCCAAGAGCATTTAAACTTCTGGAACAACCTATTTAGTGATGAAAGTAAATTTTGTATTTTTGGCATTAAAGGACGCAAATTAGTGTGGCGTAACAGCGGTACAGCAGCTTTCCGCGTTTTTTTTTAAATCTCAAAATGGCAGCACTGCACAGAAGAACCAGCCTAGTGAATTCAGCGAAGCGTAACGCCTTTATCTGTGCGAGCAGAGGCTGTGCGTGTGAAAACAGCGCTGCCAAGCAAAGCGCACATGTGATAGGAATTTTGGGCACCACTGATATAGAGCTTATTTGTTTTCATATTGACTAAATATTTTGAAGTTAACTTTTTGGTTGAGCTGAATCGAATCTAATAGCAATTCTTCGGAGGAGTCAAATACTTCCATGATCCAGCAGGGAACATCGTCTGCCAATGGTTCACTGGATTTGGATAGTGATTAGGGTCAGCCAACATGCAACACATACACCCAGCGCCAGAAAAAAATTTTGAATTTTGGCATTCTCAGTGCTGGGGTTCTATTGAAATGCTGTTCTATGGAATTTTTTTATTTTTGGCAGTTCCTATTAAATGTTGAGTACACAATTTCGTCATTTTAACACTGCTGTTACAAAAAGAGCTTCGTGTAGAATTTTTTGCCAATACGCTTATAAAATCATGCCTAAAGGAAAACAACTCACGATACGAGAAAAAGAAAAAATTATTTTATTGGCTGAGCAAAATGTGTCAAATCGACAAATAGCAGCTCAGACACATTACAATGAAAGTTCAGTGTGTCGGTTTTTAAAAAAATATCGTGCGACTGGGGAAGTGGAGAGGATCACATGATCGGGAGTGAAAAAATTCACCACTGCACGGTAAGATCGCGTTATCTTAAAACCTAGTCTTTATGATCGATTTAAAAATGCAACTAAAATAGCATCTGAGGTTTGGATAGGTTGTTTCAGCGCGAACAATTCAACGTTGGCTAAATGAGAAGGGCTTATTAGCAAGGACACCCGCAAAAAAGCCACTACTAAATAGTAGAATGAAAAAAAATAGACTAGATTGGCAAAAGAAAAGCAAAATTGGGGTGATTCTGAATGGTCACGAGTACTGTTTTCAGATGAGTCCAAGTTTAACCTTATTGGACCCGATGGCTACAGCAAGGTGCGCCGTAGAAAGGGCGAGCGGTATTCAGAAAACTGCTGTGTAGCCACGGTTAAGCATTCGCCAAACATTATGATATGAAGATGCATATCAAAATATAAAACTGAGTCTATTTTAATGCTTCCGGGCATGGTGAATGCAGAAAAGTATAAAACAATTATTTTAAGTGGAGTTGTGCCTAACATTGAATCAATAACTGAGAGAGAAGCAGATCCTATATTTCAGGATGATTCTACACCTTGTCATCGGGCTCGATCTGTGAGTAATTCAATGAGTTTTGTTACTAAAACATCTTATTCGATTAGTGGTAACCTTCTTCTAATTAAAGATAACCAGTTTGAAGGACGAATTGGGGATTAAGTCCTTAGACTGGCCAGGAAACAGCCCCGACCTCAACCCAATTGAGAATGTCTGGGTTCTAATGAGAAAAATAAAAAATCGGAAGCCTAAAACAATGAAGGAGTTAAGAGAAACTATAGAAAAAGTGTAGTTGGAGGACATAACAGACAAATATTTGAAGTCCTTATATGATTCGATGCCCAATAGAGTAAATTGTGTAATTAAGGCTAAAGGGGGTATTACAAGGTACTAATTTAAATTTCAAAAATCTATTTAAAGTTAAATTCCCACAGAATTCATCTTAGTTTATAGTTAGTTTATAGAAGTATAACCACTAAGCATTCAATTGAATGCTTAGTGATATTATCCTCGGAATACTGTCCCTCGCTGCTCCATCGCATCTCCTTTTATAGCTGATCTGCCCTTGCATGATCAGCCAAGTCCCGGTCCAGTCCTGTTGTTCGCTCAGCCAATCGCACGTCTCGCTGCTGTTGGTTTTCTGCTGCTTAGCAACAGCGGTATCCTCCTGCGTAAAGTCTGCAGCTTTGCCTTTCTCTCCAAAGTTAACGGTGTCCACGGTGCCCAGTGAATATAACGGTACCCGTCCAACGAACGGTCCTGAGCCAATGTCCAACATTGCCCTTAGCCAACGGTGTCGTTGTACTTTGGCCTGTTGTCGAACCTTCGCATACAGTACTTGCGAATTAGAAGCTTCTCTTAATATAAGTCGCTTGTCCGCGCTAGTAAGCACACTGTGGGTGCGGCTCTTCATGTTTTTGCCATAGTTAGTCTCATTATTTAAAAAATTTGTTACAACGTGACGGCTCCTGTCGATTTTTAGACCCTGTACTTTAAAAAAGTACAAAAGGGTCTATTAAGATTGTGCAAGCCCGAAATGTATGTAACAGGCAGAAGGAGCCGTGGCAGACCCCACAAAGTATATATATTCTTGATCAGGACGACGAGCTGAGTCGATCTAGCCATGTCCGTCTGTCTGTCCGTCTGTCCGTCTGTCTGTCCGTCTGTCCGTCTGTCCGTCCGTATGAACACCTAGATCTCGGAAACTGTAAGAGCTAGAGACATCATATTTGGCAGTTAGATGCCCCTATAGCGCAAGCAGATCAAGTTTGTTTTAGATTTTTGATACCTGCCCCCCCTCCCCGAAAAACCGCGAAAAACTGCCACACCCACAATTTTACACATACAAACTTGTGTTTTGGCATACAATAATCTTATGATAATCTTTATCTGTTCTGTGAATTTCGGCCCAATCGGATAATAAACACCGGAGATATTCAAGATTCAATCCCTTGTGCTTGGTAAGGGGGGATCAGCGCGAGCGTATGTGTGGTTGCGTGTGACTTTGCGCTATGTGTGCATGTGTGAGTGTATGTTAGTGTGTGTGTGTGCAAAGGAAAGTACAGGGTCTCCTACTGTCGGTTGCATCCGACTGTAGCTTTCCGAGTTTTTTTTTTTTGCTATTTTGGCTATGGATAGGCCAGAATCCTTGTATGCTTGTTTTTTGCCTTTCTCCGCCTCAGTTAATGGTGTTCCATGGTCCATTTTAATTTTTTTGATTTATTATATACTTATGTACTGGCTAGAGATTTGCTACCATTTCATATAATTTGCCACAATGGACTTAAAGACTTTTTAACCAAATATAAAGTTGTGGCAACTGCTGCTGACATTCCACACCACAAAACGCTGTCAACAACTGCACTAGACGATGTGTATGAATGCATTTTACGAGCAGTTACACGGATAGTATCTGGACAAAAACATTTTGCCTTAACTTTCGACTTGTGAACAGATAACTATAGAAGAAGAAGTTATATAACGTTTACCTTCCATTTTCTGTCAGCGAATTTTGAAAAGAAGCATTTAACGCTGGAAACAAAATACTTGTCAAAATCGCACACGGCAAGTAACATTTTAACAGAGGTGGAAGAAGTTACTCTAATGTATAATTTGCAAATGGGATCTAATTATGTCGTAACCGACCAAGGCAGCAATATCAAAAAAGCTATTAATTTGGGGTGTATAAAACACCACTTCTGCCTTGGACATGGACTACATAATTTGCTAAATGTAGATGGTTACAATTCAGAGCCGGAAATTAAAAATTTAATTGTGAAGTGCAAAAATATTGTGAGTGCCTTACGATTTAAGACACATGTCTTGAGATGTCAAGCTGACGAACTTCAAAATGAAGTGGGTTGACTACGATGATGATTTTGGCCCGTTAGATGATGTTCCCTTGCAAACTTACAAGAATATTAACAACCCTAATGACTTGCAAAGTAGTTTGGTGGACAAGAGAAATGTTTTTCTTAAGAACTTGGTCCCAACAAGGTGGCACAGCGTGTTAACAATGTTAGACAGTCTTGGGTGCCAAAGGGCCGCATTAAATAAGTTGCTCACAAGCAGCAATAAGACTCATTTAATATTATTAGAAAAAAACTCGGAAAACTACAGTCGGATTCAACCGACAGTAGGAGACCCTGTACTTTCCTTCGCACACACACACACACTAACAAACACTCACACATGCACACATATCGTAAAGTCGCGCGCATCCACACATACGCTCGCGCTGCTCCCCCCTTACCTAGTACAGGGAATTGAATCTTGAATATCTCCGGTGTTTATTTTCCGATTGAGCCACAATTCACAGAACATAAAGATTATGATAAAGGGGGGGCGGGGAGGTATCAAAAATCGAACACAAACTTGATCTGCCTACATGGCATCTAACTGCCAAATATGATGTCTCTAGCTCTTACAGTTTCCGAGATCTAGGCGTTCATACGGACGGACGGACGGACAGACAGACAGACAGGCTAGATCGACTCAGCTCGTCTTCCTGATCAAGAATATATATACTTTGTGGGGTCTGCCACGCCTCCTTCTGCCTGTTACATACATTTCGGACTTGCACAATAAGATTGTACTTTTTTAAAGTACAGGGTCTAAAAATAGATCAGATTCAAGGTTCCCGATATCGGATATACTAGTCTGCGCATCCCTATTAGATCCGCGATTCAGCTCACTTGATTGTGTGAGATGTTGAACAAGATAGCGATCAGCAGCAAGAGTCTCATTCTGCAAGCAAAATCTTTAAGCTTGCTTAACGGCATTCGACCAATACCAAAAACTCGGAAAGCTACAGTCGGATGCAACCGACAGTAGGAGACCCTGTACTTTCCTTTTCAGCAGCTTAAGCTAACAATGCACACACATACACACACATACACGCAAATCGCAAAGTCAGACGCAACCAGGCATACACACTTATGTACATGCATTATGTGCATGCTCGCTGCTCCCCCTTGCCTAGTACGGAAACTTCAATTTCGAATATCTCCGGTGTTAATTATCCGATTGAGCCACAATTCACAACACAGATAAAGGATATCATAAGATTATTGTATGCCAAAGCACAAGTTTGTATCTTTAAAGTTGTGGCTGTGGTGGTTTTTCGTGGTTTTTGGGGGAGGGGGGGCAGGTATCAAAAATCTAACACAAACTTGATCTGCCTACACTATAGGTGCATGTTTCTAGCTCTTACAGTTTCCGAGATCTTGGTGTTCATACGGACGGAAAGACGGACAGACAGACGGACATGGCTAGATCGACTCAGCTCGTCGTCCTGATCAAGAATATATATACTTTATGGGGTCTGCCACGCCTCCTTCTGCCTGTTACACACAAATGTCATTTGCACAAACTTAATAGACCCTTTTGTACTTTTTTAAAGTACAGGGTCTAAAAATAGCAATTTGGAAGTTGAATGCCATCTACTCTTAAGTTTGTCTTCATATCAAGACGTATTAACATTTTGGAAGGAAAAGGCACCTGCAATGCCCTTACTATCGAAGCTGGCACAAAAAGTGTTGTGTATTCCTGCAACGAGCACTCCAAGTGAGCGAGTGTTTTCTATTGCTGGTCTTACAATTACGCAGAAACGGTAGCTCCTCAGTTCTCACAACGTAAATAAAGTAATTTTCATACCTGACTGTCGGGAGCAGCAGCCGCTATTTCAACTTAAATATAATTGTTTGCCAAATTCATGTATCATGTACCACTGTAATTTATCTTAAGTAGTCAACTCTGTTATTTGCTCTATGTTAACGTCTGTCGACAGCGCTGCTCGCTCTCTTTCTATGTTTTGCATAGGCTCAGCTGCAGCTTATGCATTGTCCGTCGGCAGTCGTTAAATCAGTTGATAAGTCGTTGTCAATCTATACTCACGGTTACGCGATTATTATATTCAATTGTTTTGTTTTTGGGCGAAGCTGACAAGCAGCCACAGCCACAGTCGGTTATATATATATGACATATATGCCTCGTTAATTAAACAATAAACAATTATAACGAACAACTCGTGTTCTTATTAAATTTGGCATTAACAGTGACTAAAAAACATTAGTCGCTCAACATTTGGAGGCCCCGGCGAGATAGTTCTTGCTCGCATAAAACTTGTGTTTTTGTTAAGTGAACATTAACAAACAAGAGACAACTAAAAAGGGCATTTGTTTGTGAAGTGCTAAAATAAAAAACATACAAATAAACATATAAAACGCCACAGTTCGAATTTGCATTCGCCTTTGCAAATCCGTAATTGTGCGTCTTCTTTGCACCGTTCATTCGTCGACGTTTGCGCGCTTGCGAATATCCGTTGCAGCTACGAACAGTTGCGCGCTCTTCGCTTTGGCGCGTTCGCGATCCTCTTTACGCCGTTCATTTGTCGACGTTTGCGCGCTTACGAATTCCGTTGCAGCTACAAACAGTTGCGCGCTCTTCGCTTTGGCGCGTCCTTTGTGCCGTTCATTCGTCAACAGTTGCGCGCCTTTCGCTTTGGTGCGTTCGCTATCTGCTTTGTGTCGTTAATTCGTTTTCGTTTGCTATAAGACAGTTGCGCGATTCCCATTGCATTTTCGCTAACTCTTTTCGCCGTCTATTCGCTATTGTGCACTTGTTTATAAGTTCACTGCCCGCATACGAACAGCTGAATTTGTGACGGCCGTGAAATTAAAACAGCTGCGAAATGGAGGCAACAGCAAACTCTAATGAAGTGACACAAATTTCAAATCGCGTTCAGTTTTTTAAGCGCAAATTGCAATCTATTTTCGAAAGCCTACGCAGGCTTGATGCATCGTTAGAGCCAACCAAAACTGTGACATTTAACTCAGCTGAACTTACAGTGCATTTAGAACTGCTTGATCAAACTCAAGCAGCGTTTAATTTAACCCACGGTGCTTTAGAAGAACTTCAATTTGATGAGATTGGTAGTGAATTACGCGTCCAATTTGATGAATTGTTGTTAAAGGTGAAACTACGTTTGCGTGTGCAAGCAGACATCCGCAAATCACAAATACAACACTCATCCACAATGTTGCTCGAGCAGTCTACTGAGAGTTCAACAACGTATGCTGCTGAACGACCTCGTAAAATTCGGCTGCCTGAATTCAAACTACCCACGTTCTCTGGAGGCTACACTGAATATGCAAGCTTCTTTTCCGTATTTGATTCGGTGATAAACAAGGATGCCGAACTGAGTGACATTGAGAAGCTGCATCACTTGCGGTCATGTTTAGCTGGATCTGCGCTTGAGACGATTCGATCTCTGGACATGTCAAGTTGCAACTATTCCGTAGCTCTTGACATTTTGAATAAACGCTACAACAACAAAAGACTCGTTTTCCAGGCACACGTGAAGGAGATATTGGGTCTGAAGAAGGTGGAGGCAACATCGGCTGCAAAACTGCGTGAATTTGGAGACAAGGTGAATTCACATATGCGAGCTTTGCAAACATTGGACAGCATGGTGGAAATTTCTGATAGCATGATAATTTACATGCTATTGCAGAAACTGGATCCTACAACTCAGTCAGCTTGGGAGGAGAATACTGTTCTGGATAAGTTGCCGACATCAGCTGATTTCTTCGAATTCCTGGATAAGAGAAGCCAAAAACTGGAGAATTTGCAATACGCTATGGCACAGCATACGCCTAGCTCTCAGGTGGGCAAGTCTAATAGTAGTAACAATAGCAGTAGAAAGGCTTTTGTCGTTGCCGAAAGCAGTCGAAGTAATTGCCTTTTCTGTGACATGTCTGGTCACGGCATATACTCCTGCACTAGATTTGGCAATCTGACACCTGCACTACGTCGCAAGGAAGTGCAGAAGCTTGCTCTGTGCTACAACTGCCTGAAGAAAGGCCATCATTCAAGAGCATGCAGTTCTGGTAGTTGCCGTACTTGCAACGGCAAACATCATACATTGCTGCATATTGATGCAGTTCAAACTGCAGATTCAGCTGTCTCCCGTAACACATCGATATCAAGTTCAACTGTTGCCATTCCGCCCCAAGCTTCCACCTCTCTTGCAGCCCAATGTCTTCATACAGATGCTGTGCTCCTTGCTACAGCTATTGTCTTTATTAAAAATCGTGCTGGCTCATACATACCCTGCAGAGCATTGCTAGACTCAGGTTCGCAGTTACACCTAGTCACATCTCAGTTGGCTCAGCAACTACAATTGAGGAGAACGCGTTCTGCAGCGACTGTGTCAGGACTTGGAGATACAAGCGTATCTACTGACGGTTTCACTGCCAATTTATGCTTGCGTTCTGAAGACCGCAACTACTCTACTACTCTCACGGCTCTTATTGCTCCAACTATTACGGACTGTCAACCCAGCGTGGCTATTAATACGGCAGATTGGACAATCCCATCAAATATCAAGCTGGCCGATCCTGCGTTTAATAAGCCACAGAGAGTGGATTTACTTATCGGTGCCAGTTTATTCTTCGAGCTGTTGTGTGTCGGGCAAATAGAGTTGGGTCCGCGTTTGCCACTTTTGCAGAAAACTCGACTTGGTTGGGTCGTATCTGGTGGTGGTCAAGGATCGCAAAGGACTTCACGGTTTACCAATTGCATTGCATCCACCGATGAAGCCGTTCAAAATGATGTGCGTTTAGATGAATTGGTCCGGCGATTCTGGGAAATTGAAGGTCTGGAGGAAGCTACAGTAAAGGTTAGCAAGGAGGAGGCGCAGTGCGAGGATCATTTTGCAAGGAATTTCTATCGGCTCCCATCTGGTGAATACTCCGTTCGCCTGCCTTTCAAGATGAATGCGGATTTACTAGGAGAATCGTATACGCAGGCATATCGACGATTTCTCAACCTAGAGCGCAAGTTGGCAAGACATCCGCATCTGAAGGAGCAGTATGCTGACTTCATCCACGAATATCTTCGATTAAACCACATGTCTCGCGTTGATCCTGAGCTACTTCGATATTGTAAATACTTCTTGCCGCATCATTGCGTCATAAAGGAAAGTAGCACAACCACGAAGCTTCGTGTAGTGTTTGATGGCTCAGCTTCAACCTCGTCCGGACACTCTGTAAAGAACCTTTTAGCTATGCCGGGGTATGCCTCAGTCTCGCCAGGTAATATTACAAGACATTTATAATGTTTCGTAAGAAGCCCAAGGGCAGCTGAGTTTACAGAGTTAAAAGGATCACGCCTTATTTGTGAACACACGCGTTAGCCGACGTCCCGTTATATTTTTCTCCAATAATGTTGAATAGACGAAACGATGTGTAATTGTAATATAATCTTTTAATATATCAGGGCTCGGCCACTTCACACTACGTTCTACTATTTTTCGACTTAACTAATAAATCTTAAAGTCTACTTACTTTTCATATGCTTTATCTCCCGCTATTCCTTTAGCTAACGGCTTGTCGCCTCTTCTCACTACTTTGACCCTTTTCTTCACTCGCGGCGGTCGGGCTGCTCGCCTGCCGCTATCTCCAACTTCACTATTCCAAGCGCGAACCACGACTGACTGCTCTCGCTGTTCTTATTCCTCTCTTTCCTTTTCTCTCGCAACGTTGCGTCGTCGATCGTCATCGATCTGCACACAGACGGAAGCTGTTCGCTACAGCCTGCGTGCCAATCGACGATGCAACCAACATAACATGTTAGTTGCCTTCAGTGGCTTGCAAACTTTACCCTTTAACTTGCCTTCAGTGGCCCTAAAACTATAACTCGCCTTCAGTGGCCTTACTCACTACAAAACTTACAAACTACAAAACCTACTAACTACGAACTTAACAACTACGAAAACTCCTATCAACTACAGCTTATTCTCTACGACTTACTAACTACAAACAAATATTTATCCCTATCTTACTGACTATAAAACTATTCTCTACAAATTAAAAGCTACGAATTTCGGCCGTTAACGTTTCACGGGTCTGTGAACGGGGTGGCTCCGCCCCGCTTCACACCACCTCCTTCCCTTCCGAGGAGCTATCGTGGCCAGGTGTCGTCCGCGAATCGTGATGGTGTACGCCTCCCGGGGACCCTGCGCCGCGAAACGGGAACGTCGGCATTGTCCCGTCCACGTCGCCTGCTTGCGTTGCACCTCCTCGATTACGCTCCTTGGGACGAGCCGTCCCTTGGTGTGCACCGTCCACAACATTGGCGCCTCCACCATCTCGTCTTCTTCCTCTGGGACCTCCCCTGGAGACCACGGTTCAAATACCGGCTCCGGCACGCTACTTGGGACCTCCAATGCTTCGTTCCTGCCGGAAAGATGCACCTTTCGACCGCCCTCACTGTCAGAGTTGGCGTCGGATTCCGGGCTGAACGTCCTCCGGAACAACGGTCCGTCCTCCTCGCTATCGGACGGTATGGCGAAAGCGACCGGATACCGGTTACGATCGTTTAGCAGCGCCTGCTTCGCCACTCTCATGTCGTCCTCATCTTCCGAGTCGTCACGTCCCCTGCGCAGCGCCGGTGTGACTCGGACGGGTTGCCGGATCGAGCCCCCGGTTCCGGACTCTCATCGCCACCCTCGGCATCGCTGTCCGTCCCTCTCCACTCTCTTCTGGGGTCTAAGTTGGGTCCTCCCTCTCTTGGCTCGGGGCTTCTGTCGCCGCCTCCCGTCGCGTTGCTGTCGGTTTCGTGGTTTGGCTCGGGGTCCCTAGCCTCCGGCAACTCGACGTTCCTTTCTTCCAGGCTGTCGTCGCTGACCACTATGCATTCGTCCATGCTTACGTCGTTATACTGCGGAAGAAACAAATTGGGGACATTATTATGACTCATTGACCTCACCACCCCCATCCTCGCTCTCCGTCTCACTCGTAACTTCGTTAGAATGAAACGGTTTCAGCTGAGCGATATTCGCGACCTTTCGCTTTCGTTCGCCAGTCTTGGCCAAGCGCACGATGTTGGGGGATAGGAACTTTGTGACCCGGTAAGGACCTTCATATTTTGGGGCCAGCTTTGCGGCGAACCCTTCGGCCGCTTTCGACAGTAAGTGGCTTTTGAGTAGCACTAGCGAATCGAGGGCCGGCCGCCACTCACGCCTACGTAAATTATAGTGTCTCGCTTGGTCCCGATGTGCTTTCTGCAAGTTGTTTTGGACCAACTCGAATATTTCACGCAGGTGTTTTGCCTTTTCCTGAGGATCGGTTGTTCTGGTCGGTACTCCGGGCGTCACCTCTTCGTATAGAGAGGAGGGTAGCCTCGGTTCTCTTCCTTGCACCAGAAACGCTGGGGAATATCCTGTCACGTCCGATACACTCGTATTCACGGCCAATGAGATCTCTGGTATTAACTCATCCCATGAGTTCTGCCTTCCCTCTATAAATTGGGAGATCATGGTTTTAACCGTCCGATTGGTTCTCTCCGTTGGGTTTTGTTGCGGACTATACGGGGCGGTGTGTTGTATCTCAATGCCTAGCGATGAGATATAAGTCTTAAACTGTCTGCTGATGAACTGTACTCCGTTGTCACATACCAGTATGCGAGGTATTCCGAAACGGCACAGTATTCGTTCTCGAAATGCCTGTTGCAGCCTGTTCGCCGTCGCTCGTTTCAGCGGTATCAATTCGACCCACTTACTGAAAGCGTCGTGGAATACTAACAAAACTGTATTACCGTGTTTCGACCGTGGCAGTGGTCCTACGAAATCCGTACAGAGCGTATCGAAAGGTTCCGTCACTTGCCGAGTAAACATTTGTCCAGCGGGCTTTTGCTGTTCGACCTTAAATTTTTGGCATAGTTCACAACGCCTCACATACCGCGTAGCGTCGCGAAACATCCCGGGCCAGTAGTACCTCTGTGCCAATCGGATAATGGTCTTCCGGATTCCTTGGTGTCCAGCCGTAGGGGCGTCGTGGCATTCCGCCAACACTCGTTGTCTTTGATCCTCGTTCACGCACAATTTCCATGGGATGTAATCCTCGTCGTCTGCTCTGTGTCCCATGTGGCGGTACAACTGGTCGTTTTCCAACGCATAATCCGGGAACTTAGATGGGTTGGTCTCGATCTTCGATTTCATACCTTGCGTCCACTTACAATGTATTCCTTCTTGTACAGTTTGCTGAAAGGTTTCCACCGGTTGCCGCGATAGGGCATCCGCCACTACGTTTAACTTTCCCTTACGATAATGAACGTCGAACTGGTATTGCTGTAATTCCAAGGCCCATCGTGCGATCCGTCCTGTAGGGCTTTCGATTGAATTTAGCCACTTTAACGCGAGATGGTCTGTTATTACGTCGAACCGGTAGCCTTCCAGGTAACAACGGAGTTTTCGTATGGCCCACACAATCGCCAAACATTCCTTTTCGGTGGCAGAGTAATTCGCTTCCGCTTTCAACAATTTGCGGCTAGCGTAAGCGATCACACGCTCTTGACCTTCTATAACTTGAGTCAGTACCGCTCCCAACCCGTAGTCGCTCGCATCAGTTTGCAGGACGAATTTTTGGTCAAAGTCTGGACAAGCCAAGACAGGGGCGGACGTCAAACTTCGCTTCAGCTCGTCTAGTGCCTCCTGCTGTTCGTGACCCCACGCCCATCTGTTCTCCTTCTTAAGCAGCGCCGTCATCGGTTGGGTCATTGTTGCGTAGTTTGGGACGAAACGGCGGCACCATGAGGCCATTCCCAGACATTGCCTGAGTTCCTTCAGGTTTGTTGGGTGCTTCAGATTTTTAATCGCCTCAACAAATGCCGGATCGGTACAAATGCCAGTTTCACTCACCACGTGTCCTAGGTAAACGATCCTTTTTTGAAAAAAAAAGCACTTTTTCCGATTTATCTTTAAGTTGGCCTCCTTTAAGCGTCTGAAAACTTCGCGTAGGTTGTGGACATGCTCTTCTTTGGTCTTGCCAATCACGATAATATCGTCTAGTTACGCAAAAGCATGCGGTTCCATGTCTGGACCGATAACCGTGTCCAAAGCTCTCTGGAAGGTCGCACACGCTGAATGTAAGCCGAAGGGCATCACTCTCCACTGGTACAGGCCTCTTCCCGGTACCGTAAACGCGGTGTACGCCTTACTCTGCGACTCCATGGGGATTTGCCAATAACCATGCTTCAGATCTAGAGTCGATATGTACCGAGCGTTCCTAAGTCGCTCGAGTATGTGGTTGATTCTGGGAACCGGATACGCGTCAGGCACTGAATGCGCGTTTAGCTGTCTGTAATCTATACACATCCGCCATTCGTTCGTCTTCTTCTTGACTAGCACTATGGGTGCACTATACGGACTCCTAGAGGGCTCTATCGCTCCACTCCGGATCAACTCGTCGATCTGGTCGTTTATAATTTTCTGCATGGCTGGGTTCTTAGGGAAGTATCGTTGTTTTATCGGTTTGTCGTCCTTCATGACGATTCTGTGCTCCGCTATGTGGGAAATTCCCGATAATCCCTCGAACTCGGCTAATTCCGCCTCCGGAAAGCTCTGGCTCTCGATGTCCAAATCGCCGGGCCATTGTTCCTCGGCGTCTATCACGCCCCTTGTAGTTCTTTGAGACTCCTCTCCTTTTGAATCTAAGCTTCCGTTCGCCTCCCGATCTATTAGGGTTTTCAAAACTCGGATTTCACGTACCGTTTCTGCCGAAGACTCCGGTCCCTTCACGATTCCAACGGTATGCATTTCCTCCAGTTGGTCTTCTTGCCTTCCACCTTTCGCAGCTGAGTCGCCGGAACCCGGACTTTTCCACCTTTTCGACGTCAAGAATAATTCTGCTCTTCCGCATCGTATCCTCGTACCCACCGCGCAGAGATAATCCATACCTAGGACCAGCGGGTCTAACATGGATGGCAGCACTATGACGGGCACACTCACTTTTCGCCCCGTCAAGGCTACCACCACTCTTCGGACCTTGCTGGTTTCCCTCGTTGATCCGTCGGCCAACTTAATGCGAGCGGCGGTTTCGAACGTTCTTCCTTTTCCTTCCAACTTCTCAGCACAGCTTTCGCTCATAAAACTGCGCGACGCACCGGTGTCGATCGTCGCAAGGATCTCTTGTCCCTCCACCCTTACTTCTGCGACTATCCGACCTCTCTCCACTCTCAATGTGCTTACTGGTTCCGGTTCGGGGCTGTCTCGGCCCCGACCGGCTCCCGGTTCGGTTGGGACCGTTGTTCGTTTCCCGCTGACGTCGTCAAGTCGCAACATTCCTGCGTCCTTCTTCCCTTGCTGCCGCAGCGCCTGCAAAAATCAATACGAGGGTTTATACACTCCCGAGCGAAATGCCCGTACTGGCCGCAACGATTACATGCTCTGCGCATATCGAACCCCGTGGCGTTGTCCGCGACCATCATTCTATTTGTGGCCTCCGGTTTCGCTACCTGGGTTCCTCTGGGAGCATTGTCGTTAGTCCCCGTCGGTGGGCTTGACTGAGGCGCGGATCTGAACGGGTTCCTATGCCACGTCGAGTCTTGTTGTTGGGCCTCCCCGTTCGAACTCGGGAATGCTCCGTTTTGACCGTGGTAGGGTCGGGATCTTTCCTGGCTTTGCCTTTTAACATTTTCGAATTCTACCGCTAATTGTGTCAGGCCCGCCAAGGTCGTAAAATCTCCCCACCTAACGTAAAGTCGGCATTCCGGTGCTGTATTGTCGTACACTCGTCTGAGTTCTCGGACGGGGTCGTACCTCGCGTAATGCATAAGGGCCCTTATCTCTATCAAGAAATCTTTGAACGACTCTCCTTCTTTTTGGACGCGCGTTCTAATCTCGTCTTCGAGTCGTTCAAAATAACGTGGTGGCAAAAAAAACTCTAAAAATTCCCTTTTAAACTCGTCCCAGGTTGCATCGCGTAACCGGCTAGTCATGAACCATCTAGCCGCTTTATCTACGAATACTTCGTTCAGTGCTCTGGGTAACCGGTCCAACGGCACTTCGTACGACACGGCTCTTTCCTCCATCGACTCCAGGAACGTCAGGGGGTCCCCCTGTCCATCGAACCTAACACCCCACTTCCGGACTATTTCCGGTACTATAATGCTTGCGCGCGGTTCTCCCCCTTGTCTCGGTACTGGGAATGAAAAATTAAACGGCGGGCTTCTCTTTGCCTCGTCGCGACTTGTCGGGCTGTTGATCCTCCCGGTTCTTGTGGGACTCATGTCACCGCACAACCACCGGCTGGTTTTGTAATCCCTTGCCCTCGATTCGGTTGCCTCGACTCCCTCGGTTCGTGGACTAGGTGGCAGTACCGGCGTCTGTAATTTTCTCGTCGGGGTATTATTCAACACACCGAGTTCAGATTCTGATTTGTAATGTGGTCGTTGTTTGATCGGACCGGGGGGGTCTGATGCCTCCCCGTCGATCATCTTGGTGTAGTGCCCTTCCCACTTCACTAATCGGGACAATACCTCCGGGGTGTATTGCCCCGCCAGGATGAACGCGGATAGCCGTTTCCGGAGGTCGTCCACTCGCCCTTCGGGTTCTAACCCGAATTCCCTTGCGAGTGCCTCTAACTCCTCTTTTCGACGATAGTGCACCCAACGCACGCCTATTTTCTGTCTGGTAGGTGGGCTTTTCGTTGTAGGCCGTTCTTCTGCCATGATTACAGACAATGTCCCTTTCTCACGGAAATTTCGTGGCCCGTGCCAACGTTTCGTGACAACTGTTACCACCGCTCACGAAAATTTCGTGGCCCGTGCCAACGTTCGTGACAACTTCCACCACCACTTTACGAAAATTTCGTGGCCCGTGCCAACGTTCGTGACAATTGTTACCACCGCTCACGAAAATTTCGTGGCCCGTGCCGACGTTTCGTGACAATTGTCACCACAAATCACGAAAATTTCGTGGCCCGTGCCGACGTTTCGTGACAATTTCCACCACCACTTTACGAAAATTTCGTGGCCCGTGCCAACGTTCGTGACAATTGTCACCACAAATCACGAAAATTCCGTGGCCCGTGCCAACGTTCGTGACAATTGTCACCACAAATCACGAAAATTCCGTGGCCCGTGCCGACGTTTCGTGACAATTTCCACCACCACTTTACGAAAATTTTCGTGGCCCGTGCCAACGTTCGTGACAATTGTCACCACAAATCACGAAAATTCCGTGGCCCGTGACAACGTTCGTAATCGTTGTCACCACTACTCACGAAAATTTCGTGGTTCGTGCCAACGTTCGTAATCGTTGTCACCACTATGCACGATAATTTTGTGGCCCGTGCCAACGTTCGTGACAGTTGTCACCACTAAAATTCTGTGGCCCGTGCCAACGTTCGTAATAACTGCACTATCACTGCAGGCGCTCGCTGCCTCTGCTTGCGCCGGCAGCGTGGCTAACGCCGACGCTCACTTTGCTCACTTTGGCGACGTTCACTGCCTCTGCTTGCGCTAGCTGTGTGGCCCGTGCCTACGTTCGCTGTCGCCGCGGTCCCGTTATCGACGTTCACTCGCAATTCTTATGTTCGCCTTTTGTTCCCGTTCGTTCGTTGTCTGCACGGCTTTTGCCAGCTATCCCTCCACTTTTCTTGTGCACTATTTTTCCCGTTTCACTCGAACGATTTATTCTCGCACTTTCGTTCTCCACGTTGTTTTTTTTTGTGTGCCTATATAACGGGAACGTGCTCACTTTTGCTCTGTTGCTCAGTGTCACTTTTACGGGGCTTTATGCCGTAAATGTGCCACGCCTCTTGGTTTCGAAATCTTGCTCGGGCGCCACTTGTAAAGAACCTTTTAGCTATGCCGGGGTATGCCTCAGTCTCGCCAGGTAATATTACAAGACATTTATAATGTTTCGTAAGAAGCCCAAGGGCAGCTGAGTTTACAGAGTTAAAAGGATCACGCCTTATTTGTGAACACACGCGTTAGCCGACGTCCCGTTATATTTTTCTCCAATAATGTTGAATAGACGAAACGATGTGTAATTGTAATATAATCTTTTAATATATCAGGGCTCGGCCACTTCACACTACGTTCTACTATTTTTCGACTTAACTAATAAATCTTAAAGTCTACTTACTTTTCATATGCTTTATCTCCCGCTATTCCTTTAGCTAACGGCTTGTCGCCTCTTCTCACTACTTTGACCCTTTTCTTCACTCGCGGCGGTCGGGCTGCTCGCCTGCCGCTATCTCCAACTTCACTATTCCAAGCGCGAACCACGACTGACTGCTCTCGCTGTTCTTATTCCTCTCTTTCCTTTTCTCTCGCAACGTTGCGTCGTCGATCGTCATCGATCTGCACACAGACGGAAGCTGTTCGCTACAGCCTGCGTGCCAATCGACGATGCAACCAACATAACATGTTAGTTGCCTTCAGTGGCTTGCAAACTTTACCCTTTAACTTGCCTTCAGTGGCCCTAAAACTATAACTCGCCTTCAGTGGCCTTACTCACTACAAAACTTACAAACTACAAAACCTACTAACTACG
>JAWNNL010000029.1:0-164304 GCA_035045005.1 Liodrosophila aerea
ATAAATAGTATTTTAGCCATTACTCTTACTACATTGGTACAAATTTTATAATAATTATCTTATAATTAATAAGATGATAATAAATAAGAAGAAACTAGTCATTGGGAGTCTAATAATCCACCTAAGTTTACAGTACTGTTACTGCTACCCGTCCTCTGTTAAGCTGTTCTGTTAAGCTTAACAGTTCTTATGAATGATTATCCAGCTTATAAACTACTACAAACTCTTCTTCTATTGAGTATTTGCCCACAGTTCTCCTGGTGCTTATGTCATACGTACATTAAAAAACAATAAAAAATTGTTTGTTTCTTTTTTTCTCTTTGCAATTTTGTAACTTTTGCTTCTGGTTCACAACAAAATTGTTGTGTTATGAATTATGACAATTTGTTGATACAAATGTGCGATTAATTGTTCATTTGTTTATTTGTTTACCGTATTTGTTGCCTTTTGCTTCTGCTTTTGTTGTATTTGTTGTTTTACAATGCGGATGTTTTTTTACAATTTGCCGGCAATACACACATAGTAACTGTGTGTGAGTGTGTGTGTGTGTGGGGAAGATGTTCCCGAGTGGGGGGGGGGGGCAAAGGGATTGCAGTTGACTATGGGAGCAGCGCATGAAATCGATACGTTCCATTTTCTGCTCTTGCTCTCTTCTGTGTTGAGTTCTTCGTCTGGCTCTTCACCAATTTGTTTTGCATATTAGCAAGCCCTTGAAATTTGTTATTCGCCTTAGTCTTTGCCCCCTCCCTAGCACACCAAAAGCGGAAACAATTGCCTCGATTACTGTATTGAAATGCCATTTGTAAAAGCTCAGAGCAAAACAGTTTGCATTACACTTTGTTTTGATTCTGAGTGCTCAGCATAAAACGCAGTGCGCAAAAGGTGTAAACCACCACCACCAGTACCATCTTCACCACATGGTCTCTGCTGCTTCTTCTTCTCGCTCGGAATGTATCTATAAGAACGCCATGCGGCATGCGCTCACTGAGCATTCGCTTTTTTAATGATAAAAAACAGAAATGAAAAGAAAAAACAAAAAAAAACAACAAAATATAACAAGAACAAGAACAAAATAAAGTGTCGTAAAGTTTTTGCGTCGCAGAAAACCGAAAACAGCAAAGCGAAAGCAAAAACAACAATCAGCGAATGTAGGAAAAAGAGAAGAGGGGCAGAGCTAACAAAAAACACGAAAAGTAAGCACTCAAACAGAATTTGGTTTTTTTTTTTTTTTTGGTTAGGCCGAAAAGACGAGTGGCAAATGTTTGGGCATAAAAAGTGACCAAAACAGCGAAATTTTTGGCAAGAAAAATTAGGCATAAAATACATAAAATTATTAATAAAATACATAAAAAAAATACATAAAATTATTAAAAAAAATACAAAAAAAAAATACATAAAATTATTAAATAATATTAAAGAAAATTGAAAGCTTGTTTTAAAAATGTTAATAAAAATAAAAAATAAATATTACAAAAATTTAAAAAAATACATATAATCAAAATATTTACATACCTACATATGTTTCTATATGTCAGAAAATGTCCATAAAATATTTAACATACATCTATTTATGGAGGGATATATATCAATAATATATGCTTAAAATAACTCCATTTTCGACTATTATTTATTAGCATTTGAATGTATCTAGTGTATAGTAGTAAATAAAGCAAAAGGAAAATAAATGAATTGGGTGTAAATGCTGAAGACGAACGCGAAATCCCGTCAAAACAAACAGAGAGCGACAGCGAAATGCTGGCTGAAAAATACTTATAGATAAAGATACATACCCGTCTATGAGGTACACACAAGCACACGCAGATACACACGCACAGCTGTAGCTCTAGCTCTTGCTGTGTGTCTGTGTGTGAGCCTCTTGTCTGTCGCAACATGGCGCGACGCGCACTTCCAAAATGTAAAAAGTATCTGACAGATACACAGCGCACAACACGCCGCTCTCTCTCACGTCGAATTCGACGCTCTCTGGCGCTCTCGCAACTGGCGCTGGCTCTCTCGCCGCTCAGCTCAGTGTGCTGCCATTTTATATAAAATGCGACGCTAATTGCGAGCAGACGGTCAGTCGCCAGTACAACTCGCTACACGCCACACACACGCTGCAAGAAGAAGATACTTTTAGCAAATAATACACAAAAAAAAGAAACTATTATTTTAACTAATTTTTTAAATTGTGCATTAGCCTAAAAAGAGACTCAGTGAATTACATTAATTCAAACTACAAGAAACTAAAAGTGAACACAGAAATCTCGCTCGAAAAGCTACAAAGAAACAGAAAACAGAAAAGTTTGTGTGCCAACAACAACTACAACAACAATAAAGCGAAAAAGCTCTCGACTGCATATGCAAAAGCTCTGCGCCGGTCTCATAAATTACCAAAAGCTGCACAGCGAATTCAGTTATTGCTGAACTTTTGGCGTTAAAGCAACGCAGGAGAAAAACACTCCCCGAAAATCAGAAAGAAAGAAAAACGGGCACAAAGAAGAAAGAAAAAAGAAATATTACTGTAACTGTGATAAAGCAAAGCAAATATAAAGTTAAATATTAACAATAAGCGGAGAAAAGTGAATGAGAGACAGTGCGTAAAAGTGCAAGAGAAACCCACGATAAAGCGCCTAAGAATATCAGTGTAAAAGCAAAAGCTACTAAACTAAACCAAACCAAACCAAACTACAGAATGATGGGCACAATGTCAATGCGTCAGCCAGAGAACTGGCTCTATGAGATCTGGCAGAAGGGCTACGACAGTCCCTGCTACGTGATGGTGCCCAATGCCAAAGTATGTATCCAAGTGTAGAGCCACAAAACTATACATAATATACAAATAATATATAGTACTATATGCCACAGCTAGAAAACTAGTCTGTGTCTGTGTCTCATGTGTAGGCAATTTCACCTTGCAATTCTATTGATTTTACTTTTTGAGGCTGCGTCAAGGCAAGAAACCTTTTAGAGAGGCTGTCAAACACATTTCACATTCACAAAAAGTATTTCAACAAAAAATCTGTCAATTTTGCCTAAAACCACAAATACATTATATTTTCGAGTCTATCCCAAAATGTCAAAAAATAATCGGGGAAAATACTTGAGAAGAATGACAAACAAAAGAAAGAGCACATGGAAACAAGTGGAAGGCAGACATACTACATATTTCGTGTGTGTGCGTTTTTTTATGAGTTTCTTTTTGAGCACAGAAATGCAGTCGGACAAAGAATGAGCAGGAGAGGGAAATGAAGGGAGTACAGTAAAGGAGAGACTGCATTTTTGTAGTAGGGGTTGCTGCACTAAGGGAGATACATTTATCTATTAGTTATGGTTTTTAATTTATACTTTTGCTAAGTGTGTGAATTCATTAGCTAGATTTGCCAAGAGAAACAGTTGTACATATAAAGAGAAATATATATAGTAATGCAGCATGCTATTTATTACACCTGTCCAGTTGTCTCTTTGCCCAAAAGAAAACAGACATCAGTTATTTGAATAAAGCCAAAACATATGCCATAAATTATGGTCAAACAGCAGACAAAAGCATGGCAGATGAGCAGTTGGAAGTATATGTACATATATACCAAATATGTAGAAAAAAAAAATTGGAAAAAAATATAGAAAATGTCAAAAAGTATAATACATAATATATATAAAAAATATAATAAAATGCGAAAATAAATAGAAATAGAAAATGGCAAATAATTAATTATAAAATCAAAAATTATAATAGAAAATATATATAAAAAAATATATAATAAAATAAAAAGAAGAAAAAAATAAATAAATAAAAAAATGAATATAGAAAATAGTAAATTATTAAACTAAATAATCCATAAATAAATTATCCAAATCATAAACAATCTATAATAAATTAATACATAGTATAAAAAAATACAAAAAATGTCAAAAACTAAAATACAAATTAAATATAAACAAAATATAATAAAATGTGAAAATAAATAGAAATAAAAAATAGTAAATAATTAAATTGAATTGAAATATAAATAATACAAAAATAAATTGTAATTAAATATAGGCAATAAAGTAATAACACAGCCTAAAATCAAGAATTATAATACGAAAAATATATAATATATATTCTCATACATTTTCAATTATAAATTAATTATATTACATTTAAAATGTATACACAATTCATTTAATATAATATATAATTAATATAATAATGAAAATACTTTAATTATCATACAATACTCTGGGGCTAGCTGAAACCAGTTCAGTCTAATTTTTATTAATTATTCACTTTTTTGTTTGCCTTTGCTTACCCAGTGTTTATCACTTATCTTACGCAGTTTCGCTAGGCATTAATCAATATATTTTTGTTCAATTTTTAAGAGCGTAAATTTGTCAACTAAAATACTTTTATCAAGAGTATATTATACCGTTTCTTGTTGATTGTTTTTCTGATTGAATTACGCTAATTTGTCTTACCATTTAGCGCCTAATGAAAGCGCCAAACATACTAGACACTATATACTATAGGCTAT
The DNA here is from genome assembly GCA_035045005.1 of Liodrosophila aerea. Taxonomy (NCBI): domain Eukaryota; kingdom Metazoa; phylum Arthropoda; class Insecta; order Diptera; family Drosophilidae; genus Liodrosophila; species Liodrosophila aerea. The sequence continues at coordinate 4,512 of JAWNNL010000029.1, forward strand.
AGCTGCAGATTCTCAGATTCTTGTTTATTTTTGGGTTTCATTGACTCTCGCCGTGAATTGCATTGATTTGGTTCTGCTACACGCACAACAGAAACAGAAGAAACGTGCAAATATTTGGTGTGAGAGCAGCGAACACTCGTGTTAAGTGTGTGTGTTTTATTTGCTGTTGAAATCATTTGGCACTTGGCCCGAAATATATGAATTTCAGTTGCGAACAGGCGAGACGAGGCAATGCCTCAGCTCATTTGGTCATAATTCTTGGCTGATTTGCTTACAGTACGTTAGTATGACTAACACGGCAAATACGTACTTAGTATAGACGTGGGCTGTTGATAGCTGCTGCTATGCACTGTGAGAAATGTTGAGTAAAGAAAATGAGTAAATAATTATTTTTAAAAATATTTATACACTTTTTTCTGATTAAATACCTCTACATGATGTAGATGATGTTCCCCTCCCCTCCACAGTATTAAACGTAGCAATTAAAACAGTGCTAGGCGGATTTTCATTGAAAAGTTTAACGTATGAAGGAAAATGAAAAATGAAAAATGAGAAAAAAGAAAACGCAACGGAACTAACCAAAGAGCGAGCCACATGACTGTCGTCAGTTGTTGCATGAAATTCATTGCAGCAAAAGGGAAAAGAAGAAGAAAGCAGGCAACAACAATGTGAAAATAATCAGTTCACCTGTCGCCACCCTACAGCTGCTGCTCTTGTTGCACGTGCCACATGCAACGAGCTGAACTGCCGCTGTTGCCAAGAGTAGGAGCGTAATGGAGACAGACAAACTGTCGCTAGGGCTCGTTTTTTATTGTGTGTATTTTACTGCTTTAGTTAGTGTTTAAGCTAAACACACACACACACGCACACCCACCCCCCCGTGAGGCGCACTGACATTGACATTGCGGCACGAAATACCTTTTTGAAAATTGTTTTCTGTGGCGCTCACTGAGCAAACACGGACTCAATTATTTATGAATGGGATGTATTGATTATTTTCTTCTTTATATTTGGCTAAAAATAATTTGTTGGGCATTTAAAATGTTTGAAATACGCGCCCAACTGGCGTGCTATCGATAAAAAGCTATCGTTGTGAGCTAACAGCTGCATGTTATGTTAAGCTGCTGTTATTTGTAAGCTTAACATTAGCGCAAACAGAGAGCGCTGTTCGCTAACATTTGCGCTGTTAACTGAGAGCTGCGATCAGTGGAAGATAAAATAAAATGTAAATTAAATATTATAAAATAAATAATATAAAATAAATAATACAAAATAAAATAAAATAAAATAAATTATATAAAATAAATAATATAAAATAAATAATATAAAATAAATAATACAAAATATATATGTATATGTAAATATTTAAATAAAAAACTCTTACTAATCACATGTTATCTTCTCTCATCTTTGCAGGATCTGGTCAAATCGCATCTCATGATTGCGGTGCGCGAGGAGGTGGAGGTTCTGAAAGAGCGCATCTCTGAGCTAATGGATAAGATCTCCAATCTGGAGCTGGAGAACAACATACTCAAGTCAAACATGTCGCCCGAGACACTGCAACAGTTGCAGATGCAGCTGCAGATCGCTGGCAGTCAACAGCCCGCAGCGGTGGCAGCGCCGCCAGCGACACCGGCTATACAAGCAGCGCCAGTTGTAGCAGCAGCGACGCCAGCGGCGGCAGCGACCAGTCCAGCGTCGGCGACAGCGCCCACAGTTATCGCCAACGGCAGCAGCGAGAATGGCAGCAACGGCAGCAGCAACAGCGACGCAACAGTAACAGCAGTCGATGCTGTGCAGCAACAGTCGGCGGCGGCAGCGGCTAATGGCAGCGTTGTCGCGCCAGCGGCTTTTAGCACAAACGGACCAATGTCCTAAGCAGCTGTTTGTAAGTTTGTTTTAATCGTAATATTTTATCATAAAGAACAAAATGCAAATGTGGCCCCGTGTCAAGGGCACTGGAATGTCGAATTATGGATGAGCAGAGGAGAATAATGTTAAACTTTGTCAAAATTTGTTTGAGCTCAGCTAACAGCAAACAACAGTAGCAAATGTAAACAGAGTTAAACCCCCCGACCGCAGCAACAACAACAGAAAGTATTACAACGAGCAGCGAGAGAGAGTGCTGTTAGTGTTAACAGCGCGCGCTGTTAACTGTTGACTGTTGCTGTTACTGTTGCTGCGGTTGTGGCAGAGAGCACTGCTGCAGCCGCCATTTTGTTAATTTTTCTCGATTGTGATATTTGTTTAACACATAACTTCACACACACACACACACACACACACATAGTTATTAAGTGCATAGACTGCACGTTAACAGTGCTCTGGCTGCGGCTGGCCACGCTGTTAACGTAAGCCGCTTTAACAGCGAGCGCGCTGGTGTGAGCGCCGACAACATTACATTACATTTAACAGCAACAAGATAACATTAACATTAACATTCAGGTTCAGTTTGGTGTCGTGTTTGTTTTTCTTTTTTTTGCTGTTTCTGTTTCTGTTTTAATACTTTTTTGTAATGCTCTTTTTTGTTTAAATGTTTTTTTATCAACGCGCGGTAGCAAGTTGTGCAGAATCTAAATAATAAACAACAAGAACAACTCAAAAAGAAATACTTATAAATGTAAAAAGTAGAATTTTTGAGCCAAAAAAAAGGGGAAGTGAAAAAGGAAAGGAAAAAGTAAAGTTTGAGATTGAAATTCTATTAAAAAATAAAAAATATATGTGATAATTTGCATTGTGCATTGTAAATTGTAAAAAAAAGAAAGGATACGGAATGAAAGCAAGGCAAGAAAGATATCAAAAGCAAGTGCTGAAAAACTACACTTAAAGAAATAACTTAGCAAGTCAGCAGCAACGTTTAATGAAAACCAACATTATATTAATATAAACGTAGATAACAATGTAAAACACAAGCTGCTATTTTTATTATAATTTACAATCTTTTTTATTCATTTACACTGCAAAAACTAAACTGCATGTTTCAAATTTACAAACAACCCGTAGCAAAAATGTTGTAGTAATTTTTAGCATATTTTTAACTAAAAAACAAATCAAAAAATATATTTTAATTTGCCTCTGCTAAAAATACACTCGAAAAATTTAAGCATAATTAAATTTATCAACAAAAAAAAGAAGAAAAATTATTGTAAATATATAAAAATATACTTATAGAAAAACTCAAGCAACAAAATGCCAGGTGGCACTAAAACTCCCCATAATACCCTATAAACAAGCAGCAGATTAACAAGAAAAAGGCTAAACTTGAAACAGCGCCTACACTGATAAAAAAAGAAAGCAACCAACTGAAATTGATGTATGATATGATTAAGCAAAAAGTCCTATTGTATTTTAGTTTTTTGCTAATTATTTAGTTGTTAATTATATAATTAATTATTATAATTTCGCAAATCTGTTGTAAGATTTCTGTTACACACTACCCCGCCCCCAATCCCCAAAAAAAAAGCAAAAAAGAGCAACAACAACTAAAGCTAAACACAACAGAGAGAAGGAAGCAACTGCCACGCCCCCTCCTGTGCTGCATAGAAGTGCAGAAGTTTTGACTGCATTCTGCCACCTGCGGAGACTCAAATATGTCTAAGGTTGGCTCTAGCTGCCACAAAATGTTGGCCTTTTATAACCCAAAAATAGCTAAATAAAGCTAAAAAACATTGTAAAACGTAAAACTCTCTCCTACACTGCAACAAAAACTAGACTTCTATGCAGCAAAAGTCAGGCAGCGTGTGTGCTGTTTTTGCCACCAACTGTTTTATTTTTTAAAGTATTTTTATTTTTATAATTCTTGTTTTTATTTCATTTTTTATTACTGATTTTTATAAGGACACACACACACATTTTTTAGTTTTTTAATTATTTTTGCTTTATATTCCCCACATCCCCCTCCACCCATTCATGATAATTGATTTGATATGAGTTAAGTCTCTTTAGTTGTTAAGTCGTAACTATTAATTTATTAATTAGTTTGTAAGCGAAACAAAATGATAAAAAACAAGCAAATCAAATGCAAAAATCTATCTATATATATATCTATTATTAAATACAAATTTAAAATAATGCAAATACAATTATAATAAAGAAAAAATACAAATAAAAAACATACAAAAATCTAAAAAAAAAACAAATTCGATTTTTTGAAATTATGCCCTCGAAAGTATGCAATGAAAACGCACCCAAAAAAGTGAAGGAAAATTTGGCCAAATTTTGAAAATCCTTGATAACTCCGTTATTTGAAGGACGATTTGGATGTCCTTTGGACAGTTTGTAGTCCTTAATAATGCGCGTTCGTTGCCACTAGTTTCGTCAGGATCAAACAGGATACGGCTGAGTTATAGCGATTTTTCTCTAAACAAAAAAGTCCTGCTAACTCGGCTCCCTGAAGGACCTTCGTCCTTTTGATTACAGATTATGGTTCTAGGACAAAAGCTGCACCTCTGTGCAAAAGGACATCGTCCTAGCTCCTTAAATGGCCAGGATACGGCTGTTTTTGTGTTTTTAGAGTCATATTTGTGACCCTGACCCTTTAAATTTTTTCAGTGAAAATTGAAGTCAAAAATTGCTGAGTCATGAACACCAATCAGTATTGTTGTTGTTGTTGTCGTAGTTGTTGTTGCAAAATGCCAAGTGTGGCTGGTCAATTCTACCCCTGAAAGTATGCAATGAAAACGCATCCACAGAAATGAAGAAAATTTTGCTTAAATTTCGAAAATCCTTGATAACTCCGTTATTTTAAGGACGATTTGGATGTCCTTTGGACAGTTTGTAGTCCTTAATAATGCGCGTTCGTTGCCACTAGTTTCGTCAGGATCAAACAGGATACGGCTGAGTTATAAGGACTTTTCTATATACAAAAAAGTCCTGATAACTCGGCTCCTTGAAGGACCTTCGTCCTTTTGATTACAGATTATGATTCTAGGACAAAAGCTGCACCTCTGTGCGAAAGGACATCGTCCTAGCTCCTTAAATGGCCAGGATACGGCGGTTTTTGTGTTTTTAGGCTCAAATTTGCGACCCTACCCCTGCAATTTTTTTTGGTATGAAAATTGCATGCAAAAATGCAAAGTCATGGAATGTTCTGGAGTGTCCTGGCACTACAACAACAACTACAACAACATCTACAACAACAACAACTACTACAACAACAAAAAGTATGCAACACAATTTTTTTTTTTTTTAGCGCAACTGAAAGTATGCTGCACAATTGGCATACTCTGCGCGGTTAAATTTAAATTTATTTTCTGAGCGCAACCAAAAGTATGCTACACAATTCTTATACTTTGCGCGGTTTAATTTAAATTTAAATTTAAATTGTTAACCGTTTAACATAATTTGAACATTTTCAGCCACTGTGGTTTTTGTCGTTAAAATTTGAATGAATATACAGTAAAACCATCATACGACGCATTATTGGATGACATGAAATAGAAACAGTAACAGTAAATGTTATAAATAAAATGTAAATGCTATAAAAATACAAGCTAAGGTTAAACCAAGGTATAGGGTGTTCTTCTCAGAAATCCGTCTCAGGGCTTTGGGGACGTGGGACATTAGTGTGATTGTCAGCTTGTGGCTGTGGCTGTTGGGCAATCACATCCGCGTTGCCAGGCACATCGTGACCCTCTACTGGCTGTGGTTTAGCGTTGTTGAAGGACTTGAGGGTGCCCAACTGAGTACGCACATCCGTTTCGGATAGATGATGCAGTGGCACATTGGCGGGCACAGCTAAGCGCTTTGGACTCGTGCTGCCATCGTCAGGTTTACGCTTATCAGGCGGGAACACCACCTGAGCATAGGTCACACCACTGGCATTGGGCTCCACAATACTTTGCGCTCCGGAGGAGTCGGTGAGTGAGCTGGGCTGACGATAGACTTCAGTTGCAGGTCGATGTGTAACTGGCTCAGCCTGTGCGGCATCACGACGTTGCATGGGTGAACCGGTGGTGGTGGTGGTTACCGGACTGCCACCGCTAGGCACATGAAAGGTGGCCGAACCCGAGGTGGTGTCCTCATGCGGCACGGGGGCATACAGCGAGGGCGTGTAGTCATTATCGGTCACCTTGCAGTTGTAGAGATTGAGGCCCTTGGCGTAGATGAATACCAGTATGTCGAAGAGCACGCCGAGCAGTATGAGTCCAGCGGTGAGTAAGTCCAAGATGTTGCCATGCTTGGGCGTCTCGCGCAGCAGACAGCGCTCATAGTTGGGTGCCCAATAGACGCAGGTGGTGCCTGTGAAAGGGAGCAGAAGATAGCAGTTAGGATAGATCATAGTTTGGATTCACATCCTCACTTACGTGTCACCAGATCGTAGGCAAGATGCGCCGGCACATAGGCAAAGAGACCCACCAGCATCACCTCAAAGGCCAGGGCCAAGGACTTGTCCTGTGGCAGCACCGCACGCAGCGTGATGAGTGTCTTCCCCACCAGGGCGAGGCCCATAAGGAAAGCAGCCGATATGCTGAGTATCTGAAAGATTAGGATGGCCTTCGCGCAGCTGTTGGCACTGCAGGCACCAGGTGTAGCACGTCCTGTCCCAGCATTCAAGGCGGTCTGATCTCCACTGCAACTACAGCCCTGATAGAGCTCGAAACTATTGATGGTGGTTTTGTTGGTGCAGCCGGCGTAGCAGGGCGAGAAGTAGGTGACGGCACTGTTCTCTGGACAGACGGGCATGAAGGCGGTGGGGGTGCAGAGGCACTGACTGGCGCAGTAGGGTTGCGTGAGCTTACCCCCCACCACACCAGCTATGGCACCCACGTCGCAGTTGATGAAGACATAACCCACATAGATGAGTATGAGGTGTATGCCCAGACTGATGTGGATGCCAGTGATGGTGCGCGCCGAGATCTTCGTCTTGGCTATGACCAGTCCAGCGACGAGCATGCCCACTGCCAGCACAGGTGGCCTGAGGAAGTAGGCCACAAAGGCGGCACGCCACTCCTGGGTGAGGCCATCCTGCTCGTTGTAGGGCAGAAAGTATCTGCTCTGCAGATATCCCTCCTCCTGCAGATTAAAGTTCAGCACGCCACTCATCATAAACATCAGACTCAACAGATTAAACATGAGCAGACGATTGTTGAAGAGCCGCTTAAAGGCTGGCCAAAAGGCGGTGTCATCCATGTAGGTGGAGAACTGACTGCCAAAGTTGCGCATATTCGACTGCTCCATAATCCGCTGAGCTGCCTGATGTATAACTGTCTTGGGCAAACGCTTGGGGAACAAGCCGAGCAGCACGGCACCCACAAAGATCATCGGCGCCAATATGACCCAGCCAAGCCACCAGCCCACCTCGGTCAGTCCCACGCCAAGCACCAGGAATGAGCCCAACTGTTGGCCAAGTGCACGCGCCGCCAGCACCACACCAATCACAGCCGGACTGTCCTGCGAGAGTGAGTTGTCATCGATGTAGCTGACGCCCAGCGTATAGTAGGCCATGCTGCCCATGCCCAATGCCAGCTGCAGCACGAACAGCATCACCAGCGTCACTGTGCTGCTCTGCTCCTCGGTCAGTGTGAAGCGCTGGAATTGAGCCAAGGTTGTGGCACACAGATTGCCATCCACCAGCTCATCCTGCGTCTTGACACCTTCGGCACTGCGAAAAATAAATGTTAACATCAGTTTGTAAAACTAAAGCATCTTTATGTCAGTTTCCATTGCATTTGGAGTGCAAATTCAATTTACATGGCGTAGTTGAATTCTTCTAGCCCCACAAAAGTATGCAATACAAATTTATAGAGCTGTGTATTAGTTGTTTGCTTTCAGTGTACTTACAAGGTCATTATGGCGGGTATTACGGCTATGACACAGGCCACCGACTGCAGCATGAGTGTGCCCACGAGCCATTTGATAGGATGATACACGTCCGCCCAGTAGGCAAAGGCCAGAGCGAACACGGCCTGAAACAGTCCACTGCTGACCAGCAGCCAATCTGGAAAATATATAAAAAGATATAGTAAAATTGCTGAACTTCAGTTGACATTCATTTAGGGTTATTACTATTATTATAATTCTATTCGCAGCAATATAAAACTGAGAGAGAACGCAGTTTAGCAAAGAAAATTGAGCCAACTTTTCATTGCATACTTTTAGGTACACTTTTTGCAAGTGATTATTGCAACAAGTAAATACTTATATATTTCTTTAGTTATAAAGCATTTACTTCATTTTACAAATAAATAAATCTACATAAATGCTTTCTAGCAAATTCTATATTAGTTTTTAAATGGAATAACATTAAGAACGGCTTAGCAAACTGATGATGTCTAAAATCAAACACCTGTCATTGAAACCAACTGTTTTTCTCAGTGTATACACATACAATGGCTATACGATATCATTGAGGAATGCCACAAATGTGACTAGCATTTTACTAAGAAAATTAACTATTTAAAACAAGATAATATCGATAAAAAGCAGCTTATACTACGATAATGGAAACTGAACGGAAATGATAATGAGACTAGTATTAAAATACACACGATAATGATAGTAGTGTATGCCTGTGTGTGTGTGTCTACAACTGTAACTCTGCCTATTCATATTTAATTTGTGAGTAATCGTAAGCGTAATCGTAACTCAATACAATTTAGAATGCGTGAAGAACTTGGCCAATTCGTGGCTGTAGTTGTTGTTATGATTACACATTTTGAAATACAACAAAAACGAACACGAAAGTGCTTGTATCTGATGACACACTCACAGACCACACACACACGCACACACACAGACACACGTAAATACTCGAAATCATAAACAATATCGCGAAACTGATAAAAGGCTACCACACTCGCTCTCTCGAGCTGGAAAAACTCAGCCACATTGAGGCCAACACCTACGTATAGTTTTCTTCTTCTATTTTTGCGATAAGTTAAGAGGGAGAGAGGATTCTACTCACCCACTAGCAGCGGATTGTAGCCAAACTGGAAGGCAACCTGCTTGGCCGAGACGCGGAAGTAGAGCTCGCAGGCACCCTGTAGCAGACCGGAAACGACGAGCACCACGATGAGGGTGCGCAGTCGGGCGTACTTCTGACATCCTGGACCCCGACACCAGCCCAGACCCTTGATGCCGCAATCGACGCTGTCTGTTGAGTATATCACATTAGTTACTGCTATTTTCTTACAGTGTAAAAGAACCCACCATCTGGTATATTATTAGCATTCACTGCGATCTGTGACATATCCGAATTACGCGTACCCTGCGCCATTTTCGTTTCGTATTTCGTGAAATTCTTTTAGTTTTCTCTCAGTTTTCGTTCTGTGATTCTATTTTGTACTTCTCCTGTGGTGATTCACTGGAGTTTTCGTTACATATTCGCGCGACTATTCGAAGCAGTTGACGGTTTGGAACTGAGGCACAGGTGAGCGCAGTGTGGAGCATTGTGTGTGATAAGCATTACGGTTTATCTTATCAGCAGTAAAGTACTTCAATTCTCATGCCAATTGCTAGCAATATCAGCAACATTGTTGCTAGACCACTCTCTTGGCAACATCCACAGCGGCAAAGTATCAGCAACAAAGGTCTCTTCAACATTAACTGCAGTCCAGCAACACACTGACATCATAGCAACAAGTTGCTCAGCGATCTCTTAGCAACATGTTGCCAGCAGCACCCTTAGCAACATAGCAGCATGTTGCTAACAGCAAACTCAGACTCCCTTGCATTTCCAGTCAATCTACAACTACAAAAACGCACTTTAAGTAATCGATGTAAAAAGTTTTATGTTGTAAAATATATACTTGCCGAATCAGAGTGTAGCTTAATCCAATCGTAGTACTTCTATGAGCAGCAAAAATGCTTTTAATGCAGCTTCTGCTTGTTGCTATCACAGTAGTAAACGCGGGTGTGACCAACGCTCCACCTGCCTTTGTCTGGGGCGTGAAACTGTAAGTTAAACATATTAAAAAAATATAAATAAAATTGTAAACAATTTATACTTCTATATTGCATCTATCATCATTCAAACAGACCGCAATCAAGAAGTATTTTCGAAGTCTTAAGCCACGATAAACTGAGGCAAATGCTGAAACCATTTCAATCGAATCACATGATTATTGCCTACTTTGCCCCAAAGGTAAGTCGCAGTTACTAACTATAGTTACTGTTAATAACTCTGGTGTCTACTGCAGCTCAGTACCAAGGACTTTAGCTGCATGCAACCCAACTGCTTTGGCAATTTACGTAAAGTGCAGCCACGCAGCTTCTACAGTCAGGTGCAGCAGCCATTCGCTGCATTGAATGGACTCAACAGTCCACGGAAACGTTCACTCTACTGGCCCAAACAGCAGGCTCTGCTTAACACACCCTGTAAAGTGGGCAGTATATTTGTGTACAACTTCACGGATCGCAATCTGAATGATCATGGTGAGTATGAGTAGAGTCAAAGAATAATAGAGGATTGAGAGCAGAGAATAGGAGAGATAGAGTATTTGTGAGCTTGAGCAACATGAGAGTGGGAAACGCTTTAGGCAAAGGGAAAGTGTAGAGCGGGGTATACAGAGTATAGGGGAAGATTAGGAGAATTGGAGACTAGGATAGATAAGAGTAGAAGCAGTAGTATAGGCAACTGTGTTGATAAGAATGTGAATGGTATTGATTCAATTCGATTCTACACTATTAATTCTTCCCTTCATTTCATACCCATTTCATAGACATCTTTATGAACGCGGTGTCCACTCACCTGCTAGCGTGCTCCGTGATACAGATCTATACAGCCTATGGCGAGGAATCGGAGGTACTGCAGCGACGTCAAGAACGAGCAGCCCTAGCCAATGAGTTGGGTTTGGCCGATCTGAAGCGACTGTCTGCAAGAAATGAGAGTATTAGTGCGAAACCAAAACGCTATTCGCTGATTGTATTGCGTCACCTGTTCGTGCTGTTTGCCATAAAAGATCTGATCCTGGCCGAGGAGCATCGCATGGACCAAATGTTGCATTATAAACGTACACCAGTCGAGGTGACTGAACCGGATGAAACATTATTGGTGGAGTTTACGGATATGCATGAGAAAAAGAGTCAGCGTGGTGTAGTACTGACCATCAATACCACAATGGATGAGCTGAAGCTGGACTTGTTTCCAGCCCTGGGCAATTGGCACCTGAGGAGCGTACACTTCAAGGGCTGGATCTTCAGGCCCAGAGATATGATATCCTACAGCAAAATGACCAGCTACTGTTGTCAGTCCTTGACGGTGTACTCCAAGAATGGGGCACGACTCACGCTGCACATGTTCTTCCTGGACATCATACTGAACAGTGAGTCTTCAATAGTAGACATCGTTTGTGCTCCAACTCCAGCTCTTCTTTCCATTCTTTTGCAGAAGAGTTCTCCGCTCTGGATCCGGACTATGTGCCCAAGGAGTGTTGGCTCTGCACGGAGCTGATGACCCCGGGCATCACTCAGGCTATAGTCTGCGTCTCCATACTGCTCATCCTGCTGGCCATTGGTGTGTGGCTGCTCATGAGCATTGGCCGGCACAGACGCTTACCCGATTCCAATGAACCCGAACTGTTCATCAAGAAGTCCAGCTAAGTGAAGCTCCACTGTGGCAACGCTCGCCTGCCTAGACAACACGCTCGACATTCTGCTAATTCACTTGCTTACAAATTTAATCACACACACACACAGACTGACAGATGAGCTGAGACTGATGTAGGAGGCGGGAATGGAGCAGGATTATTAATAGTAATAGTGTCATTGTCGCATTGTCGTTTCTTATTATTATTATTGTTGTTGTTATTGTTATTGTATTCTACTCTCTTCCCTACACATGCGAAATATATAGCAGCTTGACAAATGATTTGATACGATTTGAATTGAGTTAGATTCCAAGCTGCACGTGGGTACAAGGCGGCGTATGAGTAACGCGCACGCTCGCAATATTTACGGCGTGTATTTAGCCAGCACTGATAATGATAAAGCGTATTATCGAACACACAATTATCGCCAACGTCCAGCCGAATACGAGTATCACAACAACACACACGACTAAGGCAAACTCTGTCCCCAGTAATTGCTCAAATTTTTCACTTTTAGCCATCAGTTTGATACGCGACACGCGGCTGCACGGTTCTTCGCTTAAGCGAGTGACAAACTCAAATTATCGGCACTGTTATCGTTATCGTTATCGTCGAGCAATTAAGGATTCCGTGTGTGCGTTTCCACTTGTCGCCGCGACACGGAAAATATATAAAGGAGCTGATTTTGATTTAATTAAACATTAAGTGGCGATAAGATTAAGTCTAATTTGATTGCGGCGCTGATAAAATGTAAATAAAGCACATATTTAAAATATATATAAGTACTTCTATACACAATAGTATATAGTTTATAAAATGTAAAAAAGTTATAAAATGGAAAGGCAAAATGAAAGAATGAACACATCTAAATACCAACAGTCGAAATACGAAATCAATATAAAATTAATCAATCATATATAAAGCAATACATAAAGAAGTATAAAAAATAACCAAAAATCTATTTAAAAATATATAAAATGATTATCAATTTACTGAGACTGTTTCAATTTATTTAACAGAATAATTACGCCAACTCGAGTTGACTTGGGTTAGGATAGTAGCTGAGGATTCGATGTCCTGTGATGCAGCATAAAGTTGACTTGCTATAATTCGATTTTATCTGTCAACTTTTTGTCAAATTATTACTCATAATACCATATATCAGCGGCCTTTTGTCTGAAATTTTCCACTCTGTATGCCAGTGTATCTACATTGTGTCAACTAACCTCAGCTGAAGTGTTTTGTCAAGTGTAACGCTAAGCAAATATCCTGCATTACTGCAAGTGTTCAAGTTAATTTCCTACACATTATACAGTACTTAAAAACAGCTCTACAACTTAACACTGACCGATAGCTTGACCTCTATATAAATAAATGTATATAAATAAAAATGTATTAACTACATATCTGTATGTGTCCCATTTGTTATCTTCTTCAAGTGTGTGTAGAGCTGAAGAAAAGGTTGGCAAATGCTAGTCAGAGAAAGGAGGTGTTAGTTGAGTCGATTAAATATATAAAAATATTTTTAAAAAATATAAAAAATATATTATAATAATACATTTGCATGTATTATTATATTATTTGTATGTAGATTTATGCTTTATTCTTTTTATATTTTTTCATAAATGTAGAGTGCTAAAACTTCTTTAGTTCAAATGGAAATTCCCTGCAATTCTTATAGTTAAATTGGGAACAGTTCTTTTGTTTAGAACAATAGCTTTTGTGCTTATTAATTTTATTAATTTATTGCCAAACCTCTTGAGCCTAATCTTTGTTATTATTTGTAGTTACGATTGTGGAACAGTTACGAGTTGAGTTCGTTCCAAGAAATGCTCTCAATTACACCTCCTTAGAGGGTATATTAGGCAGTTAGTATGGGGAATAAGCATACATAATTAACTGCAATAAATAGTTAACTTTTAATCAATAGAGAGTGTATCTTTAATACCTAATAAAAGTATTATAAATATCACTTTTATGCAGAGTAACTTCAAGTCTGTGCTTAGCCTTAAACACTTGTCGAAGAGACGTCCAAACGATTAAGGAAACCTCGGCTGATAAGATAAATGTGTTACCAGACAGAAGTATATAAGCAAATGCCAAGTTGCCTGCCAATGGCCAGTTGGGCTTACGGCTATTGTTTACCCCCAGTACTACCAACTATAAGGAGTCAATACAAATATATTTAAGGGAGGTCACCTACTGCACAGTCTCATCGTTAGTTGGCGCTTATTGATTGGACAAACAGAAATTCGAAGTTCGCAGATCGTTTTATAGGTTCAATAGTAAAAACTTTATCTAATCGCGCTAATGTGATCCTCAGCAGTTGGCCATTTGCTAATCAATATTATAGTACCCAGAATTCTGGTATCGTGGTATATCAAGAAAAAGAAAAATACGTTTTATGATGCCTCATTTGGATTTTAGGAGCAGTCATGGTTCGGCTATAAGCATAATAATGATGCAATACTTACCGAATATTGTAATTTACTGTTCCCAGTTAACGAATGCCTTCCTTCTCTTTGCAGTCCAAGTTTATCTTATCGTCCGAGACATGCTGAAGTGCAGCCACTAAATAAAGACAGACAATTCCATAAATTTCACGTGAGAACAGCTGGACATGGCGGAGCTGAGAAAGCAGAATCCGCCACCGGGTCACTATCTCTGTGGCCTGGCCAATTGGCATCCGGCCTGGCTGCAGAAATATGCCACTACCAAATGGTTCATGGGCGTCTATGGGCTGCTGGGCACCATTCAAGCCATGTCCTACATGTACTTCATTGTCACCTTGACCACGCTGGAGAAACGCTTCAAGATACCCAGTCAGACCACGGGTGAGTACAGAGTGAGTGAGTGAGTTATTGATGGGGTAGCATTTGATAGAAGACGTGCTTATCATTCCAGTAATTAGCCACTAAGAATCATGTTCTATAAATGTAAGATGAAACATAAATGTCAGAAATATAATTGTGAAAAATAATAGTCGAAGTGGGAACAGTTTAGTAGCAAAAAATATGAAATATTATACATGCTATAATGGAAACCGTTTTGCAAATGAATGAGAACAGTTTAATAATTACTTCAGCTTAATAGGAAATAGGAATAATATTCAAAGTGGGAACAGTTTAGTAGCAAAAAATATGAAATAATTTACAAGCTAAAAGGGAAACTGTTTTGCAAATGAATGAGAACAGTTTAATATGAGAATGTGTAGCAGAACTCTACTAAAAAGTATTAAAGGAACAGTTTGGTAGCCTTGTGGCAGCTGGGAACAGTTATAGCAATTGCAGTATCTATTTGTACTTAAGATCACATTATAACTATTCATTCCCTCTGCTTTCTTCAGGCATTGTGCTCAGTGGCAATGAGATATCACAGATATTACTCTCACTGATATTATCGTATATTGGAGGACAGCGCAATCGTCCCCGCTGGATAGCCTGGGGCATAGTCTTCTGTGGTCTCTCCTGCTACATACTGGTGCTGCCCCATTTCATTTATGGCGCAGGCAACGATGTGCTGCAGCTGACCAAGGAGTACCAGGAGGAGCATGGGAACAGTTCGCTGGACTTGGGCATCACGCTAGCAGTAAGTATAACACTATATATGAAATATACATAATAATTACCTGCTATTTTTGAACAACAGAACACTAGTTCCATAAAGAGTAAAGAGCTGTGCGGTGTGGGCAAGGAGGAGGAGAGTTGCGACAGTCTGTTCACATATGTGCCCCTGGTGCTCATCTTCTGTTCCCAGTTTGTGCTGGGCATTGGCAATACGCTGTACTACTCCCTGGGACAGACTTATCTGGATGACAACACGAAGAGAACGAACACGCCACTGATGTTGGCTGTGGCCATGGCATTGCGCATGATTGGTCCAGTCTTTGGCTTCTTTATAGGTGCGTTGGGTACAGCTTGTGTATAGAAAACATTGCTAACATGTCTCCCTTAGGTTTCATCTCGTTGAATACGTTTATTGATCCCACGAAGACGCCGCTTATTGACAACCAGGATCCACGCTGGCTGGGCGCCTGGTGGCTCGGTTGGGTCATACTGGGCACACTGATGTGCATGTTCTCTGGCCTCATTGGACTGTTCCCAAAGCAGCTGCCCAAGAAGACGGATGCAGAGAAGCACAACTCCCATTTGCCGCATGTGCTGCGCCACGAGGAGCTGAAGCGTGAGGAGGGTCTGCCGCTGAGCAGTCGTGCCTCCTCCAATGCCGCCCTGGACACCATTGGAGCTGGTGCCAATGCCGATCTGCCCAAGCTGAAGGACTTTCCACGTGCTCTGATGCGTCTGCTGCGGAACAAACTGTTGCTCTTCAATATCATTTCGGGTGTATTCTATATACTGGGCGCCTCTGGCTTCATGACATTCCTCAGCAAGTACATGGAGGTGCAGTTCCACAAGTCCTCGCAGAGTGCCACCATTGTCGTGGGTCCCATATCTGTGCTGGGCATGGTGGTGGGCCTCGTTGGCTCCGGCCTGGTCATATCGAAGAAGAAGCCCTCCGTCAGCAAGGTACTGATGTGGAACGTGATTGTGGGATTCATCTACATTTGTGGTGAGTGTAATCAATGATGCACTACGTCTTCCTGTCTTTAACTCCCCTGCTCTTATAGGTCAAATCTCCTATGCCTTTTTGTACTGTCCCGATTCGGTATCCATGGCGCATGTGGGCAAGTGAGTTGCAGCAAATCCTCTTTCAATTTCTTTAGGAAACCAATCTGAGCTTTATCTAATTCCAGATTCAACTTGACCTCCAACTGCAATGCCAACTGCTCCTGCGACAAGGTCAACTATTCGCCAGTGTGCCATGTGCCGAGCGACACCACTTACTTCTCCGCCTGCCATGCCGGCTGCAGCAATTGGAATCCGGAGGAGAAGATATACGATAGCTGTTCCTGTCTCACCGAAGATCTGACGACTGTGCCCAAATTTGGGGCCGCGGAGCGTTTGACTCAAGGCTTCGGATTGACCGAAGCATCGCTGATAGAGGGCTCTGGCATGGAAGTGGATGTGGGTCTGGATCTGAGTGCTGTGCCGCTACTGAATGATGATTATTCGGCTGAGTTCTATGATGAAGTGAGGTCGCGTAGTAGACGTGCTGTGGATGATCTGGTGCTGCATCCGGGCATCTGCACAAAGGGTTGTGAAACGGCCTTCTGGATATTCTCAATCACAAGCATGATTGTCAACTGGTTTGGCTCCTCCGGACGTATTGGCAATGTGCTGGTCAACTATCGATCCGTCTCCGTGGAGGATAAGTCCTTTGCCCAGGGCCTGGCGCTGATGATGATCAGTTTGTTTGCTCTCATACCGGGTCCAATCATATTTGGACGCATCATTGACTCCACTTGCCTGGTGTGGACACAGACATGCAATGGCACTGGCAATTGCCAGCTGCACGATCAGACCAAGTTCCGTTACTCGGTTAACTTCCTATCCTGCTGTAAGTATAGAGAGCATAATTAATTATTTTATAGCTCAAACTGTTCCCTCTTTTAGTACTCACCTTCATTGGCATCTTCTTCGATTGGCTGGTCTGGTATTACGGTCGTGATCTGGATCTATATGGCGATAAGGAGGCCAAACGTCTGGAGCAAGCTAATAGACGTGATCAGCCCATTACACCCTTGTTGGCCAAGAAAAATGAACAGCTAGAGGCCTAAAGAGATGGCCAAACCATACTCTAAGTTTGCCAGAGGTGAAGGCCTCTGCGCACAGCCATATGTACAAACATCTCGCATGGACAACACCCACATTCTTTGGTCTATATACTGCGATAGGATTTCTATCGCTTGCGTCATTCATAGTCTTATTATATATAAATATTGTTCTGTATAGTAAGCTGAATTTATGTAGTATAATAAAATATGATTTTAAAAGTACAAAAATGAAATACAAAAGAAATCAGTTTGTAGTAAAACATAAGAGTAACAGTAGTTACTCAGTAGTTACTCAGTCTCTTCTGAGTACAGTTTCTACTGAGTACAGTCTCTTCTGAGTACAGTTTCTACTGAGTACAGTCTCTACTGAGTACAGATTTCAATGAGATCAGTCTCTGATAAGAACAGTAGGAGTTTTCTATAATATTATATTATGATTCCCATAGTATAATCTCTATATTAATTTCTCTGAATTTATGTAGTATAATAAAATATGATTTTAAAGTAACATAAATGAAATACAAAAGACATCAGTTTGTAGTAAAACATAAGAGTAATAGTAGTTAGTAATGAACACTCTCCAATGAGTACAGCAACTAATGAGTACAGTCTCTACAGAGTACAGTCTCTAACAAGAACAGTATTCAATGGGCACAGTCTCTACAAAGGAGTTTTTGTTGTTTGGTTCCTGTTTTCTTTCTTTCGTAGTCTTATTATATATAAATATTGTTCTGTATAGTAAGCTGAATTTATGTAGTATAATAAAATATGATTTTAAAAATACAAAAATGAAATACAAAAGAAAACAGTTTGTAGTAAAACATAAGAGTAATAGTAGTTAGTAATGAAGACTGTCCAATGAGTACAGTATCTACTGAGTACAGTCTCTACTGAGTACAGTCTCCACTGAGTACAGTCTCTACTGAGTACAGTCTCTTCTGAGTACAGATTTCAATGAGATCAGTCTCTAATAAGAACAGAAGGAGTTTCCATAATACTATATTATGATTCCCATAATATAGTCTCTTGTTCCGCCGATTGAAAAGTCCTTTTGTTGTTTGGTTCCTGTTTTCTTTTGTATATATATATTTTTTAATATTTTTTCTTTTCACTTTTTATTGATAAAAAATGTTTAAATTTATACGGATCTTTTGTTCAGTTTTCAGTTGATCAATTGTTTTTCATCAATATGTATACATATGTATAATAATAATACACTCAATGTTGTATAAATATTCCCGTTTGTCTATATAGTTTCTATTATATCTTTTGTTTTTCTCGCATCTACACCTCATACATTGTTGCTTTGTCATTTGTTATCAGTTGCATAGTTCGATTCGTATTATAATCATATCAGTGGAGAAACATTTAAATATCATCAAGTATAACTGTCGGAGAGATTTCATAACAATTGTAAGTGTGTATTATATCATTTGGTTCGTCGAGAAGCAGGTGTTAGATATAGATACTATGCAGTTGATGGACATTAAGTCAGTTAAATTAACTTAGGTATGGGCTTACTTTAGTTGTAGTGATGTATAAAATCTGTGTAAATGGCAACAACTTTTCAACTGAAGTCAAAATCAAAATCAGAATCCGAACGTCTTCGTTTTTTTCTTTGCGAAAAAAGGCAATTTTTTTATTAATCATTTTCGTTTTCAGAGTTGAGTTTGCATTTCTGTTTTTGTTTTGTATGTTTGGCCTTCAATTAACTAAATTATTTATTACAAACGAATTGAATATGTATAGTAAGAGTTGTTTAAAAAATCAAAATGAATTGCTATATATAGATATATATATATATGAAAAAGCATTTATACATTAACAATAAAAATATAGCATTAAGTTTCTCGTTTCGGTCCAGCAGGTTTCAACATTTTGAGCTTACAAATCATAAGTTATAAATCAAAAATCATACTTCAAATGTTCAGCTTAAACTTAGGTTAAAGCATTTCTTGTTGGTGTGTCTGTGTCTGTGTCTGTATGAGTATGAGTGAGTGTGTACGTGTGTGTGAGTGAGTAAATCATAAAAAGTGTACTAAATAATATGGACATACACATACAAATTCCATGTACAACAACAAAAAGGCCGAGAAGCATAATCCAACATATCGATTCTAGTGTGGGAAGCAGAGATTAGCAACTATTTCATTCGCGTCTCGTTTTACTCTTTTGTTTTCTGTATAAATATAAAAATTGTTTCAGCTTGCAGCTTTTAGTTTAAAAAATTCGCGACTCGCACTATATAATGATGCTTAAGAGTTACAATAAGTAATGAACTGACGTATCTCTGCATTATCAACGGGCTGGGCAGCTGCTGCTCAATGTCCTTGTCGGAGTGACTTCCTCTCTATGTTGGGCCAAATGTGTACGTGCTTAATTTTGTTTCGTTTTGCGTTTTGTTTCTGCTTAATAGTAAATCATCATTTAAACCGATAATATCTGTCTCGATATCGCTCGCTATCTCTCCTGCATACATATATAAATAGTACATCTTTCATTAATCCATTTCTTTTAGTTATACATAATTATAGTTTTAATTTTCATTTTATATATATTTCTGTTATATATATAATGCATTTCTGTTGCTCTCCCTCCTCTCCTCTCTCACCCTCTGTCGAGCTTTGTCACGTTTCGTTTGCTATTTTAGATACTTCCTATAAACCTTCGGCTAACCATAGTTGCTATTGTTGTTGTGTGTGTGTGTGTTAATTGTAGTGAAAGTAAAAAGTAACTTACGGCTTCTTGTTACTTGAGGTGTGTGTGACTGTGACTGTGACTGAGTGAGTGTGTGGTGTGTGTTTATGAATGTCATTTAATGTATATAGAAAGCGTGGCGTTGGCGTTGATTCTGTTTCCATTTGCAATTTCATCGTTTCGTTTCTTGTCGTGCTGTAAAGCCGCAGTGAAAGGCATGGCGTTCGAAATCAGCTTGGCTCAATTTATTCGATCACCTTGAGTACCTTGCCAATGGCAATAGTTTTATCTGCAAAGATACTCAATTAATATGCTGTTTAGATTCAATTACGATCAACACTCACTTTCATCTCGCAACGTAAAGCGTCCCATTTGCGGGAAGAGCTTGAACTGCTCAAGGCAAATCATTCCGTAGCATTCAATGCGCATTATTGCCACCTGATCCTGTTTAACGAACCTTGGACGTGTTTTTGATTTCTCGCCAGTCTTCTTGTCGACCAAACAGATGAGTGCCTGAGGAGTGGAAGAGAATCGAATAGATTAGAGATATGCTAGCTATATCCTGACTCAAGAACCCACCTTCACCGTGACTTCCTCCGCGGCGCAGTGTATGTGCATGACAGCCGAGTAGCCCGCACAGATAATTGATTTGTGTTCTAATATTACGACCTGAGCATCAAAGATTTTGCCCGTTTTAATGGGATTGGCGGCATCACAGAGCACAAATCCGGGTGAAACGTCCTCCTCCTCTATGCCCTGCACAAGATAATTGCAATTAAATGGAGTTACTCGAGTTACCCTAAGTTCAACTCACTTTCAGCTTGATTTTGACATTCTCGCCGGGACCCACAGATGTGACCTCGTAATCGTCTGAAAACAGTTGATCCACAGCCACTTGCGTCTGCAATAGAAGTCAAATTAATATCTGTATAAGAGTACACAATTCTCAGTGGTTACTCACCCGATTAGGCATCACTAGTAAATTTTGTCCCTTACGCGCCATACCGGACTCCACTTTACCCATGACAACGGTGCCCATATCCTTGTACTTGTCCACAATGGGCATGATGAAGGGGCCGTCCGTTTTGCGATTCAATGAGGGCAGCTCATCGATGAAGGGTATGAAGGCGGGACCACGATACCAGGTGCACAGCGACTCCGGTACCTGATCCTTGAGGCCATAGCCACTGAGGCCCGAGCAAGGCATAAAGGTAAGATCCTTGGCTGGATTGAAGCCCAGCTTCTTGAGGTATGGTAGTATCTTCTCTCGGCATTCGTTGTAGCGTCCCTGATCCCAATTGACAGTGGGATCGTCCATTTTGTTGACAAGCACCACTAAATGCTTAACGCCCGCCGTCTTGGCCAACATAGCATGCTCTCGCGTCTGTCCGCCTCGATCGAAACCCGTTTCGAATTCACCCTTTCGCGCCGATATAACCAGCACGGCGAGATCAGCCTGTGCCGCTCCGCCAATCATGTTCGGCACAAAGCTCTTGTGTCCCGGCGCATCCAGTATGGTGAAATGTTTGCGGTCCGTCTCGAAAAACGCACGCCCCACCTCGACAGTCTTGCCCTTGTCGCGCTCCTCCTGGTTTGTGTCTAGCGCCCAGGACAAGTACCAGCTCTCGCGTGACTTCTCCCGTGCCTCACGCTCATATTTCTCGAGTGTACGCTTGTCCACCATGCCAGTCAGCGACATGATCTGGCCACCGATTGTGGATTTGCCAGCATCTGCAAGAGCCAAAGAGAACTGATTAATATTCCATCAAATGAAAAGTATCTGGCAGATACATACCCACATGTCCGATGAACACAACGTTCACATGCTCCCGCTTGCTTCTGTTCTCCTCCACTTTGACAATCTTTTTCTTTGAGACCTTGGGCGTGGCTTCGCCATCCACGAGTTCAGTTTCCTCGCCATCCTCATCTTCCGGCGTTATAATTGCATCGTCCTCCACATCCCAGCTGTCAGCGGGATCGGTTTCTGCAAGATATCGACAATTATTAGTAAGAATAATGAAATGCAATAGCTTAATGTGCGTTATGTATGTGTAGATACTTTTGTATCTGTAGTTTACACAGTAGTTGTACCTCTGCGTAACTTGGGGCTATCAGCGGCTTTAGTTATATTCATTTCTACTACAAACTCTTATCATATTTAAAGTCTGACTTGACGAAACTCGAATAAGCTGCTTTACCTGACTCAAACTGGAAAATTTGATGTTTTTAAGGGAAGTATTTAATCAAAATTAAAAATATCAACAAGTAGTTTGTAAGTTCAGCTAAATATTCACTCTAATTCAGAGGAATTGATAAGGAATTATGATATTGAGAGAGGGTTCACTCTAACGAAGCTGCACTGTACTCTCTGCACTCCCCCTGCTGTTTGTTTATCTAAGGCATATGGGTAACATGCAACCCTGGTTCGAAGTTATCGCCCCCTGATTATATGTTTGTTTTTGTTGTTATTGTGCAATTGATATGATGTGACATGTGTGTGTGTGTGTGTGTGAAGGGACATATACAATTAACACCTCGTTGGCCAGAGTGTGTGTGTTGTAAATGAGTCATGTGTGTGCCTGATACGTGCTACGTGCCAAACGTGCATTCTGCTTAGAATTCCAGGGAACACTTGCCACTGCCATGCGGCACAAACAGTCACCAGGTCGCGCCACATAAACACACACACACACACACACACACACGCACTTGGATGTGGTGTGCGGGCAGTTAAAACTGGTGAAATCTGGTCACACAACACATGGCCAACATATTGAACTAAGACCTCGGATCAAAAGGGGGCTAATACGCTGCGCGCGCAGTTTACCGCTACTAACTTTTGCCAGAGTGCAGTTTCTTCGAGTAAATGCAACGAGTGCCGCCTTTTTTTAACATTTTGTTGAGTTAAAAAGTGAAATGCATAAAAAACCGAAATGTAAACGCGGCACAGTGCTCAAACGTCGAACGTCGCTCGGCGCGGAAACACGAAAGCAGCCAAGACAGCAAAAGAGAATTCACTACTAAGCATTTTATGCCGCTGCTGGCACTGTTGCTGCTGCTGCTGCTGTTGGTGTCGCTGCTGCAGAATGCCGACTAGCATTCAAAATCAAGTTGAAAGCGGTTCAAACCGCAAGACACAGCACAGCAAACGGAGCGACTGCCTGCCATTTGGGCCAACACGGCACAGCGATAACAACAACAAAGCTAAATACTAACAACAAAACGCGTGTGCCTTGGCAACGACACACACACACACACGCACAGTCACAGTCACACACATGTTTGAGCCATGTGACGAGTGAACGTACGTGCCGACACAGCGAGTGTCTCGTTCCAACTTCGAGTGCTACTAGAGAGAACCGCTTTGAGTCGTGGATCGACGAGCGAATGACGGGGCAAAGCAGCAGGCAGCAATAAAGACGAGTGAGAAACGCAAACGTGTCAAAACAGCGCGGCGAGCAATTAGAGATGTGCGCTAACACGGACTACAGTTACAGTTAGCTGCAAATGAGTCAAGTGTGTGTATAAATTCATTAACAAGTTATAAAACACTTTGTTAAAATACGTTAACTATAAACAAAAGTGTGAAGTGCGCAGTAGAAATACAAAGAAAAGTGTTAACAGTGCAGCATAGAAACATTGGCATCAAATGTGCTAAATGTGGTTTTTTTCGATTGCAGTTGGTTCTTTTTCAAATCAATATCATTTGCAGTAAAACTAATGGATAGATAGAAAGACTGAATAATAATAGAAAGATTGAAGAATCTCTGCACATAATATATATACTGGTTCTTTTTTAAAGAAGTTGGTGCATTTTCACTCTCAAGTTGCAACCGTGCATAAAGTAACAGGTGTGCAAAATGTTAACTGCAGCCAACTTAACTCACGTCATGTTAATAACAGTGACTGAGCTGCAACGCTCATGTTATTTATTGCGCATCTCTAGCCAGTAAATGCGATACGTTAAGATGTGTGTGTGGGCGTGTGTGTGTGTGAACTGCAGCAGCGAGTGTGAACAGCTGCCATATGTGAGGTGGCAGCCCGGCGTTGGCGTTGGGTGGTGGCAGCATAAAAAATTGTGACTGTTTTGGCATGCATGAAAATTGCTATTAACAACAACACACACACACACACACACGCGCACTAACACAGGCAAAGCTCATTATGCTGCCTGCTCACTACTCCCCCCACACACTCACTCACATGTAGCGAGCGCAATAACAATTGAGGTTATGTTACACGATAAGCCGATAACCTGAGCATATTCGTAGTTTTCCACACACTGTGTGCAGGTAATAAAGCAACAGCAACAGCAGCAACAACAACTGCAACAGCAGCAACAACAGTTGCCGAAGAGGTTGCCTTTGTTTGACATTAATACGCACAGCGCACACAGACACACACACGTGACGTCACAATTTAAGTTCAATGCGCCCAATATTTTCTAAACTACCCCCAGGGCGCCCCCACACACACACGCACACACACACACACACATACGTAGTTGTATCTCACTTGATATTTACCATTGTTAGCCGTAATTTTGTCCGCCGCATTTATGTTTTCCATTGGTGCTGCTGCCGCAGTCGAAGGCGTGGTAGCTGGTGAACCTGGCGCTGGCGACGCTGAGTTTGATGCGGCCGCTGAGGACGGCGCTCCCGTGCCGCCGCCACCTCCGCCGCTGCCCGCTGCGTTGAGTGCATTTGTTGAGCCAGCGCTGCCTGTGGAATCGGGCGTTGTGGCAGGTGTGGCACTTCCTGATACTGGCACGGATCCAGTGCCAGGTCCGACGATATTATCCATTGGCGTCGATTGTTGTTGTTGCTGCTGCTGTTGTTGCTGTGACGTCGGCGGCACATTGACGGCTGCCTGCGCCGCTGCAGCTGCAACAGCCGCTGCGCTGGCAGCGCTGCTGTAATTAAAGCTGGGCACGAATTCTACGGCATTCACGTTTAGCGTTGAGAATTTTGTGGAAATTTCGGTGTTGTCCTGTGCGGCCATTGTTGCTGTTTCTTCTTCTTTCTTCTTTTGATCTTCTTTCTGTAAATGCTTTGTGAAAATTTTCACTTTTCTACTGTGCGAGCGCACATACACAGACACAGACGCACGCACACACAAACAAACACACACGCTGCGACGTCGACGACGACACACTTTCGCCCTCCTGCGCTACCAACACACACACACAAACACAAACACGCGGTCAACTTTCGTTGTTTCTTCGGCCACGGGGAACGGGAGAGATGGAGGTAGGTGGAAAAGATACCTTAGCCTTTCGATTTGTATATTTTGTTATTGTCTCAAAGTCGTCGTCGGAGTCAACATAGACGTTGCCGTTGCCGTTTTCTGCTGCTTTTCTCGTGCACTCCGCTCACTGTCTGGCAGCACAACACAAAAATTTCTAATGTATGTGTTTGTGTGTGAACAATCTTTTCTCGTTCGACACTTTTCGAGTTCTTTGCCACAGCTGTCGCAGCGATATTCCTGCCTCTCTACAGTCTCAAACTGAATGAGTTACGAAAACAATTACAATTCGTTTGTGCGATAAAAATTCGCGAATTGTTGCAAATTTCGACAAAGATTTACACGTTTCACCGCCACGCGTTGACAAAACCAGGGATGCAGAATATCGATAGCTACTTCATATCGATATGTTGAATGCATTTCGTTTAGTCATCATGGTGTAATTTAGGCATTTTATATTGCACTTTAAAAATTGCTAGACTTAAAAAGTTTCATAACAGCTAGCATTTGTAGCAGTGCTAAAATTAACTTCATCTATCGCTCGATAAAACGATATATTTTTGCCAAGGCGCCAACCTGCTACAGAGTTCCACTTGAAGTTTTCTATAGCATTGGGAACTCGTGGACATCAATGCCCCAGACCAAAGCTATTTCTTAATAAATGTATTATGTTATCTATATTTACAGAACTTTCCTTATTGTGTTTTATATAATTTGTTACTAATTCAAATTTGGCGCCACTTGGCGTTCGATGGAAAATCTCACTAAATTGCGCCACACAAATTTGACAGTCTGGCAACGCCACTCCAATTTTGTTGGTCGCAGTCAATAAGGTGGCAGCACCCTGCATGCATTTTATCTACGACGAAGTTTTGCCACCACTAAGAGACAGACGTCTGAAAAAGAGAAGCATCACGTTGTGCGAAAATATTATTTTATCTAAATAGTGCGTAAAAAGTGAAAATAATGAGCACTGGTGGTAGCGGTGGTGCGGGTGGAGGGGCTCGCCCTCCGCCACGTATTGATGGCATGGTTTCACTGAAGGCAAGTTCATTCACATATTTCAATCCAAATGTTGGCCGACAAAATGGCGGCCGGCAACTACTGTCTGGGTTAGATAACCTTTTAGGCGCACAACGTTTCATTTTGTGTGTTTTCTCATGAATATATTTAATTGCAGGTCGACAACCTCACATATCGCACTACGCCCGAGGATTTGCGTCGTGTGTTTGAGCGTTGCGGAGAAGTGGGCGATATTTACATACCACGCGACCGCTATACACGTGAAAGTCGTGGCTTCGCCTTCGTTCGGTAAGTAACTTTTCCCCTGTGAATGACATGCAAATTATCTTGGCGTATGTTTGTAATGTTTGTATGTTTGTACGTCTTTCACCACTTGTGGATGCTAATAAAAAAAATAAATTGTGAGGTTAAACCCGAATTTGCATACTTTGCTTACGAATGAACGCGGCCGCTCACATCTGTTGTGGCCGAGTTCGCAGCAAATGTGATGCTAGATAAACTGTGTTCAATTGCAACTGTTGCCTACTCAACCCTTACTAGCCAGCATACTGCGAATACAACATACTATATTAGTATCTAGGAAATTCATTAAGTACTTCTGCATTTCTGCACTATTTGAGTGTGCTTGATCCTCTTCAGCATACTCGATGCAAAAATGCCAGATAAACTGTGTTCAATTGCAACTGTTGCCTACTCAACCTTTACTAGCCAGCATACTGCGAATACAACAAAGATCCTTTCCTTAACTTTTACTATTATCCTTATCTGCTGCATAGCTCATCAGCTGATCCAAGTTCTGTTGTTCCATTTGCAGTTTCTACGACAAGCGTGATGCCGAGGATGCACTGGAGGCCATGGATGGGCGCATGTTGGATGGCAGGGAGCTGCGAGTGCAGATGGCACGGTATGGACGCCCATCGTCACCGACACGCCGCAACAGCAGCAATAGTCGTCGTGGCGCTGGATTAGGAGCTGGTGCAGGTGGTGGTGGTGGGCGACGCAGGTCTCGTTCCCGCTCACCCGTGCGCCGTCGTTCACGTAGTCCCCGCCGTCGTCCCTCGTACTCGCCGCGGTCTCGTTCACGTTCTGCCGGCAGTCGTTCGCCCGCGCGTCGCGGCAAATTCTCCCGCAGTCCCATGCGTGGCGACAGCCGCAATGGCATTGCCACCGGCATAGCGGGCGCATCACGTAGTCGCAGTCGTTCCTAAGAGACTCGACTCGCTATATACGTTCCATATTCATACGTACGATAAGGTAAGTTTCATTTACTATATACAACTGACTCTGAGAAGATAATCACATGAGCACTCTCTCTCGACAGCCTTTTATTGACTCCTGGACAACGGCGTCCAGCAAAGGAAATCCCTGCATAACATCGCATGCTGTGTACCAGTACAGCAGGTATACAAAACACAAAAGTCTTACAGCATACAGAAATAATTATAGAACACGTATTTTAAGTTTGAAGAAAACCGAACAAACCAAGAAAGAAAAGCAGAAACAGCATAGAAATTAGTTTTTGAGCGTATTTTTTGTCCTTTGCCTTGGTTTGTGCTCTTCAGTTTATTTTAGAAGAAACGAAAAAACACTCAGAAGGAGAGAAAAGGGTATCTAGAGGTTTTATATAGCATTTAATTTGGTCGACATCACCGATTTGTGTAGCACTTAAAAATAAAACTCGAAATCCAATTTACACCTTGCATCAATTACAACAGAGAGAGTGAGAGAGGGGAAACCCCGCCATTTGTTACTCTTAGTGAGGTTCCTTAGTTGCCTGTTTCAGTTACTGTTTTCTTTTGCTATTTGTACTTATAATGATATTGATATTAACAAGCTTTCCAACCACTTTACACATTTATATATACGCAGGCGAGTTTGCGGCGGTTGTTGCAGTCGTGCAGTCGTTGCTGTCGTGTGGCTGCTATTGCTGTTAATGTAAATGTTATGTTATGGCTGGCGAGGCAGAGGCAGAGAGATAGAGTGATAAAAGTGGGAGTGCGAGAGCGGAAGCGGAAGCGGAAGCAATGCAGCAAGTCTTCTTCTTCTTTCTTGCAAGCAGACACAACAACGAGAGAGCGGAGAGGCGGAATCGTCGCATCGCTGCTGTTCGTGTCCGTGCTGTGCTCCTCCAGCTTCTGCTGTTCTGTGTTGACTGCAAACTTCGCTGCGCTCCTGTTGATCCAGTTTGAGCTGCTGCTGCTGCTGCTGCGCTGCTGTTGCTGCTTCGATCTTCGCCCGCATAGTTGCTGTAGTAGCTGTTTCGTGGCTGTCGTTGGCGTCCGCTGTTGCTGCAGCAGCATCAACAACATTTCGCTGTTGTCGTTTCCTGTTTGGCGTTTTGCTGCTTCACTTCTTGTTCGGGTTCGATTTGTTGCTGTTGGCCGTGTTGTTGGTGTTGGCTGTTTCCTGTTGCTCCGAGTTGCGGTTTGGGTCTACCTTTTGACTTTAGCGAAATTTGTAGCGGACAACCTATCGTCTATGGAAGCAGGACTAAATCGAGTGGAGTCTCCCGGCGTCAACATGGAACTACTTTTCCCTTATGTGTCTCAGGACAGGTAAGTATCAACGATGTAAACTAACTTATATCCTTGATTTCAGCTCAAAATCGTCTGATGTGATATTGAAAATAATAAAGTTTTGCCATAAATAAACCTAAATTTCTTTTTCATTAAGGGGCTAATTGGTATTTTCAGTTGCTGAGTTTAAAATTCATAAATGCATTCAAATTCGATAGTAAGCCGCGCGATATACTTTGAACTGCTGAATTCTTGTTATCGACATGCCGCCACACCTAAATTGCTGCAGCGATTATTTGCAATTACAAGCCGGCAGAGGGCGCTCGTGATACTCTTTGAACCGCTGCCCGTTACGAAGCAAATTAAGAGTACTGAGAAGCTAAAACATAATTACACCCACGTTGGGCATCATTTATTGCAATTAATAAAAGCCAAATACAATCATTAGCAACGTTTATAAACAAAACTGCGGGCGGGCATGGGGTATGCACTTGGAATAAACTATTTACTGCTGACTAAACATCCAAGTAGTTGCCATGTTCTATTCACACGGTGCAGTTGTTGTTGTTGCTGCTGTTGCTGCTGCTGCTGCTGCTACGTGTGCGTCAAAGAGCCGCCAAACATAAAGAATTATTAAAATAATAAACTTAGCACACAAAGCACTTTTTAAGTGTCTGTTTAAAAGCGCACACGCCTAGACACTGTGCGTGTGTGTGTGTGTGTGTGTGTGTGTGCTATAAACTAATATTGTATAAATAAACGACGACGTCGGCGTTGGCGCTGGCAACGTTTGAAGTTATGCGGATTTGTACGGGTATAACGGCATTTGCTATGGAATGTGCGCCACTGAGATTCCCTCAGCATGTGTGTATACACTCCAAGCATGTGTGTGTGTGTGTGTGTGTGTGTGACAGTCTGTCTGCTGTGACACCTGCAGTCGGCGTGAGCAGTAAATATGTTGGCGCTGCCATTAGTGCAGTCGACATAGACACAGCGTTGCCTGATAGTTTTACTGCGCTACGAGATTAAGATGGAGTTCTACTCGCTGACTGTGTTGGCGGCTTAGCCAAAAATAGCTAGATATAGCTAAATAGCTGAAGTGTCATATATAAATTTAAGAAAAATCGCTAACTGCGCTAATTGCTAAGATGGAGTTCTTCCCGCTGACTGTGTTGGCGACTTGGCCAAAAATAGCTAGATATAGCTAAATAGCTGAAGTGTCATATATAAATATAAGAAAAATCGCTAATTGCGCTTAGCTGTAGAATTGCTAAGGTGACAGCGCTGTTAGTTATGTTATTGTCTCTCCAGCGCAAATGTAACTGCATTTAACATTCAGCGTTGTTATAAACTACATGTATATGTATGTATGTATGACTGTGTGTGTGTGTGTGTGTGTTGTCTGCAGATGAGTCATTTGTTGTCTGTCAGTGGCACATCATAGAAGGCCAAGCGGTTCATCAATCATAGTCGCAAATTGTTGCTGGCAACAGTGGAAAAACGTGTCAACCCTAACCTATACACTACTACATGCATACGTATGTGTGTGTGTACACTCACTGCCATCAGTCTATTTACGTCTGTCACTTGCAATTGTCTGTGCACGAAAATTGTATAATTGCCAATTGCCACAGATTTAGTCAATTGCCAAAAGAGAGAAATTAAAAACCGAAATAAATATAAATGCTGCCAAATTAATTGTAAAATACACATAAATAAACTCAGGTGTGTGTCTAACTCATTTATATTATTTGCCACAGACATAACTATAAATCCAAATGCAACAAAACACTCGACATTTGCATTGTGTGTGCCGAGCACTCGACTTGTCTGTACACTTAACATGTAGTGTAGCTGCGGTGTGTGCGTGTGTGTGAGTGTAAATCTCCGCATTGTTTTTGGCACATGCATGACAGGCATAGCAATGTGTATGTGTGTGTGTGTGTGTGTGTGTGTGGCATGCTTACTACATATTTGGCATTTTGGAATGAGCTGTTGATGCGCTAGAGAAATAAATAATTACTTTTACTGCTGGCTGGAAACAAGTAAAACTGTTGATAAATGACAGCAATAGCTGTAGCTACAACACTTCAGCACTTCAGCTGCAGCAGCTGCTGCCTATGAGCATAACAAAAAAGAGAAAACTATTTAAATAGAACTACAAATTGATATATAAAATTTAAAAGCTAAGGAAATTTATGAACATATGTTAAATATTTAACTTTGATTTTGCATTTTAAATATCTCAGTCAGTTAATTGATTAAATATGATAAATGTTAGAATAATCAGGCCTGTTCACAATTACGAATTCGTTCAATCGATTTCCTTTTTGAAAAAGATGGGGTGCCAAATTTCAATTCATCGTTTTCGATTAGCTTCATATTTGGTCCATTTCGAAATAGATTAGCTTCGTGTTTAAGTACAATATACCTTTGCAATTCTTGAAAACGATACTTCGAATTTAGGAAGCCAATTTTTTTCAAAAAGTAAATCGATTAAACGAATTCGAAAATGGGAACAGGCCTGAATACCTCCATTCGATTAGTTAAACTAAGCTGTTCAAATTAATAAAGTTCAAATATTAAACTATCTGAGGTATTTATGCTGCATACTACATTTATGCTCAAAAGATGTAGCTTGCTTTTACAATAATATATATTATATTTTATATTATTATATATTATTTTACATTATATTATTCAACATATTTTTTTAATATTATAATTTATTTAAATTTCTACTTAATATATTGCAAGGTTTTTATCGAAATTTATTCTATTCTTTTATTTATTTTTCTTCGCAAATAAAATTTGCTAAAATTCCTAAACAGGTGAACTTTCCACAGCTTTAACAGTGCCTCAGCTATAGCAATGCCCCGTTAGTTTTGTTGGTATTCCTCTAGCCTTAAATAAGGAAAAACAGAAAACTGCTGTCAAAGTTTTCAAAACTTCGCCAGCTCAAAGGCAACAGCACGTATACGTCATGTGTGCCACGTTGCTGTTTTCCCCGAAAAAAAAAAACAACCACCCCACCCCAGCCCACTTAGGGGGCTCTAAGGCTATTGCTATTGTTGTAGGCTGCTAGCACTGCAGCAACATTTTGTTTTATGGCCAATAAATGCTGCTGTTGCTATTGCTGTTGCTGTTGTGGTTGCAGTCAGGCTTGAGGACATGCTTTGCATTTGGCATGACCACAAAAGTGGTAGTAAACAATTTGCCATAAAACTGCAAGAGCAACAACAGCAGCAGCGGCAACAGCAGCAGCAGCAGCAACAGCAACAATGCCAGCTTGATGTTGCACAACGAATCTCAAATCATGTCCAGCCACTGAGTAGTTGCAGCATCAGCATCGGCTTCAGCTCAAGCAGCAGCTCGACTCCCCTCGCTCCCCTCCTCGCCTGTCGATGCGTGTGCGAGCTTTGAACTTTGGCGCCATTTTGCTTCAGCGCATAAATTCTCGCTTTGTTTCGTTTCTCTTTCGTATGGTGAGGGGGGGGGGGGGGAGAGGGGTGCAAGGGTGCAGGCGAAGTGTAGGGTAAAAGTTCAGTTCAAACTATTGTTGCCACGTTCGAGCGTACCGGGCAGCAATGACCTATAAAACATTTTAAATTTACGACTTTACCAGCACACAAAAAACGCCAACTAAGAAAAAAATTATATAAAAAGCAGGCTACAGTCGTAGGCAACTGACAGTGGCAGGCACTGTGCTTGGCAGTTAAATTGATGACAATGAAAGAAATATTGATTGGATAATTTTATTGTAAATTTTCCCGAATGTGTGGAGCTAATGCTGAATCTATTAATTTATCATTATTAATATTTCATTTTTTATTTTCATAATTTTATTAATATTTTCATTAATTTAATATTTTATTAATATTTATTATTTATTTATTAATATTTTTTGTTTATCATTATTAATATTTAATTTACTATTTTTATGGTTTTATTAATATTTTATTTAATTTAATATTTTATTAATATTTATTATTTATTTATTAATATTTTATTTTAATAAAAATAGTTTTCTTTCCTTTCCATTACATTTAGTTGCCATTAAATATTTAAATAAATATATACAAATATTTATATTTCCATAAACTGAATACACTCCTTTCTTCGTCGCTTAGTACAGTGCTTAAAAAAGAGTAAAAACTCTGCAGACACCGCCCTGGCCCTGGCCCTAGACTCTGGCGGAGCCGTGTCAAGCTGTTTTAATTGCACTTGTATGCAATTACATTTAAGTAAGCTGCAAGTGCACTTGCCATCAATTAGGCAATTAACTCACGCGCACTGACAGCCCCAGAGTGAGACGGCAGACAGCGCGAGCGAGAGCGACAGACAAAGAGTTCAACAGTGCGTATGCGTGATGCGGCAGACTGTAGACGTTGCTAATCATCAGCATCAGCGCCAGCGCCAGCATCAACGTCAAACAACAAGCCAAGGCATTCACACGGCTTCCACACACGCACGAACATACACACACACGCACGAACATTCACACACACACACACGCACACATATACACACATTTAATGAGCAAGCATGTGCTATAAATACATACAAATAAAGATATCGATATGCGAGCGTTGTTCAATGAATAGAAACAAATGAAGACTACTTGAAATGCGTCTAACTGTTATTGTTGTACTACACACTACTGTTTGCTGCAATGGGGTATGCGCAGCTTGTGTGCAAGAGTGCGTAAACAGAGCTAGAGTGGGGACACTGAGGCAGACCCTAGTAGCCAGTGCTTAAGGCACTTATATATAGTAGTTATCAGGTTACTCTAACTATAATATTAGTTAGTTAAAAATCAAGAAATTCTTCACGAAATTTCTCTAATTTAAATTGACTTTAAAGCGCTGCAACTAGCGCAAGTAGAGCGTGTAAAAACTTTAATCAAAGGCTATATTAATGAAGCGACCCCCTTCGGCTGTGGCTCTAGCTGTGCCACGAGCCATACGATTCGCAATTACTTTGCTATTTTGGAAATGTCTGTTTCTCTCTCCCCCTCCCCCCTCTCTCAGTCACTCTCTTTCATTTGCCTCTGCTCTATTTAACGTCTTTGCAGCATCTGCTTTTATGTCTGCGCTTGCCTTTTGCATTTGCGTCTGCCACAGCCACGCCCTCAGCCACTGCCACTGCGCCCACTTTTTGACGCTGAATCAGCCATATATACGTATATATCTTAGCTCATATGAGACGTTTATGTGGCATTATTGTGAGTGTGGCAAGCACAACCTGCTTGGCTCTGTGTCAGCCGGCATAGATCATTACTTATTGCACATTACTCATACGCAGCGTGGCACTTAAGAAGGCGTGAAACGAAATAGGAAAAAAGCTGAAGACTAAAGTGTATTTGCCTCAAAATATTATTATTGAATTTGTATTGTTGCTAAAAGCGAAGTGAAATGCATGGAACATGGAAGAATTTTGCTTTTAAGCCAACTGATTAATATTTAGCAAGAATTCTCTGTCGGCACTTGAAATGTTTTCGGAATGAAATAAATAAATGAAATCGAAAGAAATAAAATGCGAAATGTATTGAATATCTATGTGGAATTAGTGGAGATTTATTGGAGATTTTTAGGGATTTTTTACGGGTATTTTTT
The DNA here is from genome assembly GCA_035045005.1 of Liodrosophila aerea. Lineage (NCBI taxonomy): Eukaryota > Metazoa > Arthropoda > Insecta > Diptera > Drosophilidae > Liodrosophila > Liodrosophila aerea. The sequence continues at coordinate 38,809 of JAWNNL010000029.1, forward strand.
GTAGACTAAATGAAGGGTAACTGCTGATAAACTAGGTAGAGTAAGGCCACTAGTATAACTGGAAGTAATAAATAATGTAACCATTACGTAAATTTAACTAAATTTATATTTATACATTCTATATTATTGTATACATTATTTTAATTATTATTATTATTATTATTATTAATATATATTAATACTTTTTACTTTATAAATTCCCTTATTTTAAAGAGCATCACCTCTTCGCCTTTAGGCAACATTTCAAAGCATTTGCCTATTTCGTTTTGTGTAGAATTTGAGTAGCTGAAGTGCGCGTCGTGTTTCAGTGTTTGGCTTGATTTACATTCATTTCATTTTGTGTTAATTTATGTCGGACATGCTGCCCATTTGGTTTGATCGAAAACATTTGGTTTCAATTTGCGCATAATTAACTTTTGCACTCTTCTATTCTATTAAACATTTATGCATTGACAATGTATTTAGCTTTGTGGCTAACGAATTACATTAGACTCTGCATAAATTATAAATATGACAGTCTCATTGCATTATTTACATGGCCACGACTGTGCGTCTAGGTCACTCAACTATACAGATAAAATAAGGCAACACAAAGCAGCATAAAAATAAACCAAATGATATATTTGAAATAAAAAATATATCTCTTTTTTCTTAGTCAAAGTTCACACGGTTCAAATGCCAATCAAAAAGTTCAGTTCAGCTCAGTCGTTAAACCTTTTTTTTATTATCCAGCGAAATTCTATGAATAATGCCGAGCATAATGATAAATTGTTTACTATTAATAAAAGGGCAGTTGACTGATGCATAGAACATTTAGCAGTAATAAAGTGATTCATATTAATCTATACTTATTAAATTGTGTGTATATTTATTCTATTTTAACTATCCAAATGAATGTCACAAAATCAACTTCAAATTCTTAAACATTTTCTATTATTTTACTACTAATAATGACTTTATTTCTGTGGTTTTAATTACGAATATTTTACAGCTCATTGATTGTGGTATTCTTACATAATTCGCTGCATATTTTAATTTGTGCATTGTGCAAAATAATTTCTATTCTATTCTTGCCTGAGGCAAGCGAGCAAAATTTAAATATTTAAATTGTTGTGCGCGACAAATGGCGCAAAGCGGCGCGACAGCAGCAAATTAGTGTGCCTCACACACACACACACTCATTTACACGCTCATACAGTTACATTCACAGTTATAGCATTGCTGTTGCCCCACAAAAGTTGGCAACAAATTTACGCGCCGTATATCTCAAGTGCTTCTCCACCTCCAGCTCATCCTCCTCCTCCCCCTGCTCCTGCTCGTCTTGCTCGTTATTTCTCGCTATTCCCAGCCAATTCTCAAGTGCGGCTCGCACTCGACAATTTTGGCTTTATTTTATTCTCTTTTTTTTTGCCTTCTTCTGGCGTTTATTGAAAATCTTTTGTGCCATAATTTTCAGCTGAGTTTGTAATTTTTGCTGGCTAACTTTTGCCTCAATGGATTCGCCGGATGTGTGTGAGTGTGTGTGTGCATTGTGTGTGTGTGTGTCCATGCAAAATAAAACTGTTCAATTATTTGCTGTTTGCCTTGACCATAGGAGCATATGCCAAATGCCGCAACACACTTTTAAGGTCAGTAGTTTTTTGGGAGATTTATAACATTTAGCCTGAACTCTATAAAGTGTTATGGGCAGTTATAGCTGCATGGTTTGGCATATTATTGAATCAATAATCATTTGCAATAGGAGTATTGTTTAATGAGAGCTTAAAGTGCATGAGTTGAAGTGAAAATCTAGCTAAAATATACACCATTACTCTCTAGACTTACTGCCTTGTCTCTCTGTCAAACATTCCTAACATTTAGCCTGAACTCTACGCAGTATTATGGGCAGTTATAGCTGCCTGGTTTGCCATATTATTGAATCAATAATCATTTGTAATAGGAATGTTGTTTAATGAGAGCTTAAAATGCATTAGTGGATAAAAAAATCTAGCTAAAATATACAGCATTACTCTCTAGACTTTCCGCCTTGTCTCTCTGTCAAACATTCCTAATAAATCCCACACACATTCCTAGCATTTTATGCCGACTTCTTTGTTGTCCCAGAGCAAAAGTAGCACAAACTCTGCTCTTATACACAATTTTATAGCCAGATTTGCCTTATTTGATTCCCAAATCATTGGCATTCGGCTTTGTTTATATGAATCTAGCTGCCTGGCGATATTTTTTAGTAAACACAAAATGCTAATGCTAATGATGATGCTCATGATGATGACGATGCTAATGATGATGATCGGCTGGCTATAGGCAAACAGATGTGGGCCAAATTATTTATGATAGCCATTCGCCATAATAATGAGTAATTTTCAGTTGTGAGCGTCAATAATATTCTGTAGCGCGTACAACGTGTCGTATACGCAATTTTTGGCGCTATTAATTTGCAAGTAATTAAAATGCCTTTAAATAACTGCAAAATAAAGACTAGCAGCAGCATATAATTTGCATTTAGTTTGCAATTTCGCTGCCAACAATTTCAAAAAGACAAAAAGCTAAGAAAAACCTAAACACTGTGAAAAGTGTAAAGGAAAAGCTCGGAGCGTTCGCTCGGTCGCCGTGTCAATTGCGTCATGCTGCAATTTGACTGGGGCAAAAACTGTGCCAAGTTTTCAAACATAAATAAAAGTTATATAAAAAGCAAACACATACGAATGTATGTGTGTATGTATGTACGATAATGTATGACTGTACATAGTAGTACATCAGTCGGAGCCAAAATGTAAATTTACAAATCGTCAGTTTAAAAATAATCATTCAATTATCTAGTGTATTAAATTTAGTTTAACTGAATGAAAAAATACTTGAGTGAAAAGTAAAATGCCCTCAGGCATGACCTGAGAGGGGGTGACAGCTACTTAGCGTTAGCTTGTGCTCTCAAGCATTTGGCAGTAATTACTCGAGAGCGCAATAATGTCATAATTAGCGCAGTGTCACTAAACGAAACAAATGAAAAGCAACAACAATTAAAACAAAGGAAAACAAGCATAAAAGAGTAAACATTTTACTTAAAGCAGCGCCGCTTTCAATGCTCTTAAAAGTAATTTTAGAAATATATTTTATTTATGGCTATAGAGAGATTTTAAATCAAATAAAAAATAGTGTGAAAAGTTATAATTAAATTAAAATTGAAGCAAATTTATAGAGCAATAAAATTAAACTAAATAAAATTTAAAACAAATTCAATATAAATGTAAGGATAATGTTTTTATGCTAATAAAATGTTTAACTATTTTCTAAGTATTTTTTAAGCTTTATAAATGATAAATAAAGTTAGTAAAATTAAGCGAAATTTAATGCTGAATGTCACTGCTAATCATGGGAAGACAGAAGTTTGTGAATCGAGTAACTGAAATCAGAAATTGAATTTACAAAAGGTAAATAAAGTTGTTCAGTTCAATGAACGACAGTCAGTTCTCTCATTTCCATTTGCCCATCATATTTTATTATTTATTGTCATCATTTATCCATAAGTTAATTAAAACCATTCACATATCGCTTGTCTTTATTGTAGTATCCAACTGCATGCAGGGCATGTGGAAACACTTAGCCAGTAAGTTTTCAATTGTCACTGTGCGCAGTCAGCAGTCAGCAGTTCAGTGCAGTGCAGTTGCTAGTAGTCCCCAATGGCCACTTTGAGTGACTTTGGCTGGATGCAGTGCCGTTTACACTGGCCAACAGAGACCGAGAGAGAGAGACGACCCCCCGTGGTGTGTTAATTACCTACGCCTGTCACTGCAGCCAGCGGAAGTGCATCAGCGAGGACAACGGCAATGATGACAACGACAGCAGCAGCAACAACAGAGTAAGAACGCTTCACGTTGTTTTTATTATTAATAATTATTTCGCATGCAGAGATACGAGTAGACAAACATAAACAGAGCAAAAGTATAGACGAGAGCACAGGTGGAGGGGAGAGCGCACAATGCTTTTACATGGCTGCCAGAGTGTCGTATGGCTTCCCCTCCTGCCGCCCTCCCAGTATCCCCCAGCTGTTGCTGTTTATATGACCCGAAACAGTGAACGTATGTGCCAGAAGGGGGGTGCGGATAAGGATACACTGTTAAAATTATATTGAGATTTTGAGCAACTTTAATAACAGCAACAGATATCAGAATATAAGTTCTGAAAGGTAATATTTAAGATAGAAAAAATATACATAAATAATACATGAGAATAAGTTGGTTATTTGGAAAAGAAAATGTTATAAATGTTGTAAGAAAATAAGCAAAATAAATAAATAAAAGCAAAAAGAATACTATTTTCATTTAAAAAAAAAACTTATTTTAAAACCTCTCTAAAATCAGTATGGAAAAGGTATTACCCACTTTATCTGTCAACTGCATATATTCAATTAAGTTCGTATTATTTTTCACAGTGTACACTTGTGTTTCATGTCCGGGCAACGACAATGTTGACGCAAATCGTATCTGGCAACTGGTCGGTCGTTCAGTTTGTTGCTCCTCAGAATTGTGGTATCATGGCACATAGATAGGAAATTTGCTTTGACAATATTTTCAATTTTCCTCAGACATCGAAATGAAAACTCGTCGATTTTAATAAGCCTGCAGGTGCAGGTGCAGCTGCAAATGAGCCATGCATTATTTGTATTTTTTAAAAATAGAAACTGCAGCAAATTAAATTTAAAAAAAATGTAAATATTTTGCAACTTTTGTTGGCTAACATTTCGCACATGTGTCCTTCTCTTGGGTTATGTAAAAATGCCTCATTGCCATTGAATAAAAATAACTGCGAATATATCTAACATATCTGTGTATTGTATACATATTGTTGCTCTGGCTCAATTATTAAATTAACGTTAAATAATTGCCATTATGAGTGCTTAAAGTTGGCCAAGTTTCACTTGTGTTTTATCTGACAATGCAAAAAGTGCAGCTCAAGTTTCCGTTTTTCATCTAAATTGAGTTAAAGTTTTCCCTGGTTCTGCTGCTCATCGCAAAGTGAACTTTAGTTATTGTTTGTGGTATTAAGTTTTCTGTTCAAGTTGAATTACATTTAGTCGTTATAAAGGAATGCTGCAATTGCAGCCAGCATATCTTGAGCTGAGTTGACAGTGGAGCATAAGGAAAACTCGGAAAAACAACGACTTAACTTTGCATTTGCTGTTTGTAAAAGAAAGATAACTACGGAATTTTCATAACAGTTTTGAATAGGAATTCCGTTAATTTATTGTAGTATTTTATTTCTAAAATTAATTATTGAATTGAATTATGAGGAAAATGTAATTTGAGTTTCCTTTCTATTAAATTTCTTTTACTATTCATTCATTTTCAATAAGTGCTCATCAAAATATACCAACTATACTTCTCTACTTAACTTTTCTTCGTTTCCCTCTAAAAATCAGTTGAATTGCTCTTTTCCTCAGCCAAAATTCTTTCAGCTGTCAATCAATTTGGCACTTTGTCAATGCTGCATTCAAATTTTACAGAGTATTAAGACTTAATATCAAATATTTTATATTGCAATATCAGCAGCAGTTGTGTACTCTGCTAGCCCTACGTTTTCACTCCTTTCTTCACTCGCTGAGCCTTCGTCAATGCCATTTTTTCATTGCTTTGGTAAAGCGCATAAATCTTGAAAAAAATAATTCACAAAAATTCGAGGCAAGCTTAAAGTGTAAGTCGAAGGCTCAACTTTAACCCACAATACGGCTGGCAGTCAACCAATAGCTGAGCGGCAGACAGAGGGTGAGAGACTAGAAGATATCCTGTAGTATAGTTCAAGTTGTCAGAATTCTACTTAAACCAATAAGACAATAGGAATATCACAATTGTAATAAATTGTAGAGCTTGCTTTGAACAGTTTCTATTATCGTTCACATATGTATTGTTTGGGTAGTATATTCCAGATCAACTAGGTCATATTTGAGACCTTAATGAGATTCGTTTTGCTGCTATATACATAGGTAAGTTTGGATAGTATATCCCAGATAAACTAGGTCATATTTGAGACCTTATTGAGATTCGTTTTGCTGCTATATACATAGGTAAGTCAAGACATTATATGGACAGTATAAGTATTATCGTTAACATACGTATGTATTGTTTGGGTAGTATATTCTAGATAAACTAGGTCATATTTGAGACCTTATTAAGCTTCGTCTTGGTGCTATATACTACATAGGTAAGTCAATTCATTATATGTACTTTAAAATATACCTAATTATAGTGTTCCTTATTTACCCCCTAACAACCTTTTAGTTCCCGCTTACCCCTAACCACATTTGCGCTTTTACAGGGTATAACGAAATTGAGCAAACTCAAACTGAGCATTATCCTTAAGTCCTCGCTGGCTCGTTTGCCTGTCAAGCATCTACCTCTGCCTCTGCTGCCGCTGCTGCTGTCAGCTCTGTCTGGCAGTCGAAACGGAACGAACTTCGGTCTCTCAATGTTTTGATTTGGACAACCTTATCGACCAACAGTTTGTGCGTCCTTACTGTGTCTGTGTGTGTGTGTGTGTGTCCCCATTTCTTTTGCCTCGACATTTTTGTTAGATGTTTTTATTTCGAGGGAGGTGAGCAGAGGGGAAGTTCCAGTAGGGAGTACAGTAGAAAAACCGCACAAATGCCGTTTGCCTGGCATTGGCTTTGCGTTTCAGAGGTTTGAACAATGTGACAAGCCAAACACACACACACACACACACAGAGAGATAGAGCTACTAGAGTTGTAGTTGGGTTTTTTAACCTTTCCTTTTGCTCGTTGTTTCGCTGTAAAAAGTCGCAAATATTTGGCCATATTATTTCTTTTCTTTTTTCTATGCGAAGGAAAATAAATAAAACTACGCACACACACACACACACGCAGGCAGTTTACATGTGTGTCTGGGTGTGTGTGTGTGTGTGCGTGGGTGTATTAATATAAATAAATACAAAAGTAAAAGATGCGACAACAAGAACAACAACAACAACAAAGTTCCGCTAAAGCACAAAACTTTGCCCGTATTCTTACGTTACTCTTCTGCTGCTGCTGCTTCTTCTTATACGCTTGATACGTTGCCTTTACGCGCTCTTCCATTAGGCGCTGCGCTCTCTTCCCCTCCCAATACCCACCTATCACACACACACACACACACACACACACACACACGCTCTGCTCTCAGTCATTTGTACGCCTGTTTGTCTGCCTGGGCCAGCGCTGTTTCCGTTGCTACTCTGCCGCTGCCTCTGCCTCTGCTTCTGTCGCTGCTGCCAATGTCTCTGCTGCCGCTGCTTCTCCCCACGCGTCGCGACGTCTCTGCTGCTGCTGCTTCTTCTTCTTGGCGTTTTATTGTTTTTCGAGACGCCCACTAGCATTCACCTTCTTTTTTATGAATGAAAATCTTTGCCATTGGCCACAACAACAAGAGCAACAACAACAACAACAACAACAGCAGCAGCAGCGCCAACAGAGATAACAACAAATAAAAGGCAAACATTTAGACGCGCGAAAATCTACAAATGGAAAATCATTTAAAGGCAACAACAAATACAAATAAAAACAAAAACTCGAGACAACAAAAGCCAAATATCAACAACAACAACAGCAACAACAAGAAGAAGAGCAATGAAACGTGGGCAATGCCAAAATGTAGCCAAAGAAACGTCAATTGCTTGACTGCACTGCCCTCCCCTCCCCGCTGTCCCCTCACCACTCTCCGCTGCCCAGACTCCTTGCAATCGGTTTTTGTGTGCTCTCATTTGCAGCAGCCGCAATAGGTCAAACTGCAGACGCAGAGAGTCGAAGAGAGTGCGAGCGGAAGAGAGTGCAGGCACAGTGTCTGTGTGAGTATGCGGTTGTCTCTCTGTCTGTGTGTGTGTGCTGATTCACTTTATGACTTACGTATTGAACCGCAGCGTAAATTGTTTTCACAACTTACTTGCTGATACTAATTGAGATTTACGGCGTCCTAGAAGTTGAGCAACTCATTTTTTGAGCTACTTAGAGACTTAGAGACTGATAAGCGTAGTTGGCAGCATCAACCAAAAAAAGAAAATAGAACCAGCTACACTAAAGAGAAACCAACTGCAAAGATAGTGTTGTTTGACATATCATTCAAGGAGTTTAAGACTATGAAACAAGCAAAGAAATACAGCTAAGTTAAAATTTAACACGGCTTTAAAGTAATATATTAAACATAATTTTGCAAGATTTTAATTAACATTTTTTGAGTTTACATTTTATTTGTCGGATTTAATATTTGCGGAATGAGTTCATCAGGCCTGTTCCCATTTTCGAATTCGTTCAATCGATTTACTTTTCGAAAGAACATGGTGTTCCAAATTTCAATAATTCGCTTTCGATTAACTTCATATTTGGTCCATTTCGAAATGGATTAGCTTCGTGTATGAGTACAATAAACATTTTCATTTCCTGAAAACGATACATCGAATTTAGGAAGCCTATTTTTGTCAAAACGTAAATCGATTGAACGAATTCGAAAATGGGAACAGTCCTGATTATCACAAATTTAGGGGAATTCCCTTTTTGTGTATACAAGCTGAGAAATTGTAAATAGCACAAATTTAGCGGAATTCCTTGTATACGATTAATGTCCTTCTTTACACGATGTTTTTTGAAACCAATCTACCGTGTAAAAACAGAATTAGGTGTAATATATATTTCACTAAGTAAAAGCACAAGAAAAGAGAACACATTTCCAAGCAGAGCAAAAAACCAACACCACTTTTCGCACCGCTTTACCAATTGTAGCAACCGAGTCTCTCTTTCGCCTAAGCTGCGATCGCATGGAGTACAGTTGTGCCCTTGACATTAGTACCACTTGGTTTCTGCTCTTCAAGTTCATACAAATAGGCTCATATTAGTGTAATGAAAATGATAATTAATTACTTGAAATTAAACCTCGTCTCACTGAGCACTAAAAGCCAAATGCTGTTCCTTTAAATTTGCAGTCGAAATGAAGCGCGGGCCATAGACTTGGCTAACAAGTCTCTATTTATAAGGGCTCTATTATAACCGCTGTTGTTGTTGTTGCTGCTGCTGCTGCTGCTGCTGTGGTGCTTGTTCCTTTTGTGGTCTCATTTAATTTTCGTTATGCCGCAGCAACAACAACGACAAGCAGCAGCAGCGGCATCAGCCGGGCTTTTGTCTTAATTTCTAGTTAGTGATAAGCCCAAGCGGCACACACACACACGCACACACACTCACAGGAGTGTGTTCGCTTGCAACCGGCGAACTTGTTGGCTCGCACATGTTGCGGTCGTCTCGTACGTTTAGGCGCCTGTCGAGCGTTTCGGCATTTCAGTTTGTTGTCGTCGCTCATACGCAACGTTGGCCGCGGCTGTTGAGATACAGAGAGGGCGATCTATTGCCGTTCAGTTTGTTGTTGTCGCCACGCTTCGGCTGGCCTCACCTCGACTCGCCTCAACGCGTTGCGTACGACTCGCGCGTGTGTGTGTGTGTGTGTGAATTTTGAAAAATTATCAACTATATTAAATTGAAATTGAAATGGAAAATAAAAGCAGAAAATGTGCATAAAAAACAAGCAAATTGCCACTTGGGCATATTTTTAAACAGATTTTGTAATGGCAGACGAAATGAAAATGAAATTTTAAAAAATATATATCAAACGGAATTGTGTTGATAATTGCACAGTTTAAATACTCATAAAGAGGCCGCAGGATAACATCAAAAAAGTAATAGAAACAATAACAAAACATATCGCTCGCCGCTTTTGATGAAAAAATACTTCTTTGAAAAAGATTTGAGAAAATACTTGATACTTGAAATGGTAAGCGAATTATGAGCATCTATATTTTGTAAACATTTCGCCCGCTGTTGTGGCAGCTGCCCATCATGTTGCAAGTTTATGGGCCGTGCCGCATAATTGCCATAGATTTGCAGTTATTTTTAATCGAAATAAACACAGACCGAGTCATATGAATAGATAAAATATACACGCTCTAATAAGCTCGTAGTATTGATAAAAACTTCCACTATCTCAACTCGAAGAACTTGAGCTTGAGTCTTATCATAATACCGCTGGCTTTGTTTGCAAGTTTTGCAAATATTTTAGTATTATTCTTGGTCAACTGCAGCTGCTGCTGCTGCTGCTGCAGCAGTGGGTCAACAGTCCAAAGTGGCTCAAAGTGCAGGCAAACTCGTCTCCTCTTTCACTGGCAAAAGGTCAATTTTATTGTCGTCTTTTGTTGGGGGGGAAATCAACTTAAACTGTTACAATTCAAAGTTTGTGCCTTGAGCTGTGTCAAAACTCTGCAAATGCCACTTGTTATACTTCTAACGAATGCAAATGTCAACCTTAGTAGGGATTAAATGGGCACTACTCTACTACTACTGTTTTCCCTTGCGGCTTGTGAACATATTACAAATGATTTGATAGTGTTTTTGCTTTTTAATGATTGAATGATTTAATAATAATTTTAATAGCACAAAGTTGCTACATTCATAAGTTTATGCCAGGGATTTCAATATAGCAAGATAGAGTGTAGTTTATAAATCTTGGAGGAATTGAAGTCAAATGCTTTTAAATATACATCAGTCTATCATTAAGTTGATAAATTATATACTAAATTATATATATATATTACAGCTAATAAATGATATTTTAGTAGTTTACATAAATGCTAATATTTTGCTTTAGATGCATACTTATAAAGGTTTTTAATGGTATATCTTAACTAGCCATTTTTCCCAAATTCTGATTATCAAATATGACCATTTATAGATCTGATTTAAAGGTGAAAAAATCAGAGCTAAATGCTTTAATTAAATTACTTTAATTGCTTAAGATTTATTTGATAAATTTGATTTGATTTTGTGTAATATGGTATTAATAATAACTTTTAAAAAAACATAAAATATTTAAGATCAACACCATCGAATTTATATAAAATATTTAATATAATATTTCAAAATATTTCCAATACTTTTTCTAAAGTATATCTCAACCAGATACTTTTCCATAATTCTGATTATAAAATATAACCATTTATAGATCTGATTTACAGGTGGAAAATATAAGAGCTAAATGCTGTAATTAAATTACTTTAAATGTTTATGATTTATATGATTCTTATTATTCAACTATTTTGTGCAGTAAGGTTTTACTAATAACTATTAAAAAATCATATAAAATATTTCATATAATATTTTAAATTATTTCCAATACTTAAATTTTTCTAAAGTATACCTCAACTAGCTACTTTTCCCTAAATCTGATTATCAAAGTTCACAATTTTCAGTTCTGATTGAAAGGTGGAAAAAATAAGAGCTAAATACCTTACAATATTCCTATAATTAACCAATTTCCTAATATCATTTCATGTATATATTTTTATTGTCTCTAAAGAATATATTGTAACTAATTTAACACTCTAATAACGTACACTAACTCTTACCTCACATAAAAATAAAACTAAAATAATTAATGATTTATTTTTAATTATTTTTCATACTTTATTTTGCTGGCACTACAAACAAGCCAAATAAAGTTAAATTTGGCAAAATATTTCATTGCATTTAATTGGAATTGCATTCGATTTACGCTCATTGGCTGGCAGTCATTTCGTTTGGCTGTGCACACGCTTTCAGCAGCGACTGTTGTGCACCGTTGGAAAGTCTAGCTAGTCGCCACATTTGATGGCCAAATTAAAGTCAAATGTGGTTGCAATTTATTTCTGTGTAGCAGAGGGAAAAATGACAACTCGTAAATTTGGCTATTCAGTTGAAAACACAATGATAACGAGATGAACAACTCGACGACGATTTATGAGCTATTTATTGATGAAACACGGCCCATTTGCCAAGTGGGCGTGGCAGTGGCAGTGGGCGCCTGCAAAATGTTGCCTTGATTATGCATAATCAAGTGGAGACACACTGTGGGTGTATTAGTGTGTCACTGTGTCGCTGTGTGTGTGTGAAATAATTGGCTATGCACGTGCTTATCTCATTTATCTTTTATCTCTGCTTTCGATCCACTCTCTCTCTATGTGTGTGTGTCTGTGTGTGTGTTTCTCAGCCTGTGCAAATAAATGGCACTAATGTCACACTGATGAGTATTAATTGAGTACAGCTTGCACACACACACACACACAACCACACACACTTATGCACACACTCAAACTTAACTTTGAGTGCTATAAATCTAACAAACGCCCCACTTACATACACACGCACAACCACACACACACACACACTCACCTATGCACACACATTGCAAAAAGTTGAGCCTTTGCTGATTTTGCCTACATACACTTGAAGCAAATTGAAATTGAGGTTTAACCGAGCTGAACGACTAGCAGTTACTCTGTACTATATTAAGGTACATTTTTATAATATTTTTATTATTAATATTATTATTATTTTGTGAATAAAATTCTGTATTTCATACAATTATGAATAAGTAAATAATAAAAAACGAAATTTCATTTGCAAGAATAAAACATTTATCATCGATAGTATCTATAGTACCATAGGTTCTTTTTCCCACTCTATAGTTCAGTATAAAAATGTATAAATTATCTACTATATATATCACTAAATACACACACAGTTATAACATGAGGACTATCGATAGTCCCATCAAATACTTTGACTACTTTTTAACTTCTTTAAAAAATGAACACCCATTTTTGTCCAGTGTATAAATGCGGTCAGCAGAACGTATAGGTTGTCCGTTTTTGGTTTGCTGACTTATGCTTGACCATATGTGTGTGTAGTGCATGTGTGTGTGTGTGTGTGTTGGTGTGTGTATTCTGTGGCTTGTCCTGGCTATTGTGCTTTGTGCTGGCTGTTGCCTCAATTAAGCTTAAGGCGGCATGAGTAGAGCAAGCCAGCTCTCACTCACGTTCTCGCTCTCCTCCCTCCACGCCCACTCTTCTGCTTCACGCCCTCCACATTTCAATTTGGACAGCACATGTTGGTGGGCTCAGCAGTTTCTATGTCGCAAACAATTAGTGCAGGCGTTACAACAGTACACACACACACACACGCACACTCGAGTGTTATCGCACACTCTGTATGTGTGTGTGTGCGTGTGTTTAAACAGTTGGCGTCAAAATTATAATTAAAACGTGCATCAAAGTCATAACGGCTGCACAGCATGTCACAATTTTGTATCGTTATGCTTTTTATGTTGTTGTTGTTGTTGTTCCTACTGCTGCTGCTGCTACTGCTGCTGCTGTTGTTGTTGCTGCTGTCACTGTGTGATTTATCGAGCTCTGCCACTTGACATTGTGTCCTTGTAACTTAATTGAATTTTTATTTGCCAACTTTGCATATCAGTTGAACTTTGGCCCGCTGCTCATGCGGCGTATACGTAATGCAGTCAATCGCTAACGCATTACGTATACGTCATGTCAGCCAAAGAAAAAATCTATACAACTGCAGATAAGCAATAAAAAAATGTGCACAAATATTAAAATAATATAGAGAGTATGGTTTATAGACAGACAGGACAATGGCTAGCAAATACCCTTGACTGTATCTTTAATTTGAATTTACAATTATTTTAATAGATTTTTATAATTATATTAAAATATTTTTATAATAAAAACTCTGTTATTTTGTTTAATTTCTAACGTCTTCTTCTATTTAGAACAATTTTCTTGCCGCTCATAAATTTTCCAGCCAGTTAACCAGCATAGCAGCACTTCCGCTGCGATATTTGTGATTTAGCAGCAATTGTTGTTGTTGTTGCTGTTGTTGTTTTGGCTACTGCCCAGCTTGTCAATCAAGCAGCCAGGCCAAAACATTCTGCCCAGCAGTCATTCAATCAATCTGTCAGTCAGTCAGTTAGTCAGTCAGTCAGTCAGTTAGTCAGTCAGTCGCCCGTCGAGGGCATTTTCCAAATTGCATGCGCCAAGCTGATTTTTCATTCATTGCAGCTTTGGTTTTTACTCACTTGTTGTTTAGCATTGTTGTTGTTGTTGTTGTTGTTGCCTCTGCACATGCACTTTTCACATTTTCCATGCTCAACTCTCGACCTGTGACAGAAACACGCGAACTTGCTTCACTCCCTCATTCCCCGCCACCGCCCCCCTCACTCCCCTCGCACACGTGTCAAAGTTCATTAGAAAAATAAATGTTGCTTTCGTTTTTCAATCCCCTTTTTTGCTTAGCTCGGGTCAAATGCCCAGTCAGGCGCAATTGCTAAATGGTTTTGGGTTTCGTATTAACCCCGGCCTCCCCCTAATACTATTATATATGCAGCACGTGTGGCTTTTGGTTTGTTTTAATAACTGAAATCGAACTGCAACAATGGAGGGATTTATTTTATTTTCAAATTGAAATACGTAAAATGCAATTGGTTCATCAATTGTGTTACACAAAATCAAACGAAAGTATTTGTTTTAGGCTGAAGAGACAGTAACTTGATGCTTGAATGACGACTAAATACCCTAAGTAAATTATTGTTGAATGTTTTAAATGTTCTCATAATGAAACTTTCATCTTAAACTGTTCTCAGATATCCAATTCAATTTCTTTATTGAATGGCAGCTATAGTTAGACGACAGAGGAGTTCAAAATCAATAAAAATGAATGTAAAAATCTAAAAGAAAAATCTTAAATTAAATTTAAAATTATTATAGACGACAGAGGAGTTTAAAATCAGTAGGAATTAATGTAAAAATAATAAACAAAAATCTAAAATTATATTCAAAATTATTATAGACGATAGAGGAGTTTAAAATCAATAAAAATAAATGTAAAAATCTAAAACAAAAATGTAAATTTAAATTCAAAATTAGAGGAATTTAAAGTCAATAGAAATTAATGTAAAAATTTAAAACAAAAATCTAAAACTAAATTTACAATAAAATAATGTTGAATATATTATTTTCATTAATATTTATTATAATTTATTTTTATTAAATATCCACTTTTATTTACGCTTTAATTCCGTCAAGTGACACCCTGTTAGTTCCACCATAATGAGGTCAAGTTGACGTAAGCTTAGCACTAAAACAGAGTGCAGGCATGCGTTGATTTTTATCTATCTATTTTGCTATTGGAACTGCAAGATTTATGAATGCAATATGCAGCCGATACGTGTGTTGGAATAAAATATGACATTCAATATAGAAGTGGGCATAAATAATGGCAAATGCATAAATGTATGCAGAATTATTTTATATATTTACTAAGCTTCAAATATCAAACACTATTTATATAAAACTATATGCGTTTAAGGCTTAATATTAGCAGGTAAAAGAGTTCACTCTTTAACGCTAGTCATTGCAGGAATACCCTTAGCATTCTGAGCAGGCAAACACACAGTTAACTTTAACGATAATGTTACAATTCAAACGAAATGAGTCAGACACTGCTCAATTTGAGGCAGTTAATGCCAGCAGAGAACAGTCCACGCTGTTATATATACTATAAGTAGATGTATTGGCTATATATACGTATATATTTTTACACATCATCTAAAGATTTGTCGAGCTTAACTGAGAGTCATGGCAGAGTCAATGCGACCAGCTGGCATGCCACTTGAAATCTCTGCTACAATATACTACTATATATTGATGAACTGTTCCCAGGCATTCATTCCTTCACTACACACTCGTACTCCCTGCTCTATCAATCATGCTGAACAAATTTGAACTGGTGGGAGAGAAGGGGGCGAGGGGGAATACCATTTCTGTTTCTATTTATTGCAAAAGGTAACTGTTTATGGCCTGCAAAGGTCAATTGAGAGCAGCCTGTGTGCATGTGAATGATATTTACTTAGGCAGTTGACCCAGTCCACTGTTCCCACTCTCCCTCCCCCCGCACACCATCTGTCACTCCACTGCATAACTGGCCCTCTGTGCCTTAACTTGTTGTGCGTGCGAGCGCCGAAGCGTGCCAGGCTTTCCAGCTGAGTGATGAAAGCATTTAAGCATCCCCAGCATCCCCAGCATCTAGACCAAATCTGCTCACATCCTGCTCGACTGCCTGCCCCCTGTCCGTGACATTTGTGTGTGGTGCCAGTGGTACACTTACGTGGCACGCAGCAGCTGAGCTTTAGTTGCAACTGAACGTGGTAGAGGTAGAGCTATTGGCTTTGGCATGGTGACCATAAATATGTGTATACACAGCGAGAAAAACTGTACGAATGAGGTAATAGAATCAAGTAAGACTATACTAAAAGCCTTTTGTTTGAGTTGACAAAACATGGAGCAATGATGTAAGCCGGATGGTAGTATTATATTCCAAATATCACTGCCTTTTGGGGCACCCTTCGACATTTTTGTCAGTGACTCTAAAAAGCCAACATTGTCGGTGGTAACTGAGCCGGCTCTGAGCAGTGCCAGACGATAACATGGAGGAGACACGTTGCTGCTGCTCTCAGCTGCACCTCAGGCATTGCTGCCACACCTACCACATGATGCTACAGCCCCAGCTGAATGGCTCCATCAGCGAGCGAGCGTTGGTGTATGTTTACTATTTATAGACTGACACAGTGTCCAGGTTGTAGCCCCTCCCCCTCCCCCTGCCCTACACATCTTCCTTGTCAAAGGAGCACGCTGTCAAGCATATTGCCTGAAACTGAAACTCAACTGCAAACCGACTGAGACTGAGAGTGAGACTGAGACTGAGATTGAGTCTGTGGCGAATGGTAGTCAAGGAGACTGTTGTTGTTGTTCTTTTTCCTACATAAACTACAGATGTGCACAACTGAGTGTGTGTGTGTGTTCATGGCCCAAACAATTCCCTTGTTTATTTATTTACATGTCTATTTATTTGTGTGCCGCGAAATCACATTTCTAGTATTTATTTCCAATTTTTGTGCATATTCTCTATGATTAAATTAAAGCCCAATATACAGTTATGCTAATTGGCTTAAATGCCAATGGGGCAAAGTTGGCAAAGTGGATTAATTCGGGCATTTTTCTAGGAATTTTTGTGAGATTTTTTTCGCTTTTGCTTGCGCCTGATTTGATTTGATTTATTTTTGTGTGGATATTCCTTTTGGTATGCTAACGAGCAGGACTAAGGACTTACTCGCTCCTTAATGCTTTATTTTAATATGTTTTTTTTTTAAATTAATAGCGGCTGTCATAGAGCACAGCAGACATTTTTAAGCTGCTGATTAAGCAGTCTGGATTGACTTACAGAAAGCGGCAAGTGCTGCTCCTCTCCTCCCCTATAATTATGCATATATTTGTGTGTGTGTAAAGGTCAAGCTGGTAGAAATATTTTGGCACAGCGGTATAGATATCGTACATACTAGCATATACTTCTACATTTCTACTTAGCAGCTTAGCACATAAGTAAACGTGCCACATGCTGCCTGCCTTCGTCCTGGCAACTTGGCGACTTTAAGCTATATGAACACAAACAAAAAACTAAAAAAATACAAACAAAAAATTGAAATGTTTTACATATTTGGCGTTTGCATTTTTGCGCATACGATATGCTAACTATATAGAAAGTGAGAGTAGTAGACTAAGGAATACCCTGAAGAGACAACATGTTAAATAAAACAAGGAAATGTGCTTAGAATTGTTAATAGCATTATTATTATTAGGCTTAGTAGATTTATTGTACCTCAAACTGAACTAAGAGTTCTCCACTCAGTCCAATCAGTCTATGTTCCCAAGAAAAATACTATATATGGTGGGAAACCCCATCTGTACTATGACTTCTTCTGAGAGAAAATACTTCTTCATACAGAGTTCGCTCTTGTTTAATATGATTATAATTCATTCAAAATAATTTTAAAAATAATAAAATAATAAAATAACCTTTATAAATCACTGAAAATACGAAAAATATTTTTAAATATTTTAAAACATATTTTTAATAATATTTTTGCAGCACTTAGCACATATCCTGTTTAATTTTAAAAATAAATAAATATTTATTAATATTTTTAAAAATATTTAACAACTTTTATAAATCTTCTAAAATACACAAAATATTTTTAAATATTTTTAAAATGAAATTTTATAGGCTAGCAATATTAGCATACAGTACATTAAGTATATTATATTTTACAGGGTATTACACTGTATAAAAAATTATTAAAAAATGCACAACAGAAGCCAAGTTTTGTGTAATGAAACCAGCATGTAAATAGACCATACTAAAGGGAGCAATTGGCTTTTTTTTATACTTTTTTGAGAATGAAAATTATAAGAAAAAATATTTAATTTAAGCTCAACTGTAGCCCAAGAGAAACAGAGCTCTAAGCTGCAGAATCTTTCTCTCTAAGATAACGAGAGAGAATGCCATTACCTAAGTCCAAATATCCCAAAAAAAGTAAAAAATATTTAAAGAAATTCTCCAGCAATGACTGTCGAATATTTGTGGCCATAATAATTCAATAAAAATGCACTCTGATTATAGGAAAAAAGAGGAAAAACGTCAATTCATGGCACTTGAATGGGAACTAAAGTAAATGCAGAACTGCTTGAACTTTATGTTGACTGTCAATGCGAAAAGTTCGCTTACCTCGCTCAGTCGATTGCCACACGTGGCAAGTGCAGTTGCTGCCCCAAAAGTGCCCCATAAAATATAGCGAATGGCAGGCAATAAAAGTGACTTGAACAGACGCCACTTGGCGCAACCACTTCCGGCTCCCCCTCCCCCTCCCCCTCCGGACACCCTCCATTAAAACAGCGCCTCTGTCCAGACTCTCGCTCCAGCTATCGGTCCAGTCTCTGTCTGTCTGTCCGTGTCTCTGTGCATAAATAATTTAATTAATATTTTATAAATTGAGGCAATGCTGCTTGCGATTCATCAAGTGAAAATTGGAAAATTGGAGAATTTTATTTGTATTTTGGCGCTGAGTTGCAGCAATAAAAGCAGATGCGCTGCCAAAATGCACGCGTACATAAATAAATATGTATACACACACACATACACACATTTAGTTAGTTGTATGTGGTTTAGTTGCCTTCGACTTACGCCTGTAAATCCGCGTAAATGTTAAGTAAACAGTAAACAAATCACACACACAACCAGACAGACATACAGTCTCTTCTATATGTATGCAGACAGGCGAGACAGACGGACAGACAGCTTTAGTTTTGCCCATAAATCGATGCGCATTATGTGCGCTAATAAAAATTAAAGACGCTCCACATTCCGTCTGCTTCTGCTTTCATTTCTTTCCCTTTTCATTCAGTCGTTTCATTTGGCAGATTACGCATACGCCGCGTAGGCTGATAATGTTCTATAATATAAATAAAGAATAAAGTTGGGGTATTTTTCTAGCCTTTGGCAATTAAGTCAACTTCAGTATGAGCGAAAATTGATTTCCTTTTTTTGATCTCTGTAAATATTTGGTTGCAAATTCCACAGGGGAAAGCAGAAGACTTATTACACTACATAATTTGTGCTTAACTTATTTATGTATTTTATTTCAACAGTATTTGTGCATAATTTTAACAGTATTTTGTTTGTAATTATGGCTGCTTTAAGCATTAATTATGAGTTTTGTAAATAAACACAGAAACAGGGAAATATATTGCCAAAGAAAACAACAATTTTCTATTAGAAAGAAAAAGTAAAGTATAGCAATTCGCTTGTCAGTTTTATATACATTTATTTTATATAAACTTATTTATATTTATGAAACCAAAACTTATCCAAAATATACGTTAAATTTGCTTTAAAACCATGTGTATATTTTCTAGATTTTCTTTAATTTACTCTCACTTAAATATGCCTTAAAACTCTTCCTCATTTCTATAGACTTTGCTTTAGCTTTTCGTATTTGTATATCAATTTATTTTATACCAATTTATTCATATTTATAAAACTAAAACTTATCTAAAATATACGTTAAATTTGCTTTAAAACCATGTGTATATTTTCTAGATTTTCTTTAATTTAATCTCAATTAAATATGCCTTAAAACTCTTCCTCATTTCTATAGCTTTTTGCCATTTTATGACAAATTCTTTGCAATTTAATGTCACTAGTTTAACTTACGCTCAGATACACCAATTTATTTATATATATGAAACTAAAACTTGCCTAAAATATACGTTAAATTTGCTTTAAAATCATGTGAATATTTTATAGATTTTCCTCAATTTAATCTCACTTAAATATACTCTAAAACTCTTCCTCATTTCTATAGACTTTGCTTTAGCTTTTCGTATTTGTATATAAATTTATTTTATACCAATTTATTTATATTTATAAAGCTAAAACTTGCCTAAAATAAATGCTAAATATATACTTTATATACTTTAAGAGTCTGTTAATATTTTCTATATTTTCTTTAATTTAATCTCACTTAAATATACTCTAAAACTCTTCCTCATTTCTTCAGCTTTTCTGCCGTATTTATGGCAAATTCCTTGCAATTTGATGTCACTAGTTTAACTTACGCTCAGATACACTTTATATTAGAGTCTTTTAAGCTGTTACTCAAACACTTTTTAAGCAGTTTTTTAAACCCCGATATAAAGCGTTATATAGTACGTCTTCAGCTTGTGTTGACGCTGATGACTTCAAGGTTAGCTACACGTAGTAGTAAAATAAAAAAAAGCTGAGCGAAATGTCCATGAATGTAATAAATAATGAATTGTGCGAGTTTATGCGAGCAATAAGCAGAAGCACGCAGCATATGTACATAAAAAACACGAACACACATGTATTAGAATATACATATGTATATGTGTATGTGTCGAGCATATATGTACATAAGTTTGCGTGCTGCGGCATCGTTGACACGGAACCAACAAGCAGGAGGAGTTGGAGCTCTGGCTGTGGTGCCGTAGTCTTTACGCACGTCACGCCGTACCCGCTAGAAAAGAGGGGAAGAGGAAGCAACGGCAGAAATTAGGAAGTGGAAGTGGCAAATGTTGAAAAACGTGAGTCGCTTTGTTCTTTGTTCTTTTCAGTCTCAAGTTTCGGGCTGACGTCGTCGTCATGAGCAACTTTTTCTGCCAAACTGATTGAATTGAATTGAGCGCTGAATAAAACTTTAAATTACAATCAATACCGAGCAACTTAAACAACTCAACTCAACTCAACTCGACTCGACTCTGCCTCACCTTATCAGCAGCAATCAGTCCCCTTTCGCATTGTACTTGCAAATTCACTAATGCATATCCTTTAGGCCTGACTCTGCTGGCCGCCAGGTGTTTGGACTCAAGTGTTTTACCAAGTTGAGGCACTCAACACGCAGGCTTTAAAGTTTAACCCACAATTTCAGTGTTAACCCCATCCCAGCTCTTGGGGCTTTTTTGGCCATGTCACAGCAATTACTTTTGGCAGAGTTTTTGCGCCTCAACTGTTCAATATTCATGTTTTTAGTATGCAAATCAACATTTTGAATGGTCATTAAGCCCAGGCTCAATTTTGAGTGGAGGTTTCAAGTTTTGTTGCCAGTAAACTGGGAAGGTTGTGCATGCTTGATCGAGTGGGCAAGTGGAAAGAGCTGAAAGCTTTTCAAATTAATTTTATTAAAATAAAGAAAAGCATAGAAAACCTTGGAAAAGTATAAATAACATTTCATTATATTATTTAGTTTATATTATTTTTTTTAAATTTAATTGAAGACTATTTGAATAATTTTACTCCATTTAAAACAGTTCCTTATGCATATTGAGTAACAGTTCAAGTGCTTTAAATGTATTCCTCATTTCAGCAAAAATATTTAATATTTAAACTATATATTTTATTTTAAATAACATTAAATTATATTATATAGTTTTTATTTTATTTATATTTTTTAAATTTAATTGAAGAATAATTTTACTCAATTTAAAACAGTTCCATATGCATATGGAGTAACAGTTCAAGTGCCCTAAGTTTATTCCTCATTTGATCAAGTGGGCAAGTGGAAAGAGCTGAAAGCTATTTAAATTAATTTTAATAAAGTTAACAAAGACCTAGAAAACCTAGGAAAAGTATAAGAAACATGTCATTATATTATTCATATTTTATTATTTTTATTTTATTTGTATAATTAACAAATAATTTCACTCTATTTAAAACAGTTCCATATGCATATTGAGTAACAGTTCAAGTGCTTTAACTTTATTCCCCATTTCAGCAAAAACATTTAAACGTTGCACAACACTGGAAAACAGTGCAATCAGCACATTCAGCAAGTGTATTAACGACAGATAAATCCCGTATAAAAATTGCGCCGTTAATCACAATTTGAAAATGCGAAAGCAGTGAAAATATTTTAAACATAAATAGCTGATACTCGAGAGCGTGTGTGTGTGAGTGTGTGTGTGTGTATCTGTGTGAGTTCGAGTGTCTGTAGTATATCCGTGTGTGTGTAAATTACATTTGCATATGTTTCGGCTTGTTGGCTCTTTTGTTAAATTTGTTGTTGTCGGTCATATAAATTCATCAAAATTAAGAAATTTTACAGCTCATAACAGCATTCGACGTGTATAAAAATATAAATATCTATAAATAATCACACACATCTATACTATATACATATATCTAAGGAAACGCAGCGAACTCATCGACATATGGAGCCTGTTTTGGGCCGATAAGAGGGCGTAGAATTCAGATTAAAGAGTGGGTGTATCGGCTGGTTAGGCTGGTTACCAACCTCCTCCCCTCCACCCACTGCCACCTGATACCTGACCCAGTGTGTGTGAGTGCGTGTGTGTGTGTAATCAGAGAGTCAAAGTGTGTGTAATTAAAATTCTGCTGAATCCACGTAGTACTTGCCATAGAATGTATTATTATTCAGTGAAAAGCGGATGTTTGAACTTGCCATGGTTTATTTGCACAGTTGCCATACATCATCCACGCAAATTGCATATACCCCTTATGGCAAAGGCCAAGTGCAGAACTCAATTGCTGCTTTCAGTGGGAATAAACATTCAACTTGATTAGTGCAGCCCCAAACGAACTTTCGACTTGAGATAAACGCTTTAAAGTGATAAACGCAACGTCAAAAAATATGATAAAAACTCGTGAGTTGCCAGAGCAGATAAATATGAATAAATTTTAATAAAACTGTGTGTGCTGATTAAATTTAATGCTCTGTTTTATCTGACAGACAGCTGAGATTTTAAGTAATTTTATAAATATTTTTAAAAGTATTATTTTGACTTGCTTAGACATCATATAAAAGTATAAATATATAATAGATTTTACTACACTTTTCAACAGTTTTTAATCAAGAGATTAATATACATCTTAATAATAAATTTCATGTAGCTCTGCTGCCTGTTTCTGTATAAAACAATGAGTTGCTTTCAACTCTGTTCTAGCTAGTTTCTAATCCACTTACAACTTGCTGCTGCCTGTACAAGCTGAACTGCCCTAAGCCATTTATAAACTGCTGTATAATAAATCAGAGTCTGTATTCATTATAGAGACCATACACGTATTGGCTGGTTTAATAAAGTTAGCTGCAAACACTGGTTTTAGTACAATTAAAGTTTAAATATTTAGGATATAAAACATAATAATATTAACATAATATATTGAAGAAAAATTATAGTTACAAAATATTCTTCAAAGTAATGGAAGTTAAAATATATATTTCTTAATAATGTTATACTATTGTGGCTGTAGTTGAAATGGGTAAAGGAAACTTCCATGTCTGCTTTTACCCCAAGGCTAAGCCCTACATAATTATACCGAAAGTGGTAGAGTATAAGGTAAATAACTAAATAATCACATTTCCCTTAGTAAGTTTGCCTTTACTCTGCCTAATTTCAAATTATAAAGTTATAAATATTTAAGATATAAAACATAATAATATAAATAAAAGATATTGAATAAAATTATGGTAACAAAATATTCCTCAAATAAATAGAAGTTCAAATACTCTTGAGATATAAATTAAAACGATTTTTTTATATTTCTTAATAATGTTATACTATTTGGGCTGTAGTGGTAATGGGTAAAGGAAACTTGTATGTCTGGCCTTACCCCAAGGCTAAGCCCTATAAAATCGCAAAGAAAGTGTCAGAGTATAAAGGAAATAACTAAATAATCACATTTCCCTTAGTAAACTTGCCTTTACTCTGCCTAATTTCAAATTATAAAGTTATAAATATTTAAGATATAATATATAATAATATAAATAAAAGATATTGAATAAAATTATGGTTACAAAATATTCCTTAAATAAATAGAAGTTAAAATACACTTGAAATGTAAATTGAAATGATTTTTTTTTTTATATTTCTTAATAATGTTATACTATTTGGGCTGTGGTAGCAATGGGTAAAGGAAACTTGTATGTCTGGCCTTACCCCAAGGCTAAGCTCTATAAAATCGCAAAGAAAGTGGCAGAGCATAAAGGAAATAACTAAATAATCACATTTCCCTTAGTAAACTCGCCTTTACTCCGCCTAATTTCAAATTCAAATGCCTGTTGGGCTTGATAAAGTATTTCCTTTTTATCTTTGCTTTACCCAAACTCTTTTCCGCATTAACTCAATTAAAAAGCGCCTAATTGCGGCGTATTGTTTATTATTTATACATATATGCGATGAGTGCTTTTGCCTGCCAAGCTTTTCCACTCTTTAAGACCGCTTAAAACAGTTGAGTAAATTTTCATGCAATTTTCTTTTGTTTTCTGTGGAAAGTGGAGCCATCTTTATGAGCTGTTTGTATCTGCTTATATAACACGATATTAGCCAAAGATTTGCCGCTGCTCTCTGCAGTTTATGAACATACAATTTGCATTTCGAAAGCCATTAAAAATTTATAATTGCAAAATAATGGGACAGACTGAATGAGAGCGACTCCCAAATTGAAGGCAAAGGCAAAACTTGTTGGCGGTTAATTTGAAAAGTTGCCTCTCGAGGGGAAACGGGGTAGAGGCTGAAGCAGCTGTTGGATTACACTTTTAACATCAATTTTATATACATAAATTTCCCAAGACTGACACGTACATAAATTTTCTTTTCTTTTCATTTTCCTGCAGCTAAAGACGATGAGATTAAGCTGAAGCTGAGCTGATACTAACACTGGAGCAGAACAGAGAAAAATGTCAGTAATTGTAGTACAAAAAAATCTCCAAAAATCAAACGAAAATCGAGACACAAATTCGGAAGGGACAAGTGGGCAAGTGGGCGTGGCAGGCATATCGCTGATGCTGCAATACGATATCGATAACACGGAATTTTGGCCAATGGGTTTGACTGCAAACAACAATCACTTCCCGCTGAAAGATCAGGATAACAATCTAGACATCATGCCCGAGTCAAATGGCACTCCCAATGTGGAGCTGGAGGTGGAGCACATCGTGGCCGGCGAGTGTGTCAGTGTGCCGCATGGCTTTATGCCGCCCACACCACCAGCCACGCCCAATCTGCAGAACACCGCCCAGAAACGTTGGCGCATCTTGGCCAAGGTGCTGCGAAAGGATTCCGAGGAGACGGTGAGCTCGTCCAGCGATGAGTTCAGCGAGGAACAGACCGCTTCAGTGCGTCGCTTCAAGAGCTTCGATCTGCTGCGCCAGGATAGCTTCGAGGATCACGTGAGTCTCAAGTGTCTGGGCAAGACGGAGAACTGGTACAAGTATCGCATGCAGCTGCACAACGATGTGGAGTACTCCGTGAATATCCACCATATGGAACGCCAGCTCACCGCCAACGATCTGATGGGCTTCAATAATACGGGCAACATTTGCGTCTGGCCATCGGAGGAGGCACTCACTGCCCTGGTACTCTCCGACCTGGCGGCATATCGTGGCAAATGGATACTGGAGCTGGGCGGGGGGTTCACCTCGCTGGCTGGCCTCATGCTGGCCAAGTATGCCAAACCCTATGCCGTCCATCTGACCGACGGGAATGAGGTGAGCGTGGAGAATGTGAGGAAGACCGTCTGCCTCAATGAGCTCAGTTGCTACACCAAGTGCTCGGTGCTCAAGTGGCAGGAGGTGGGAGCAAGGGCCCAGGCGGAGCAGGGCAAATTCGAATACATACTGTGCGCCGATTGCCTGTTCTTCGATGAGGCCAGATCCGCACTGGTCGATACCATCTGGTATTATCTGGCACCCCATGGTGTGGCACTCATCATGGCACCGTGTCGCAGTCGCACGTTGAACGTGTTCCGGGATGAGTGTGTGGCACGTGGCTTCTGCGTCGAGCTGGCCACACGCTACAACGAGACGATCTGGCAACGCCATCTGCAACTCAAGGCCGACTCGGCGCTCTACGACGAGGATCTGCACTATCCACTCCTACTGCGCCTCTGCAAGTCGCACAGCTAGGGGCGTGGTCGTAGGCGGGACTTTTAGTGAATTCAATTAACATTTAGTCAATGTTCTAGTTGTATAGTACAAGCAAATTCCAGTTTACACCTAAACGAAAAGTATATGAAAGGAAAAACACCAAAAAAAATACTGACAGGGGCCGCCCACACATTAAACCCATAAGAAGAAGAATTCCTACCAAGAAAAATACTAATTTTTTAGTTGGTTCTTAAAATTAGCAGTTTGAATTTGTATTAAGCAAATTATTTTTTATTTTAGCACTATTGGAATAAAATCTACGGATATTTTAGAAGGAAATTATTGAATAGTTTGATTACAAATTTTTATTTTATTTAAATTTTTATTTGAATTTTTCAAATTTAGTTTTATTAGGTCAAAAAAATGACCTTTTTTTGAAGGAAAATTAATTTAGAACTAAAATTGAAATATGTTACGGATATTTTAGAAGGAAATTATTGAATACTTTACAAATTTTTTATTTCATTTAAATTTTTATTTGAAATATGAAATTTAGTTTTATTAGGTCGAAAAAATGACCTTTTTTAATGAAAAGTAATTTAGAACTTAAAATCTGTTGCAAAATCATTAAAATGAAAATATATATAAAATCTAGTTAAATTTTTATGTTATAGAAAATGTTCTGTAACGCCTCTCACTCGTAATTTTAAGAACCAACCTCCTTTACCCTTACCATCTAGCGAATTTGTTAATTTAGTTTGTATAACGAAATTCCTTTGACATGTAAATTTGATTTGCGTTGATTCCACACACTTTGTATACCAAATACTCGTAACTATGTTATTAGCACAACGACACAAACCAAATAGACCCCATTTGTACTTGAGTACGGGGTCTACTCACTCACACACAAGTATTATTTAAACTTAATGTATAGCATACTTTTAGGCTGCTTTTTTGTTAGACAAAACCAAACGACAAATTTTCCTTATACCAAAGATAAATACCAATTAAAAGAGATATTGTAATAGATGTATAGAAGAAGCGGAAGAAGAAGTAGTAGGTGGAGAAAAAAAAACACAAACGTTGCCAGCGCTCGACCAATTAATTAATAGTTAACTAAACTTAGTTTATGTAATTATAGAGCATGTGTTAATGGTTATACTATGACGATGTCGATGATGATGATGATGAGATGATAAAAACACAAATACAGTATCAAATATCACACACAAACAAACGGAACACACACTCATGTGTGTGTGTGTCTATGCAATTGTCATAATCATTAATGAGCGAGTGGAAGGAAACGTAAGTAAGCCACACCTCCTTGCCCACTTGTGCCCCAATCCCTTTGGCCTACGGCTGATGTCAATGGTAATTAACAGACCACAGACACTCACATATCTACACACACATCTACACACACACTTGCACAGTTATTGGCGCTTCATTTGTTAAAGAGTATTAGCGATTTTTATGGCCATCAGTGGCGCGGTAATTACTTTAATTGCACCCTTGTACCACAGGACGACAACGGGACAAGCGCAAGGACGACGTCAGCATTGTCCTGTTGCCTTTATTTAAACTGTCTGTCGGTCTTTTGATTGTTTTTTCCAGCTTGTTATTTGAAGTGTTCAGCATTTCTGTTATTTGATTGAGTAAGTAGAGTATTTATATTCGTTTTATTTGAACAAGGTAAAGCGGTGATAAAGAGGGAAATTTTATTAAAGGAATAACATATCAGACCATGATGTAGTCAAATGAATAATTGATAGCATTAAAATTATTATTATTAAATTATTATAAATTATACACTAAAAATATACGTTATATTATAATAATTATATACAAAACAGTTAAAAGGAACCGTGGCATACCATTATTATTATTATTAATAATAATATTGTGAGGATTATTAAAATTATTATTTTTAAATTATTTAGATAAATATACGTTATATTATAATAATTATAAACAGGTAAAAGAAGCCGTGGCATACCATTATTATTATTACTATTATTATTAATAATATTGCGCGGATTATTATTATTTTTAAATTATTTATATAAATATACGTCACATTATTATTTTTATATACGAAATAAGAAGCCGTGGCATACCATTATTATTATTATTAATATTAGGGGATTATTTTCATTATTATTTTTATTTTATTTATATAAATATACGTTATATTTTTATGCTTATATACGAAACAAGAAGCCGTGGCATACCCCATTATTTATTTATTTATTATTATTTATCAGAGATAAATCAGAGATACAGATATAACACTGCGACCTAAAAGATCAAAGTCATTCCATATAAACCACATATATTTCTAATCATAAAAACCTTAACTGAATCGACGAAGCTCACCATATTTATTTACAGTGTATATTGTATTCGACTTGCTGGCTTGCTTATGACTGACGATATCAGCTGAAAAAAATCAAATATAAATAAATCTGATAAGCGCAAATTACAAAGTAAACTCAACAACATGCACACACACACACACACACACACACATGCAGGCACACACGCACACCTCTTCCGTTCGCTGCTTTTTGGCTATGTGTGTGTGTGTGTGTGTGCGTGTGTGTGTGTACTTGTGTGCGTCATTAACGAGGTCATTGGTAAGTAAGCTTGTTTGATGTGCTCGAGTCATGTAATCCAGACTGTGGCACAAGTCAAACAATAGCACTGACAGCCAGAGAAAGACCGAGAAAGTGGAGGAGTGGAGAGAGTGAGGAGCAGCAGCAGTAGGACATTGCGTATACGCCACATTGGCTGGACAGGACTTGGCTCATGTCAATTTCGAGCAGCTGCTGCTCTGGCCTGCTAATGACATGCGACTACAGCCTGAGCCGCTGTCTGTCTTTCTATGCAAATCAGTATACTTGGCGACGAACACTCAATTATGCCACACACACACACACTCACACACACTCACACACACACACACTCTCACACAACAAACCTAAGCAGCTACGTGTAAATGCTTGGCTATAGCACCCATTTTGTTGCCTACTTTCAGGCACAAGCCAAAAACGCGACTTTAGTTTAACATACACTGCGAACAACATGTAGTAAGAAATGGCAAATGCAGTCTAAACATTAAAATCAAATAATAATATGTTGAAACTAACTAAAACATTTAGCTAAATATATCTAGAATTGATTTTCTTTCTTTCCCACTTTAGTTTTTCCCAGTGTATTACACGACGTGTTCGCTTTTCAGCGCTTTTCGAACACATTGTCTTGGCGCCATTTGACAGCAAAGGGCTGTGGGAGTCGGTGGAGGCGCTGGCGCTGGCACAGGCAAGTGGGCGTGGCAAGTGATTTGGCAAACACATTTCAATTTGCGCTTTGTTTGCCTTTCTGCTTTGTTGTGTGCTTTGTGGGCCCGTTAGCCAGTATACTATACACTAAGAAGGTGTGCGGGTGTGTGTGTGTGTGGCAATCCTTAAAACCTCATGGGAAACTTGCCAAAGAGTTTTGTGGCGCCAACAGGTGTTCCAATTGTAAGACCTTGCCTGTCCTTTCGCCCGCTTCACTTCACGTCATTATGGCCTGTGCCAAGTGTGGTAAAGGGGTATGCAGGGTATGTATAAATGTAGGTAAAATAAGAGATTTAGCTGCAGCATGTGCCAGCAGCGCTTTTCTTACAAGCTGAGGCAGCTACAGTCGGTAGCACTCTAACTAAAGCTGTATTATAACTCAGCTTAGAAATGTTATGAGTATGTGATGATAAATCTGTATAAATATTCTGATATTAATGCCAAGCGATGTGTGAGAGATAGTTCAGGATGTATAACATGTTATCGATAGCTTTAAAATTGTTATCGATTACTTATCGAATGTGCTTAATAGCAGAACAAGGTGAGTGGAACTTTCTAACTTATAATTGGTCGCTCTACTTTTCAATTGTTAACATAACTATATAATTTTCAACTATATATCGATATATCAATGTTTTTCCTAAGCTTATTATACTCTATATCATTCATACAATATATTTTTCCATCTTTGATATCGTGTTGAACTGTGAAACTTATTATTACCAGCTTAATCACCCACTAAATCCATGTCGATTGCGTTCGACTATAGCCTTAGCCCGTGTAGGCCTCATTAAACTTTTAATTAAAGAAATTAGAGGGTTTATTTGTGCTTCCTCTTTTGTTTGAATTCCGTGCGCACGATAGGTTTGTTCGTTTTATGCCTAGGGACTTGCCGTAGTGCATAATGTATGAGCTGGAACTGGGCAGGTAGTATAGTATAGTACTTGCTAGTAGGTTTAAGTTCCCGTCTTATTGGGGTATTTGGACTACGGTCAGTGTCCTCTAATGTACCTCTAAGGACTCGCTAACGTCATGTCCTAAACGCAGCTGTTCCAATTACATAATGAGCGACTAGCCCTGACCTTCCACCTGCCACATGCCACATGCCACAAGTACAAACAAAATTAACGTTATGTCATAGGAATTTACTTGAGGCACAGCAATATATAATTAATGTGTACCCATTAATAGTAGGCGTGCTAATACCCTACCCACTGGCACTATTACTTGGTAATTGTACTGATTAGAACATTCCCAGTTTCACATTACTCTGGCATGACTATCGTTTCGCTAGTGAATCAGTCAGGAAGATGTAGTGGATGTCGTGGTGTTGCACCTGTCTCATTAGCATATAAATTGTCGGCATAATTCACCGTTAAGCAGGAAACACATTGCGTGTTGGTAAATTAACAAATTTCAAGCCTGAATAATATGAAAATTATTTGGTGGAAACAGCGAAATAAAAGGAAATAAAATGCGCCAGTTAAGTGGCCACATTAAATGGCCAAATTGTGACAGGTGTAGTGGGTGTGGTTGGTTAGTTAGTCGGTAGCAACAGCAAGTGCTAAGCGGCAACAGCATTGCTAATGCTGCTTTAACTATATGGATAGTATGACTTAATGTTAAAGCTGCTCTGAGCTCATAACTGGCTAGATGTAATATGATAGCTGAGTCAAGTCCATGATCAGATCAGTATTCATCTTATCAGAGCCTAAAACAAACTTGATCTGCTTGCACTATAGAAGAATGTAAATACTATATAAAGTGGCTGTAGCTCTTATAGAGCAGACGAACGTGGCTATATAGACTCCACTCATCGTCTTGGTCAAGAATATATATATTTAATGGTGTCTGTCATCTATTTATTCTATCTATTCTATCTATCTATGTATCTATCTATCTATCTATTCACAGATTTCCCAGTTGCACATAGTTTATAGACCCATGAGTTCTATGGTATTCACCTCATTAAAGCTTATCCACATTTAACTAATCGTACACTCTTCCCCTTCCTCATTTATATGGCAATCGAAGCTGCTTTAAATCCACTTCCACTCTCATTAAAACCACATTAAAATTGTTCAAAAATCTACTTTAAATTTGCCTTATAATAAAACCCTTTTATTGTTCATTTATATCAACTGATTTCACATTATGCCAAGCTCACTAATCTCACACTCTTCCCCATTTATAACACATTAAAAGCTCTCTGTTAACACTCTCATTAAACTCCAGATTAAAGTTGTTTAATAAACTAAAATTATATTCAAAATTTGCCTAATAACAAAAACTTTATACTATTCAAAATATTTCAAAGAAAACTTCAAGCAGACAAGTGTAAATTATTATTACGCAATCAATAGCAAAAATATTGTGTATTGTTATTAACAATGCAATGGACAATTCAATGGAGCTCCAACTGGGTTTCGCCTCACTTTACACTGTTATTATGTTATCAGAGAGAAATTGTTTATGCGCCGTCTTTAATTGATTTCGCCAAAGTGGAGTGGGAGACTGAGTTTTGTACAATGGCCAATAATATATGGTAGTATAGTATGGTAGTATAATATGGCAGTATAATATGTAAACTTAAGCTCATGAATAATGCGAAGCGAAGAAAAACTCAGCAGCTGTAGAAAACTAATAACAATAATATTGCTGATTAAGCATTAATCAAAGCAAACGAAACAATAGATTGAAAAGGGAAAGTGATGTGTTTACGCTTGCTCTCGCTCTGACTCTGACTCTGTTAAAGAAAGTATAGAAAAAACGACAACAACTTTTATAAGCAGTTGGTTTTGTCGCCTGCTATAATTAGACAAAAAGGTTTTTTGTCTTTGGCATATGGATTTTTAATTTAGTATCCGAAAAAACATACACGGTTTTCCAAAAATAAAAGCGATAAGCGGCTGCTGATAAGCGCCCATGTGTCTGCTTAACAGCAACAGCAGCTGTTGGCGCTAACAGCAAAGCACAGACAGCTGTAACAGTAACAGCGAGCACAACAACAGCGATAACAACAACATGACTGACGAGCGAACGGAGAGCTACAATAACAGCTGCTATAATAACAGCAACTACAACAACAACAGCCCACATGTTAGCGCTAACAGCAAAGCACAGCCAGTAGTAACAGTAACAGCGCTAACAACAGCGTGTCTAACATAACATCTAATTACAGCGACTACAACAACAACACATATGTTGGGGGCGCCCTCAGCCACTACACTACAGCGTAGGCAAGAGCTGAGAGCGGCTGCAGTTACAGCAGCTGTTGGCGCTAACAGACAGCTGTAACAGTAACAGCGAGCACAACAACAGCAATAACAACAGCATGACTAACGAGCAAGCGGAGAGCCACCATAACAGCTGCTTAATAACAGCGACTACAACAACAACAGCACAGACAGCAGTAACAGTAACAGCGACAACAACAGCATGTCTAACATGCGAGTGGCTGTTGTAATAACAGCCACTACAACAACAACACATATGTTAAGGGGGCCCTCAGCCACTGCATAACAGCGTAGGCAAGAGCTGAGAGCGGCAGCACCACACATGCTGAGAGCGCCCTCTGTCGCTCTCTGACTCACACACACACACGTGTACTGTGAGCTTTTACAGTGCGCGAGCGAGCTTCGTTCGCTCAGCTGCTGCTGCGCGGCCTTGGCATTCGCTCTTCAGTTCGTTTGTATGGGAACAGCTGTTAGCGCTGGCTTTGGCTTCGTGCAGAGTTCAACTGCAGTGCAGCGGTCAGTTGTTCGACGCCATCGAAGGCGTGCGGTTGGCCATTCTCAGCGCGTCGCGTGTCGTTTTTTTTGCCGTTTAATCACTTAATAACAAAAGGCGCTAAAATACTACAACAATTACTGCTATTATTTACATCGTGTGTGTGTGTGTGTGACCAATGTGTTTAGTGCAAAGCAATAAATAAGAAACGAATATTCCAATAACAACAACAAAATTGGCTAGAATAAAAACGAAATTTGTGCCGCCCAATTGACACACATTTGTTTGCCACGAGAAATTGAATTCGATATAGAAATAATGTCAAACAAATCAATGGCTGGCAGCACGTTGCTGCCGCTGTTGCCGCTGCTGCTGCTGCTCCTGCTGCCGGCCATGCCAGATGCAGCAGCACGACGCGCCCGTATAGCAGCCACTGCCAGCAGCAGCAGCAACAATGCGCTGCTCAAGGAAAAACCGAAAACATCTGCAGACAGCAAATATGGTGAGTGCCACACACAACAACCAGAAGGAATAAAAGCCCTGCCACTGCCCCCTGCCCCTCCACTGCCACTACCACTGCCTGATCTTAGGGTTACCATGTCTAGCATTCTGTTTAGCTTTTTTTGCTGTTGCTGCCTGCCTAATTGCATTCGGTCACGATTTGTGATCTTGCAACGTGTGCAGTTCTTAGTGCCCCCAACTAGCCTGTGTCTTGTTTGCAACATAACAGCAGCAGCAGCAGCAGCAGCAAAAACTGCCACAATAACAAAAAAGGTTTGCCCTTGGCAGCGAAATTGTTTCACGCTTTTGTATTAAACGAGAGACATAAAAACAGAGGCAGACGCTAAGGCTGCAGTCGTAAGCAGTCGACCTTAAGTGGAGCTAGTAGCAAAGGTGTTATTTTATACATATTTGTGTTAGTCTTTTGAGACTATTTAGTCTCTCGTTTTAAATGTTGCCTCATTTCAAGAGTTTCTAAGAATTGTAAATTATATATTATATAGTATATTTTATATATAACATATTTTATTTTATATATATAATATTATATTACATATATTTTATATATATTATATTATATTATTATATATTTTTTATATATTATATATATTTTATATTAATATTTAACTGCGATAAAGTCTTTTAAGTCTCTATATAAATATGAGTAAAACAATTCAAAAAGTCTCTCTAGTATTTCTAGTCTTTACTCTAAACTTTAGTTTATCTATTCTAAATTAAATATTTATTTTTGAGACTATTTAGTCTCTTGTTTTAAATGTTGCCTCATTTCAAGTGTTTCTAAGAATTGTAAATTATATATTATATATATTTTATATTAATATTTAACTGAGAAAAAGTCTTAGGTCTCTTTATTAATATTCGTAAAACAATTAAAAAAGTCTCTCTAGTATTTCTAGTCTTTACTCTAAACTTTAGTTTCTCTAGAGTCTAAACTAAATATTTTCGACTCTCTACACTCAACTTGTGCAACTCTATTCACACTTACACTAACCTCACATACCCTCGCTTACCCCTCTTCAGTACAGCGCATAAAAATGAAAGACTTAGGCAACGAACTTGCCACTAGCACTAATTTTGTCTGCTGCTTAGCCATTTTACAACAATCAGAGCCAACTCGCAGCCAGAGGCTACATGTGCGGGAAATGTGCAAACGTTTCCTGTCCACATCAACCGCAAAAAGAGGCCGCTCCAGAAGCCGCAGAAGCCGCTAAATGCGCCACCAAAAGGAAATTGCGGCAACACAACATTTTAATGGTCAATTGCTGAGAGCAAAAGTGTGATTAGGCCGGGCCGAAATGTCAGTGCTTGCAGTCGATTACACTGATAACTAATAACTGAAACCCTGCATTACATAACGTGCCACACACCACACAGTAGAGCAACAGTTAGTGCCACATCATGGGGCAGGCAGGCAGCAAGAGCATATAAATCAAATGTGCAACTCAGCTTGTCATAAGCGCTGACAGTTCTCTGTATTCTTCTCTCCACTTTTTTGTGAGTTGTCATTGCCAAAAGTAGATGCAGAAGAAGTAGAAGAAGAAGCTGAGATGAGATGAAGACAACATGAAACGAAATTGCTTCGGACGTGGCTGTTCTAATGACATTTCAGAATGGTGCCAGTCAGCTAGATTTATGCCTTGCCTTGGCATTTTCACTTTTCCATGTACATATATTTTTCTATTACTATTTTTCTCATTTCCCCCCATCATTTTTTCTTTTTTACTTAACTTTTTCGTTGTTGTGTGAAATTCGCCTAAATGCCGAATGCAACACGGAGGCGGCCTGGCAAATACTAAAAAAAAAGAATTGGTGTCAATGATTTCAACATGGGAAACAGCACAACAACAGTTGCAACAACAACAGCAACAACAACAACAGTTGCAACAACAACCATAACAACTCTCGGCAAACAAGAGGCTGGCAAACATCGCAAGAAGAACCCAAACAACATTTCAGCTGCTTAGCACAGAAAATGGCATTTCTAATTGCACATTATGCAAGGTTCTGTTCAGTCGAATTGGGGAGAAAATCCACTTGGTTACTGCTACATACTAGTAGTCTTACTAGTTACGACTAGTTACTATTCGAGAGGGGGGGGGCGGAGTGTGTAGAGCAGCCGAATTGACTCTAATGTGGCATCGAGCTCAGCCATAGAAACCTATTTCGCTTGTAATTACTCCACTTGACTTGATTTGTTAGCTCTACCAAATTGAAGACAGTTAACTACTATATTTAGTATACTCAACTCAACTCTGGAATGATGCGCTAATATATATTGTTTAATGAATTGACTAGAAATATACGATTGAGTATAAGTATTGAAGACTTGACTTCACTTGAGCAACTTTTGCAGTTTCAATTGTCTGTAATAACATTTACATTTGGCTTGTAATAAAATTTACTACGTACTGATACTAGCAGTCCACTTTCAATCGTATGATATCTGAGCAAATAGTGCTAATATTTCCTTCTATAATATAGTTCTTAAAGCATTAAGCAAAAGCAGCCTGAAGGCTCTACATACTAGTTGCTGTGGCTACATTACATTTACTGTAGAATTTAATACTCACTTCCAATCAATAATAATATTATTATTTCAAGAAGAAGACGTTAAAGTAATGCGAGCTAGAAGATCTTTATTTATAAACTAATACTTAGATAATCTTTTAGATAACAGGCTAATTCCATAAGCAATTTTGTCTAGGTCACTTATCAGACCTACTACTCTTAAGTCCTCCTGTAGAATTTATTACTTAATTCCAATCAATAATATTATTTTTATATTAAAAAGACAAGAAAAAAGACAAGAATAATGTGAGCTAGAAAATATTCATTTCTAAACTATAGATTAGATAAGTTTCAGTTAAGAGGCTAATTCTGCATATAAGCAATTTTGTCTCTTGTTGCCACTAGATCACTTATCACATCCGCTTTTCTCAAGTTCTCCTGTCAGTTAGGCCTGTCAGATGAGCTGCCTTGACCCTAGTCAACCTTAATTGCTTCAGATTCTTCCTAAGTCTTCGGATTCTTGTTTTTCATGAGATCTTTTCAATATCAAACCTTTCTTATATGACAGATCTTCTACATATTAGACCTCCCATTCGCTTGCTTGGACTTGCTTCCATCAGCTGAAACTTGGCTCTTGCTAATCCATGCTTCTAATTCAAACAGGACATAGGGTTCATAGAGGAACGCTAGGTTCAATAGAGAGTACATTTGATACCTCTAACTTCACTAAACGAACCTTAAAGTTTATTAAATCCATTCAAAATACTAACCTTCAACTGAGTTGCACTACTCACTCCCTAAATTAGTTGCTACTTAAATAAATCGCCTGCAATGCTGCACTCTTTGTAGTACACTGTGAAAAAAGAACTGTTTATTGTCATGCCTGCTGCCACTTAATATGATTTGCTGCAACTCACAGCTGGCGGCAGCAGCAATCTATTGCTTGGACATGCTAATTCCCGGCACGCTTCCAGCTAAATCCGACAACAGTTGCAAGCAGAAGAAGAAGCAGCAAAGAGAATTACATAGAAGAAGAAGAAGAAGCAGAAGTAGACAGTAAAATGGAAAATAGAAAAGCCAACGAAAAGCGAGTCGAAACAAGTTCTTAACCCTAACCGCTGCTGTTGTTAACTGATTTGCATGCAAACATTGAGTTTGGGCCATCAATGAACTACAACAGCAACAGCAACAGTTGCTGCCACAGTTGCCCCTGCAACAGTTGCATCTGCAGCAGTTGACTAACCTCATTTCTTTGTTTCCATGTGCCTGCAGAGATACGCGGCGTTGCTGGTGAACCAAATTACAAATCGGTGAATCTGACCTGGGAAGTGGAGTTCGTGATGTTGGCCCATGACACAGATACCATTGGTAGTCCCAATGCAAATGCGAATCCCAATCCGACTGCACATTCCAATGACGTGACAAATATGAACAGCAGCGTGGCAGTGGAGCCACCCAAGGCCTTTCAGATCTTCTACTGTGAGATGCAGAGCCATGGACCACAGCGCTGTCGTGTGAAGCTGTTGAATGCCACAGCCGCAGAGTTGGACTTGCCACAGGCTGAGGAGCAGCCGAGTGTCGAGTGAGTTGAATCCCATCATCCGCTGTTGACTTTGCTCTACAGTTTCTCTTGTTGCAGCAGCACTCGAGTGCAACACTTTGCGGCAGCTGTGGACAATCTGCGCATGGCCACCAGGTATAGCTTCCACATACGCCCGCTGCAGTCGCATCGCCTACGCAGCAGCAGCGCGCGCGCCGACTTCCAGGAGGAGAATGAGATTGAAAGTGGCACGGGTGTTGCAGCTGCAGCTGCAGCTGTGGCAGGCCAGAGCATCGTTATACCCACCAAGGGCTGTAAGTAGTAGACACTGTCACTCAGACTCCCCCCCTCCACTCACTTTCCTTCCCCTCTCTTCAGTCTCCGCTCATGCCACGCAGTGTCTAGCGCATGCCTCAGAGATCGAGGTGGAGACGGGTCCCTACTTCGCCGGTCGCATTGTGGTCGATGGTGGCGACTGCGGCATCAAGGGCAATGCCCACGATCCCGCCGATAAGTATACCATGCGCATCGATCACAAGCTGTGCGGCAGTCTGGTCAAGCCGGAGACGAATACCGTGGAGACCTTCATCACGGTGCAGGAGAATCTGGGCATCTTTACGCACAGCACGCGGCGGTAGGTTATCGATAAACCTATCGATTAATACTATGCTATACTATATCCCTTTCCCTACAGCTTTGTCGTGGTCTGCAGCTATCAGTCGGGCATACAGACGGTGCGAGCCAGCTTCACGGTGCCCGGCAAGAACTCCGGCGTAGCTGCTGCCGTGGAGTCCAACGATCCCTTCCAGGCGGACGACGAGCGACTGGGCCGAGAGCTGCGTCACATGCGCTATGTGAACAAGAGTGAATTGGTGCTAAAGGAGCCACGATCCGAGGCGGACTCAGAGTCAGCGGAGGAGCCAGCTCAGGTGATGGAGACCCAGGCACCAGAGTCAGAACAGAAGCCACCGGCAGTGGTTAACGGTAGCCGACTGCAACAGGGACGTGCGCTGAGTCTGGCCAATCTGAATGAGCTAAACAACTTGGCCGAAACGGAGGAAATGGAAATGGAGGCGCCGGCACAGGGTCAACAGCTGGAGCAGTTGAGCACAAAGTATGCGAAACTGGTTGTGGATGCGGATGCGGGGCATGGCGCTGCCTGGACGTCCGCTCAGGCCAAGGCGGATGATGTGAATGATGATGAGTGTAAGTAGATGCATCAAGTGGCAGCAAGCAGCAGCTCAACTGTAATGCCATTCTCCCTCCCCATTCTTCCCTCTTTTCTCGCAGTGTATGCCGCCTCGTTGCGTTATATAAGCAGCAATCTGGGCAGCGTGCTGGTAACTGTTTCCATATCTGTGATAATCATCAGCATTTGCATCGTGCTGCTGCAGCGACAACGTGGCAGCAGCAGCAACTACAACAAGCAGCTGCAGCAGCAACAGCAATCTCTTGGCTATGCCTCCTCGTCCCATCTGCCGCACAAGACGCTGCCCCGCGCCCTGCAGCAGCAGCAGCAGTATCAATGCACCTTGTAGTAAGCCCAAAGCAAACTTCCCCCCGCAAACCCCGCCCCCCGCCCACTGCCAATGCCCGCTTGTCTTGCTGAAGCCAGTGTTGCCACCAGGCATTTTGGGTAACCCATTTAGCTCTAGACGACTGGGCATGGCCAACAACTGCAACTCCAACTCCACCAACAACTCCAACTCTAACGGTACTCACGGGACTCGACTGCAGCCCACACGACACGTTTAATCAAGCGTAATTTATGCAATATTTATAGTACTTAATACTAGCTTAACTCTAGGCCCAACTCCGATATGATTACTAGCATTAGCACATGGCTTAGCTCTTAGTATTGTAGCCTTAAGTTTACTGTATAAAAGAACATGACTATCTATGGCAAATTTATATTTATATATTTATTAAACTTTTTTAAATAATATATATAATCTTGTTTAATTTGTGGTTTGAGCTTGTAAATGGAAACAAGGCTAACAAGAAAATAATATTACTTTGAGTGAGAGTCTTCATTGAGTAGTCGTAACAGTAAAGTAGTAGAGTAAAAGTGGGTAAAAGGTCTCAGATACTATATATATACGATATATATATTGGTATAAAAATATACCTAAAATATTTATATCATTTTTCAATTCAATTTTTATCATTTGCATTCAACAGATAAGTATATGCACTATAGTTGATTAAACGACCTCAACTCTGGAGTAATCACAACTATGCTATTCATTCTATAATCAGTCATAACAGTAATGTAGTAGAGTTAAAGTAGTAGAGCAAAAGTAGGTAAAAGGTCTCATATGGGCATATATCCGCCAAATGGTCAACCAGGACCGAAAATGAAAATCTTCATAATCATCGCATTTTTGTGTAAAGAAAGAAATATCAAATATCATAAAGAAATGTCAAAATTTGCATAATATCGTACAATGAATCCATATCATATATATTAGGAAATTGGCCTAAAAACTGAAAAAACTGTAATTTCTTCACCTTTAGCTAACTTTAAAGTAATTTTTAGTATATATACTATATCTTAAAGGTAGCTAAAAATTTGCTGAAATGTTTATAACATTTTTCAATTCAATTTTTATCATTTGCATTCAACAGATACATATACGCACTATTTATAGTTGATTAATCGACGTCAAATCTGGAGTAATCAAAAATATGCTATTCGTTCCACAATCAGTTGGATTTTATTTTATTATAATTACACGCATATCGAAGCATCATTATCATCAATAACATTTATATTTTCCATAACAATTTTACTATATTTTTTAAGTCTTATTAAAATATGATTAAATAGAGCTTTCTGCAAAGCCAAAGAATGGCTGTTCTACTGTCCATAGCGTACGACTATAGCTGTAGTCTTTCCGAACTCTTAACAGTCCAATTGCGGTCACAGAATTGAGGCTTAAAACTCAATTTCATTTGTTCTTAGTTAATATTGTGATTAAGTAATATATCATAGTACTAAAGGCCTCGACGTTAACGCTCTCACACTTATTAACTTTATTATTATACGAGTATATTAACTTATTTTCTTTTTCTATTGAATAATCTCTTTTTCCATAGTATTATCTATGATATAACCAACTAATAGTAGCAGTAGTTTCCTAATGATATCAAATTGCAGATTGTGTAATCGAAATGAGCTAAGAAATAGTCTGTAATACTAGCAGCTATACTAAGAATGCTTTAGAACCTGCCTCTAGGCCTGGCCTTAACTTAATTATGGCATTGAATAATGAGCATTAACACACGCAGTGTGCTATTAATGATGGCAAGAACACGATTATTATAGCGTTTTATGGCTAAAAAGAGTTATGAAATTATGTTAAGAGCAAAAGCAACAATAACAATGGAAAACGGAGAGCTAACAGTCCACAAGACAATTTGCATGAAAGTGGCACAGAATTGTGATTGTTGTCAACATAAAGGTTTCGGTTTTGTTTTTTATTTCGGTTCTTGCACGGAAGTTGGCAGCTAAAAAACAACAATAGCAACAGCAACAGCAACAGAAATCAACTCTAGCTACAACTTCAATAACGTCGTTTGGTTTTGCCCAATATGGAGAAAATGTTCATCGGATGAAAAATAATAGTCGGCTAGAGAGACTGATGAGAAGAAGAGGGCGAAGAGGCCGCAGAGGCCGAAGAGCTGGCTGACTAGAAGAAAAACTTTCTGATTGAAGTGTCTCTCTAGGAAGGGGAAGTGCTTAAATGGATTTTGCATAGAAAAGCCATTAAGCATTGCTTGAAACATCATCAACAACAGCAACAACATCCCAACATCGTCATCATCATCCTCATCAACACAACATTATAATAATAAATATGAGTTGGAGATACATCTATAGCAAAAGGTTTTCGGTTAGTCCATTGTTGCTCCACAGTTGTTATTATTAGAACACAAAAACCAAGTGAGCGTTAAGATCGCAAAAAAACAATAAGAAGAAGCAGCGGAAAACTTTCTCATCTGGCAGAGTCTGAAATTGAGATACCCTAAGAGTCGTCGTAGTCTTCTTCTGTCTGGACTTCACCTTCACCCATTTGAATCAAATTTCACCTCACCCACTGTGCGTTTTGATTAGCATGTGGCATACATAAATCTTTAGTATGTCTTGGGCTTCCGTTTCTTCTGATAGAATCTACTACTCCCACTCCCAGTGCCCGCACTTAGCTGATTCAAAAGATTTCAACTTGCTTTCCATGTTTAGGCGAGCATAACGCTGCACTTATTAAAATGAATAGATGACTTCAAGCTGATCTACCCATAATGAGGGCAACGCGATCTTAGCCAGAAGCAGCCAAACAGCCGACTTAATGAGCAAACACCAGCACTAACACCAACACCAACTCCAACTCCATTGTTGTATTAGAATGCGAGCGACTCTCGACGAAAGTAAAAATTGTGAAAGTTTTTATGCTTCTTGTTTTTGTGTAAGCGCAGCTTGGCTTTAAATTGCTTTTTGCCAAAATGAAAGAAAAAATCACGGGCTAAATGACCTTACGCATCTAAGATCTAAGCGTACTTAGGTTCATTATTTTTGCTCGCTTTAATAACACTGGTTTACAGGCGTTTTCTTTTAGCAAATATAGTCTGACAGACTCGGGGAATTTTTCAGAAATATTGACTTGATAAAAACCAGAGAATAATTTAAAAAAAATAGTATATAATTATTAGCAATATTATTTATCGATTTAGATATAAATTTGAGATTCTTGTAAGTACTTTAAAATATTTATTAAAAGTATATTTATATTATATAGAACTAGAATACAAAATGGTAGTAGATCTTATGATAGTCTATGCTCAAAATAAATATTCTTGAATTTGATCTAAATATGTATATAAAAAAAATAAAGACGAATTTGTGATTCTTGTGTATATTATATAGAACTTTATTTTATATAGAACTAGAATACAAAATGGTAGCAGATCTTAGGTTAGAGTCTATCCTCAAAGCAAAAATTCTTCAATTTTATCTAAATATAT
This sequence comes from Liodrosophila aerea, assembly GCA_035045005.1. Lineage (NCBI taxonomy): Eukaryota > Metazoa > Arthropoda > Insecta > Diptera > Drosophilidae > Liodrosophila > Liodrosophila aerea. The sequence goes on from JAWNNL010000029.1 coordinate 81,619, forward strand.
AAAAAAAAATCTCTGTCCTGACTGACTGAATGACTGCTATACTGCTATCAATGCATAGTTAAAATGACCTAAGCTATAACGACCTAATCTCTTGTGTTATTATTAGATATTTTAAATATTATTACCCTAAAACTTGTAAAACATTTATATAAACCTCTGTTCGAGCTTTCTTTGAGCGCTTCACACCTGGCAGGCAAGTGTAATTTGTTTTCGTAAGAATAACAATTCAAATTTCTTAATTATAGCTATCCAGCACAGCTGGAAACATTTTGCTCTTGCCCTGCCCTGATGGTAGATTTTACTTTTCACTCATTGTTATTTCGACTATTGCAATTTGTTCATCAGATTCGAGTTGAGTTAGTAGTAAACTGGGTTATCTGCGGGCACAACAATGATCTAACGAAGATAGTTCGCTAAGACACAGCACGTAGAACACCGAAAATGAGGGAGAAGAATACTTACTGTATGTATATAGTATAGTGGAGAGATTCTGGGCTAATGGCAGCGGCACTCTTAATGATTATGATTATGAATTTTTGTGGTTCGCCTAATGGACGCACCGAGATCGGTGTCAACATTGGGAACGCGAAGAAAACAAAAAAGAGAAGCAGCCAGAAGCAACTGTATTTTTGTGACATGGTAGAAATGTGTCAGGGAACTGAAAGTGCACAGAGTAATAAACATTTCTACATATTCGTAGCTGTGAAAGGGGTTTGGGAAAAGTACTAAAAGTTACGACCTAGTCAGGGAGATTACAACACAAGTGCAGCTAAGAATGAACTGCAAAAGCTCATATAAGATAAGCTCATATAATCTTAGGAATAAATTATACAGCAATGAAAATAAAATACAATTAAAAATGACTATAAAAATGGTAAAAAATAATTAAAACAAATATATTAAAATTCTTTTAAAAAGCCAAAATACTTTTGAACATATTTAAAAAAAGATTTAACAAAATTTAAAATTATTATATATACCATTATTATTTATTATTCTAATATTCTATTTTTAGATTCAAAAATTTCTGTTATTTATTAAAATTTAAAAGGAAAAAAACACCAAGTTCAATAACAACACCAGTGAATCAAACCAAAAAACACCATTTTTCTTACGGTTGTGCACACTGTGGCAACCGTGAACGTGAGTGAAGGAACAATACATACATGAGTGTATATATACATGTACACACACATACGCATGCATTTATCAAAAACCTTTGCAGAATGTAAAATATTTTCACGTAGTAAGAATGTAGACAATATATGTAGTATTAATACGTTTCGTTTCTACTCACTTACCTTTTACTTTCAATGACCAGCCACGGCTCGGCCAAACAATTGGCTACTCCTGCCAGCTGATGCACCAGCCACTTGCTCAAGAGATCGTTATTACACTTACTGCAACCTAATGATTGCATTCACCAACAAAAACAAAACAAAAATGTCGCTTTAGCGAACTGCAAATAGCACCACACTTGTTATACACTAAATGATAACCGCGCGAATGCGAATAACGGAACAAACGGAATAGGCGAGTGGGCGCGGTGACGTCACTGAAGTCAACGCACGCACTGTTTGATGCTCCAGCCACTAGCTCAAGAGAGCGTTGTTACACTTGCTGCAACCTGTGGATTGCTTTCACTAACACTAACAAAAACAAAACAAAAACATCGCTTTAAAATAGCACCACATTTATACATAAACCATTTAATAAACGTGCGAATGTGAAACGTACTACACACATACATACAATACAGAAAAAACTGCACAATAAGGATTACCAACCACGGCTCAGCCAAGCAATGGAAAATTGTTACCAGCTGATGCGCCAGCCACTAGCTCAAAAGAGCATTGTTACACTTGCTGCAAACTGGTAATGCATTCAATAACAAAAACAAAACAAAATCATCACTTTTTTGATAATTGCTCGAATATGAAAACCGAAAAAAACAGCGCAATAAGAATGTATGTAAAAGGCGCGTGACCGCGGTGATATTACTGAAGTCATCGCACGCACTCGATACTGCGTAGGCGATAGATCGATAAGTGCGGTGCGATGCCGTGAGTCCAGGCAGGCGCGTGACCGCGGTGATATTACTGAAGTTATCGCACGCACTCGATATCGCGATGGCCATAGATCGATAAGTGCACGTGAGTCGAGACACAATCCATATGTACATATGAACAAATATACACACATATATTAAACAGTACAAGCAATATATTCTCACTTGTTAAGAATGTGGAAATTATATCGACACTTTATCATTGACCAACGAACCATTTACTTGCAATGACTACACCAACACTTTTCCAAGCGTTTCAGGTGTTTTCCACAAGACAATAACAATTGGAAATTTAATTTTAAAAAGCTTTCATTTACTATCCGAAAGATCTGGCACTTAAAAACTCTTCCCTATCTACACCATCTCACAATTTTTGCATTTCTTTTTCGCTCTACTGTTTGAGTTGATTTTGGGATTAGTTAAAGTTGGCAAAGCAAACCCAAACCCTTTCGGATAAATTGCTGGCTCTACAGTTGAGTAATTTTCGTGATTATCGCTGCGTGCTCTTGATCTATCGCATTCATCGTCGACCATGACTAATTTCCACTGTCCAGGTGAAAAACAAACGCAGAGTTCAATTGAAGGAGCACATTAACTGAAGCACACTTTCGCCCCAGTGCCAAAAGCGTAGATTTGTGTTTTATTTTCTTTGGCAATTATTTCGAAAAGAGCAATAAAAAGTTAAGTAGAGAAATAAGCAGAAATAAGCAGCGCAATTGTGTGGGAATTTGGAGCAGATTCAATGAGAAAATTACTTAATGTGCCAGCTGGAGTAGCGACAGAAATTGGCACACAATATACTTTTTGTGGTTTGTGTCTACTTCACGCTAAATTCTCCCACAATTTGCACAGTTACAGAACTAGATGCTATACATAGAGAGACGAGAGACGAGCGACAGCACAGTTACTATACCTTCTACCCAAAAAGTCGGCTCGGCTTAGCGTACTTTTTAACTGAAGCTGTAAGTAGTTGAAGTTGAAGTTGAAGTTCTACCTATATAATTTCGAGTAAAATGAGTAAGTTTTTGTATGCCAACGGTAAATTGAAATACGCAGTTGATTAGCCAGACAGTGGGCGTGGCACTACCAAAGGCAGTGAATGTCTCTCTGTCTCTCTCTGTTTCTCTGGTGTCTTCCTATTGCCAAACATGGCCCAAAACGCACATGGCATGGCCACTAATTTTAAAGGCAACCGCGTCAAGAACAGTTATGAGCTGGGAGCGTTGGGAATGGAATTGGGATGCGCCGCATGCCACAAGACACATGCTTTAAAATACACTTGAAAAATGTGCGACGAAAAACTGAACAAAAAATATAAGAAAAGCAGCAATGAGTAAGAAAGGAAGTAATCTGAAAAGTGTACAAATATGCACAGTTGAATACCCTGTAGTTGTCGAATATTCCTACCTACTTAATACTTCAACTACAATATTAATATAATTTCAAGGTAAATCTCAAATTGTAGTAGGCCTGGACGATGCACAACCAATGTCTCCACAATGGAAATATAATATAATCACTGGTACACCAGCAGCAAGGCCGAGCAGTTGGTAAGTATTCTGAATTCAATAAAAATGAAAATAAAATAAAATAATAAAATAAAATATACTTTTTTTGCAGGTTATTCCAATCATTCTGTGTCATCGTAACAAGTTTTAAGAAAAGTCAATTTATGAAGTATTATTTCAAGATTCCAGCAAAGCAATAATATTCATTCCATCACGAGGAGCAACGTCGAAAAGCTGGTGAGTACTACAAATCAATAAAATTATTTATAATTTTTCATTTTATCCAATTTTGTGTATCGACAGATTTAAACATGGCACGCACTAACGTGAACGGCGATAAGCCTCAGCTTATCATTTGCAATAGATGCAAAGCCAAGAATCAGAAGAAGGCGTCATTATCGGAAAGGATTCGCCTCACAGAACAGGAGATTGAGAAACTTCAAGGTAAACTTCAAGCTTCGTTACATACGATGATATTTACTACTACGCAGCTAAAGGCAAAGCAAAGCGAGTGTGACAAGCTTCTAAAACAGAAACGTATTAGTATGCCCAAGCCAATTAAAATTAAAATTGAAACCAACGAAGCAAAATAGGAAGCAGGCAAAATAATAAATAATAATAATAATAATGTAATGTCAATGGACAGAAGCAACAGAACAATGCATAAAAAGTATGGAAAGCTACAGTCGGACGCAACCGACAGTAAGAGACCCTGTGGAGCAGCATATATGAACATACTCACATACACATACACATGAACTTATACATACACACATACAAATATACGCGCAAATTCACTTATACACTTATACATGCAAATATATACTCAAATACAAACAATACTCATATAGAAATTCAAACTCACAATCAAAAACAGGAAATCAGAAAGAATTGTATACGAAATAATAAACAAAATAATAAACACTTAATAATAATGTAAATGTAATGGAAATCAGAAAGAAATTGTATACGAATCGGGACAATTGTGCCCTCATAACAAATTTTGGATAGTTTATTTATTTATTTCAATATTTTACCAGTTTTACAAGTTTTACAGAATCTGTTGGTAAGTAATCCATGTTATTCGATTTTGTACGCTCGACAGATTTACTTATTTAGTTAAACATGGCACGCACTAACGATAAGGGCGGTAAGCGTCTGATTAGGATTTGCAGATGTTGCAGGGACAGATTGCGAAAGAAGTTGCCTCCATTATCGAAAAAGATTCACAGCACCGAGTCAAAGATTGGTAAAGTTCAAAGTGAACTCGAAACTTCGTTACGTTCAAAGGAAATCGTTGAAATTCAAAAAAATATGAAGGAGTTTGGAAAGCCTAAGGAACCAAAACAAGTTGATCAAGCCAAGCTTCTAAAACAAGTTAATGATAATCAAGCCAACGGATCAAAGGCTTAAGTAAGCAAAAAGAAATTAAATTAAATTGTTATAAAAATAAAAAATATGAAATATTGGGAATAATGGAAATGAAAATTTGTATAAAAATCGGAAAAATATTTTGAAATTAAAATATTAAAATAATTATTTTGAAATTAAAATAATATAATATTTTTCATAGAAAACATTGTCATATTGCATTCTAGTACATCTAAATTCAAATATCGTATCGTTGCATAAGCTTCTCATTGTCACGTGCCTCATGCCCATATCCTGGCACTCTACAGGGTATACGCAGTACAGGCGTTTGCTGGCTAAGTTACGCGCCGCATTGCGACACCAACATGCGGCATGGCCCAGCCACAGTTACCATAGTTGTTGTTGTTGTTCCCAGTCTTCCACTACTTCTGCTACTTCTTGTTGTTTTCGCTTCCCCAATGCGATATCCATAAAAGAACTTTAGCTGCGTCAGATACAAATATAAACTTGATAGAGACATAGCTCGCATGCACTGATGCAAGCAACCGACACGGTGGGGGAGGGGGAGCAGGAGGCAGGAGGCAGGTGCATAATAAATACATATACACACATTCATACATCAACATTTACATCTACATACGTACATCTATTCTGGGCCAAAAGCGATGCGTGCCAGCAGCAGAGCCCAAGCTGGAGTTAGCCGGTTTTTATTTACGCTAAATTATGTTCTAAGTAAGAGTGCGGCAAGTTCAGCCAGTTATATACATAAGACATTATACATATATACTTTTGACATAATGCCAAGACAATTTTCTAGTTATGCCTGATTCGTAATGCTGTCAAATTATAGCAGAGACAGAAGGTCTATTCAGCAAGTCAATGACCGGATTCTATTGTTGGCTAGCACAACTTCATTTGCATAAGCTATATACTATGTAGTACTAGTACTAGTAGTTAACTAGAGGGTTCAGCCACTTGACATAATTGTACGTTGAGGCTAAAGATCTGGGCTACGGTCTGGCAGGCAGGGATTAAAGTGCAGTAGGTACACGTATAAATAGATGGATGTATAGATTGATAGACAGATAAGCAGATAGATAGCGATTGAAGGGCAGTTAGGAGCTAGATGGAGCGCTAGATAGTTAGACGATAGATGAATTGATAGGCAGACAAGTGGTGAATAGATAGAAGAGACTGCGCGAAAGATAACTGAATAGGCAGAGAGCAAAGGGAAGATAGAAGTCTCATACATAGTAAGTGAAAGACATCTATATAGTATGATATATGCTACACTGAAATATACATACATACATTATATACATTATACATTAAATACATTATATATAACTATATTTTCCCACAGTGCACTCGCAGATCTCTTTGAAATGCGCATAGTAAGCACCCAGCTAATGGTTCTAATTGCTTTTGATTAATAGCAGTAGGAAAAGCGTTCTGAATAGAATTTCCATTTCACAAAAGCAGAAATTCCCATCTGTACATTTTCCCAAGTTAAAGCTGAATAATAATCGTAAACATTTCACTATCGTAATTTCTAAAGCGTATCGAATTGTGTCCAGAAATTCCACGAGTCTCGCAGGGCAATTAAGCGGCATTGCCCGTAAAAGGCAAGTCGAAAAACAAAAAAAAGACAATGCAGGCGTTTTACTAACTTAATTCTACGTCTTGTCTAATCAACGCACATACACTCATACACACACACTCCACACTCACACACATGCGCTTAATTAACAGATTAATAAGCTCCCATTGTGTATGAGCGTGAAAATGAAAGTGCTTCAAGCGAAAGATAGACACACACACACAGAGAAATGCAGAAAGAGGCAGAGGGAGGAGGTGTGTGTGGCATGCGGCAGGTTCAGTGGTCTCTGCGCATGCGCGTGGCAAGTTGCCGTTGCACTACAAATTTTTTGACTTGATTTTACGCCGTTATGGCAGTAGCTCAAGCACAAGCGGAGTTCAGCTAATGTTTGCCTGATTTTCCATTGTTTGCTTTTAATCTCCAACGTGCTCGCCATGCAATTAGCTCCAAGGCGCACAATGAGTACGTGATCGGGTAGCACAGAGCAGAGAGCACCGAATCTAGCGGTTCAACAACATCGGCTTGCGGTAGGGATGTTGTTCATATCGCATATGGAAATAGCGCTATAATCGATAACAGTTTTTTACTGATATTCCAGTCAGTTACAAGGCAATTATTATATAGAGAATAATGTGTGTAAGGCCATTAAATTAAGTCATATTTATTGATATAAGATTAAGTGCTCAGACTCTTGTCTTTAGTTCATACTCTTCCCTTTTATATTTTTATATTTTGATAAAAAATCAATCTCAGCTGTGATTAAGTAAAGTATCGACGGCATCCGACTGTAGCCTTGTCATTTATTTGCCTGTCAATTTATTACATTTTATTGTATGCATTTTAAGCCAAGCCCATAGAAAACTGTGCAGCTGAAAGTTGTGAGTTTTCCACTGAGATAGGCTTTCCATTGTTGTTAATATGCCAGCAGCCCATAATATAGTAGTTTGTCATCAATCTGTATACACATACATACTACACACATATTTGAAGCACTCTCCTCTGTAATTAGGGTCACTTGGCCTTAACCTAAAGCCAAACCCCACAGCAGCAGCCTAATGGGCAACCCATTGGGGGAGAGTGGGGCGAAGGGAGCTTCCCTATGTGGTAGTTCCGTCCAATGACAGCTGATGCCCCTGGCTAGCATATGCCCTATATTACAATATCATCATCAATGTGCAACTGCAACTGCAACATCTGCATGTGTCGCCGTCTATTGAGCTGCAGCGTTGCATGCCTCACAGCGAATTGGGTTAGACGCATCGCATTTCACAGCCCCAGAGCCAATCAGCGGCATTAACTTATTGCCACAGATCAGACATTAAAATGAGTTAATGCAAAAGAGAGTACACAGACCAGACCAGACCCGATGCAAACCCAGCTGGGGTACACTGCGCAAAAATTTAATGAAATAAGATAAATAATTGTACAAATCAATTGACTTATTCAATCAGTTTATCAGTTCATTTTCATGATAAATTCTTACTCCTGAGGCTCACTCCCCTGCAGTGCCTGGGTGAGCTTTGCCTACTTTTTTATTTACCTGCTTCATTTCCAGGTGTACCGAGGCTAGCTGATAACGCAAGTCCTTTGATTTCCTTACCAACTCACGATGCCTAGCCTAAGCCTCAGCTAGCTCAATTTTGATCACATCCATACTCCTCCTTCGCGTTGAATTCCGAATACTCAGAGTCAGCCCTTCGACCTGATATTTTAGTGAACTATACAAGTAAACCTATTCTTTTCTAACGCCAGGCTCACTAGACTCCACTTGATATTCTCCCAGTGTAGACTTCAGTGTTGTGATGCTCTAAGCCATCAGTCTACTTATAATATGCTTAACTTTATGCTTATACTAATGATGATGATGATCGTGATGATGATGATCGTGATGATGATGATGTTGATATGCATGACAAGCTGATGATGTGTATGCTGATGATGCCAGCTCTGGTTATTCTTAGTTTCAGCTTCAGAAGTCGCTGACACTATTGATGCCTCTTGATCTGGGTCACTCACTCGTCCATCGATTTGTGAGCAGAGAAAAAGTGTTAGTAGGCTCTTGCCAGACCAGAGTCATTACAAGTTACACATAGAAAAGATAATTGTTCTATATAAGCGTGAAATAAATATACTATAATGAAAACTATAGGTATATAATGTATAAAATAAAAGAGAGCTTGAGTCCGAATTAAATGATATTTGCAGCAACTTCAATTTCTGATTACGTTCGACTGTAGCTTCCCCAAATGGCTTTTATATGAAGCCAGCATTAGGAACCTAAAAGCTTTACCCAACTAATCTACTTTAATACCTGCAATTATTATTTAGAAAGTACTTTGGGGAAAATAAACTCAAATTCTAACTTCTTTACATTCACTTTTTATTAATTAAAAATGTTTTTTTAAGCTAAAACAAAATGCATAAATTTCTCAGCATTTCCGGTAAAAGTTCAGTTTTAGCTAATCAAACAATCGACTGCTTTTAGTAGAGGAAATTGTGAGTGGTCAAATCAATTTGCCTAATAGCAGAGAGATTATCAAAAGTAAGTTATTAATGGCTGTGCTTATAAATTAGTTAATTAGTTGTTTTGAGCTAGTTTAAATTGGCAAAAAATACACACAACATTTTGGAATAACTGTGAATACAGAGAGAGGAAATAGCTAGAGGAAATAGGTGGAATTATTATATTAATTGGAAGTTATAATTGCTGATATTTAAATAGAGATATTATACACAAATTGGCAGGCACAAATTCAAATTAATATAAACTTAAATACTTAAAAATGTAAACATATTTCCTAAGTAACTATTTCTATTAGACATGCAACGACTTCTTATCTAAAATGAAGTTTAAAGTATCTCTAGGGTCGCTTTGTATGCTGATCATGACAGTTTTCTCTGTGCTTAGCATTAATAACTAATCAACTAACTGAAAACTGGTAAATTGAGTGGAAAAGACAAAAGAAACTAATGTAATTCAATATCAAATCAAATTGAAAACAATATAACTAGAAGGGAGATCTCTTGTGGTTGCCAAGAGCCACATGAGTGACATTAGAAATTTCATTTCATTTCATTTTCTAAACCCAAATGAAGTTGCAACCAAATGGTGTTGACAGACTGAGCGAAAGATTGAGCCAGATGAGAAGTGGTAGCAGCTGTGAAAATGGGTTAACTACACATGCGAATAAAGTGGATCAAGTGTCTTCCACTGCAAAGGCTTAAAGGCAGCCAGCCAGAGCAGAAAAGTGGTAAACTAGTCATTTTTGACTCTTTACTAGCTATGATTATTTTAAACAGAGCTGCAGCTGCTGTCACTCTAGCCTTTGGGCCCCTAAACGCTGGCTAATGATTCGTCATCATCAGGGAGGCAGGGAGAGAGGAGAGAGGGGGAGGCTGTGTTAAATTGCAACTCGGTAAATAATTGTTAATTGTTAATAATTAAATTGTTGGAAAATATGATAGACGAGAGCCGCAGGCTCAGGCCCGCTAATGATTGTCATTAGGTGAGGGTTTTTCTTCTGCGTACAACCACAAATTGTCTGGCATTTAGTTAAGCAGCTTTTAGCAGATTTTTGCTAACAAGCAAAGGGCGTCGCAACTTGGCAAAGGAAAACTGTTGGCTTTTCTCTCTCTCTCTATGCCAAAAGGGGGAAGGGAAAATTTCCGGCATGGGCATCCGGCAAATGCGAAAACAAATGTGATATGAGAATATCAAGCTCTAGCTCTAGTCAGGAAATGCAAGTGACACATACCACAGTCAGACAGAGGGACAGTCAGACTGTCAGACTGTCAGACAGTTGGACAGTTGCAGAGCATAAACTAAAACTCCACACTGACATACTGAAACAGTCAACACAGCGTGCCACAGTGTGTTTGTCACTCAGTCAGTCAGTCAGTCATTTGTCGCCAAAGCTGAAGTTGATTGCAATCTCATTATAACGAAGCGAGATACTCGCATCTTACGGATACGCTTTTCGGTCTATGTTAAGCAGAGCAGAAAAACTAAAAGCATTCAAAACTATGCGGCTTCAAATTGTTATTTTTTCAGCTCGCAGTTCGCAGTTAGACTGCGATTTAAACATTGTTGTACATTGTTTCTCACTGCTTAAACAATTTTCGCATATTTATTACAGGTAGCTGTAGCCAGACGATCTTTATCTGCATCTAGTAGTCTAAACATTAAAGAGCATACAGTTAGTAGCGAGCAATTAGTTTTGTTGTGACTAGCAACACTTTAGTTAAATTCAACTATGAGTTTATTAAATAATGTCTAGAACGCGTCTCAATTGTTTTTAGTATTTTTTGCTAATAATAATAATAATAATATATTATAATAAGTAATAAAATGATTATATAATATTTACCTTTATATTTATTTATAAAGCACTGTATCAATGTCTGTTTGGTGACTGTTTGTGTGCCGCCATCTGCGGCAGGCAGCGTTAACATAGCTGGCGCCATCTAGCGGTGTGCGCACTTACTGCGTCGTTGTCTTGCGCTTTCAGCGGCAAGTTGCCAGCGCCATCTATCAGTATTTTAAGTGCAGCTACTAGCGCCATATATGAGTAACTTTGGCATCTGACAATACATGGCATGTTTCGCTGTAGACGCAAATTGCAAACACATTCCGCTAGGTGGCGTTCTCAGATAACCACAGATTACGACGTTTCGAGGGCGCAAAAAATCAAACAGAGTAAAATGGCAGCTGGTTAAATGGGCCACAAATGTAAGTAAAGTAAAATAGAATTAATTGTATATTGCAACTAAAAATATTTTGATAATGTGGGAGTGCAGCAAATAAAGCTGAAAATTAGCTAAGCACAGGAATATAGGTATATCATTGCACGCTGAAATACCTCAAATTTCCTCAGTCTTTCTGTGTATGTATCTTCCACTGTTCTCGCTCTTTATCATTGCCCTGGCATACTTGCATATAAACAATGTTTATTTGTTGCAATTAGGCATTTAGTGCGCTGATTGTTTATATGCGCAAGTACATATGGATGTGTGTGTGTGTGTATGCACAAATAGATACACTTGTTTGTTTGTTTCTATAAATAAAGGGTAAACACGTGCAAGACGAGAAGCACTTGACGATCTACATTTACGTTTAGTACATACAAATGCACCGAAATCTACTATTTCTCTACTTATTCACAGCTTCAATTGATTTTTTATGATGCAGTTTGAATTCTTTTCCAACTGAAAATAAGTTCATACATACATACAGTTGTGTATGTATCTATAAATGTGTGAGTGTGCATAAACAAGGGCGTAGTTGGCTTTTCGCAAAGGGGATTGCAATGTTCTATATACTAAGTTTTCTTTTGGGGAAATGTTTACACTTTTAAAAGCCTTAAGTGCAGCATGTAATCAAAATATTTAAAATAGAGCAACTACGCCCTTGTTTAGGCACTGTAGCTGTGGTGTGTATGAGTATCTACCACAGCTTGTGATTGGTCTGAAGTTCAACAGAACTGCCATGCTATTGGCTGCTTTTTGTTCAGGGGTGTGTTCTCTGCTTTGCCATGGGTAGATACATTTTTATTCCACGGATGCTGTTGGGAAAATATTCTTGCATCTGGTTTAGTCAAATTTAAGCCTGTAATGAGATAGAATCTCAAGAATGTAATCCCATTGATTAGGCAATAGCAAGTGAAATAAATATAAATATAATAATATTTATATAAACTGTTAAATAAATATAAACTATCTAGAAACTAAGCAGATTGTTTAGTTTCCATGTGTGAAATGTCGAAATATCCAAGTGCTGTGTGCCGTGAATCTGCGTTTTACTACAATACCGACTATAATAATTCACCAATATCGGATATTAATGCTTTTAAGTGTACGTATTTGAATAGTGCAACTGCAATTTGCTTTGTTCAGTGGTAATAAAAAATAAATATGTAAATAAAATACATAAGCAACGCACACTGACCGCTGGCAGTACACTGACCGCGCTGTTTCCCTACGGAAATCGAAAAACATATATTAAAAATGTTATTGTTGCAGTTGAAATTGCCTTGTTTATAGATTTTACATTATTTACATTGAAAACTATTTATATAAAATACAAATAAACCTTAAGGTTACTCCAAATGTATCTGTTTTGAACTTGTAATTTAATAAAAATATCTAAGCCTCAAATTCCGTCGGCAGATAATTTTCTTATTATTACAAATTGTTTCTATAAAAATAAAATTATTTGGCAATTATTTTAGGGGCTTGTGAGAACTATAACAATAGCTTTTAAGCTAAAAGATACCCTGTAAACTATCTACCAAACAATTATTTATAAAAATTGATTATTATTACAATACTATATGGAATACTTTTCAGATACCGAACAGAAACCCACCGATGAAATCTACTCGCCTCTCAATAACTTAAGTTTCATTCCACACCCGGCTGTTCGGACTATTAAGAAACGCAATACGGCAAACAAAAAAGAACGAAGGCGTACACAAAGCATAAACTCTGCATTTACCAAGTTACGCAACAGAATTCCAAATGTTCCTTCAGATACCAAATTATCTAAGGTAATTACACTTTAATTACATTTAGGAAACAACTTTGGCTGCAATTAAATTCATTCTACTAAATTGTTTTATTTACTTTAACATCATTTTATTTATAGATAAAAACGTTAAAGTTGGCTATATTATATATTAACTATTTGGTCGATGTGCTAGATGGCGATCAAGATCCTAAAACGGGTTTTCAGGCGGAGCTGAAGGTATCCAATCGCAAAGTGTATAATGATCGCAAGCAAAGGATTGAGGTGAGCTGTTAAAATAAAGTCTTTGTTAACTAAGTATTAAGTATTATTAAAGTAAGTATTGTTTAAGTATTATTTAAGTATTTTTAAAATAAATATTTAACCCGAGATGTTATAATACAAGTTATATTTTACTTATTTCATATTCATAAGTAACCATTTAAAAATGTTCCATGCATTATAATTAATTTCGCGAATCAAGACCGCAAATAGTCCCCTGAGGTCACTTAGAGAATGGTGACAGTTACCCCCTAAACATACGTAAACATATTCTTCCCCTGCCAATATATAATCTCCTCAAAATATCTTTCATTGATGGTAAATTCCCTTTAAATATCCCTCATGTACCTAGAGTAAAAAGTTCGCCTGGCGCCATCTGTGTAGATGCTCGTGTAAGTCGGCATTTACACGATGAAGTATTTGCGTCATAAAGCACAAAGTTTGTAGGCAAAGGGTGTAGAGGGGTAAGACGGGAAGCATTACCTCCCTACATCTCTTGCCTACAAACCAATGCTTCACGAGGCAAATGCTGCATCGTGTAAATGCCGACTTACATTTTTAGTTTCTCCAATTAAATGAATATTTAGGAGTAATGCACATGCTTACAACTTACTTACTTTTGCAAGTGCGTAGACTAATCGATAGGCAGTGCGCAGCAGCCGTTACTGGTACGGACTAGTGCGTAATGAGTGCGTATCATTGCTTTATCCGCCACGCTTTGTGTAGTTCTATTGTTTATAGATAGAGAAATGGTGTTTATATGTATGCACTTGTACGCAGACCGCCGAAGTGCACGTGGCTGGTTGTCTGGTCTGTCTGTCTGTCTGTTTGATTGTGGTATTTACCCACCCCCCGAAATGGTGTTAAGGGCATTTTTATAGGGCGACCGCGTCCGGGTGTTCGACAATATTTTCACATGGCCCTCTCTGTTGTATACAGAAATAAATTGTGCTTGACAAAGGGTGTGAGGCACTTGGAGAGTTGCAAGATAAGTCAATTAAATAGTCAAGTGTCTGCAATATCCATTTGAACATTAAAGATTATGCCTTTCATTTACTAATGCACAATAAATCTCATGTCTGAAATGTTTAATACTATTTGCACAAAATGTACAAACAGTTCGTGTGAATACTATTGTAATAGCCGCTGCGTGTCTGATACTTATTATAAATTCATTTTAAAAAAACTCGGAAAGCTACAGTCGGATGCAACCGACAGTAGGAGACCCTGTACTTTCCTTTGCAGCAGCTAAGGCTAACAATGCACACATACACACACACACGCACATCGCTAAGTCAGACGCATACACACTGCACAATCTTAATAGACCCTTTTGTACTTTTTTAAAGTACAGGGTCTAATAAATAAATTAAATTAATATTACACTAGAAACCAAATAAGATTCTTACCTTAAATTAACTGCATATTTCTCGTACACACTTAACATTTTATTATATTATTATTACATATTATTTATATGTAATAAATTACACATTAATTACACGCACATTAAACAAAAAATAAAAAATTATTGAGCACACTCGACTAGCGCTACTCTTTCACAAGCACAAGCGGCGCAAACAACCGTTATGTTGGCGAACAACGCGACGGCGCTTAGAAAAAGGCAAATTTTGGCTTGCCTTCAACATATTTTATTACATACAGCAACTAATTAGCTGCTGAACTATATTTTCCATTTAATTTAAACACTTTTCACATATTTTCACCAAAGAAAAAAATCACAAGAAAAAAAAACGCGCCGTTGCAAACGAAAACAAATGAACACTAACTGTTCCCGCTTACGCTCTCTCGCTCTCTGCTCTATGTTCTCTTTTGATCGGAACTGTTCCCGCGAGCAGCAGCAGCATTTTCGTTTCTTATTGACACACAACTGTTCCCATTGCTGGAGCTGTTCTTGCTAGCGAACTATTAACCGTTATCCAAATTTTGTTTTGCCTGCAGAACTATTCGCGCTCGCTCGCTACAGTAAAGGCAATGGCAATGTCAGTGAAAACTGTTCCCGCCGTTGCAATAAATGAACAGTAACTGTTCCCGCTTACGCTCGCTGGCCGCGTACACTATGTCTTCCCCCTTCCCATGCCAAATGCCCAGTACAGAAAATTGTTTGTCCAATATCTCCGCTGTTTATTGTCCGATTGGGCTGCAAATCGCACCAAACATTCAAAGCACATAAAGCTTTATTAATGGAAAAAAGGAAAACAGTGACTCTAAAACTGTACAAGCTGGGTATATTTTTGCGAATTTGAGGGGGAAGGGGATGACTTTTCAAACATTTTCAATAAACTTGAGCTGCCTATGTAATACACAAACCTAACAAAAATAAAATGAAGTCTCTAGCTCTTATAGTTTGCGAGATCTAGGTGTTCATACAGACAGACGGACAGACGGACAGACAGACAGGGCTATATCGACTCAGCTCGTCGTCCTGACCAAGAATATATATACTTTATGGGGTCTGCCACGCCGCCTTCTGCCTGTTACACACAAATGTCAATTGCACAATCTTAATAGACCCTTTTGTACTTATTTAAAGTACAGGGTCTAAAAATACACGCTTTATGTCAAAGCGAAACTTTTCCCAATTTTCAGCAGTTTAATTCACTATTTAGAAAGCCTCAAGTGTTTTTTAATTTTATCGTTATTTGACCTTATTCTTTATCGGTTCGGAATGCTTTTAAAAGTCTTGTTTCATTACAGAATACTTACGTATTAGCTAAGGGTCGCACGGGCTGGCCTCAAGATGTCTGGGCCTCGGAACTGGTGCCGGAACAAAATTAAATTCTAATATACTATTATTATAACTAATGTACAACTATTGGATAAATTAAATACTGAACAAAAATACTCAAGCAAGTTGAAGATGTTTTAAATTTAGTTGAGAAATAAAACTATAAATTTAGCTTTTTTATTAAAGCTATAACTCCTATATTGCAGTTCCTACAAAAATTGTGTTTTAGCAGAATTATTTTCTTTATTTTTCTGAATCTTTTAAATCTGCTTCCCCCTATAAGTTAACTGTTTTTTATGAAAGTTGGGCGAAACAAGTTTTCTAATAATATTTTCGTTAAAATGAATAATGTGATATCCGGCATCAAATCAATGGGAAATACATAACATAATAAGCCAAGCATGGCTTATTTATAAAAATAACGTACCTGAATGTTATGTTATGTTATGTTACACACACGTCCACACACACTCCTGTGTGTTTGAGTGTTAATTTCTAACTGTAGCTGGTAACTGGCATCCACCTCATCTTGGTGTTTTTAAGAGGTGTATTCGCAAGACACGCGATCGTGTGCTCTCAGACGTATAAATAATTTGGTTTTCCTGACTTTGCACTTGAATTCGATGAGCGCTTCGAGTAACTGCCGAATTATATAACGCTTGTGATTAATACCACGCACAAGTGCGATATTTTAAGCCAGCTAATGGCCTACTAGAGGGTAGCCAGGAGTCGAGCCAGTTGCGATTGTTTGTGCCTATAAATACTCCATGAATCCAGCTCGGGATTCATTGCTCTTGCGGATTGTGGATGCGGTAACAACGGATTAAAAACTTTACTTTCAATTATTTGCAGCACCATGTCTTCTTGGGCAAGTATTTGGACAGTTTCTTAACTGGCAATCGAAAATAAAGTAAATTAAAAATATTTCAGATCATTTGCATATTTTCAGTCATATTAATACCACTCCTGATTAGTGCGAGCGAATCCCAGACCAACTCACGTTTCAAGGATAACAATAAAGCCCTGAGTCCACGCAATAAAACCAATACGGATGTGAACAAGTCTCCCGTGCCGAGTGATTTTCGGGAGTTGCCCCAATCCGATACCCATACACACAGCAGTTATGAGGTACGCAAGAAGCGACCCAAGAAGAAACGCCAGGCGCATCGACCTCCCAGGCAAACAAAGGGTGCCAGGCCGCATGGTAAAAACGTGAAAACCTATGAGACATTCGAGGAGGTGCATGAACACATTCACGAGCCAAGTGATCAGCATCAGCAGGCAACGGAACGTCTGGAAAGTCACGAGGATCCATTTGATGGTGTACAAAGTGTGGAGGAAAAGGATAAGAATGATACGCCAGTCAAGATCAAAGTGAAACATCATCATCACCATCATCATCATAATCACATCAAGGAAGTTATCAAGACAGTGCCAAAGCCATACCCTGTAAAAAAGATAGTGCGTGTTCCCGTTGAGAAAATCGTGGAGAAAATCGTACAAGTACCGAAACTAGTGAATGTTACCGTGGAGAAAATTGTCCATGTGCCGGTTGAGAAGATCATCGAGAAAATCGTGCAAGTACCGAAAACTGTGCACGTGCCCAAACCCTTTATAGTTGAGAAAATTATGGAGAAAATTGTGCATGTACCGAAACCATATCCAGTCATTAAGACCGTTCCATATCCTGTTGAAATCAAGGTCCCAATGCATATTGAAAAAAAGATTCCGGTTCCATATAGAGTCGAGGTGGAACGTAAGGTTCCCATCTATATTCACAGTCATGAACCCTACAAATATGAGCAAGCCGCGACGAAGAATACAGGGTATCACAGAGGCACTTACAAACCCACTTACAATCCCACTTACGGCGAATCCTCCGAGGATGACCATCATCCCAGCTATATAACTGACAGCTACCATGAAGATAAAGTAAATCCATACAAGCAAAGTGATTACCCAAGTAAATATGAGTCACCAAGCATACATCAACAGATCGAACAACCCTCATATAGTGATTTGGAGAAACCTTCGTCCCTGGAGCAATCTACAGCTGAGAGTGCATTTGTGCCCGTAAATTATATAGACAAAGGTTCACCATTCAATATTATACTCGCCGCGAACAGTACACCATTTCAACTGCATCCTCAGGCATACGACAACCAATTCCACGAAATACCCTATACTATTCCACTAGAATTTATTCAGGTGCATCCGATACCGTTCAGAAGTAATGCACCCATGCCGATGCTGGAACCAACATTAAACAGCAATAGTACTCAATTATTAATATAAATAATATTCTATTACAACTTTTGTTTATTGTATAAAAGAGTAGCACACGATTTGTCTTTGACAATAAATACAATTTTTATTTCAATAAATTACATTGAAAATTTAAATATCTAACGTACTTCACATTCCATCGTTCCCTTTTGACGATGTTCGACATCGAAAAGCTTATCGATGTCTAAAAGTTCTAGTTGAAAAGCTGCTGAAAATTTAATCGATATATCGGCGCAGAGCCGCGTTTTGACATCTCTAGGCGAATAATTCTTTTTATGTTCACACAACAAAGATTTTTATTAAGATATATATAATAGCAGACATGGAGCCTTTTCAACCGAATGATGGCAGTCGTGATGAATTGATCATCAAACAGCAGCGTGAAATAGAGAAAGAAGTAAGTACCCGAAGGCATTGCAGTGTACTCCATCTGAATTGTACTTTCGGTGTTTAGATCAGCGACACAACGCCGCTAGTCAGTGAGCAATTACCGCTATCGTGTTTGCGCGAGGAATACAACAACGACGAGGTCTATACAGCAAAGATAACAGATTTATCCAACAAGTACAAATTCCTTCGCCGCACTCGCCCGGACGGCAACTGCTTTTTCAGGGCATTTGCCTACTCTTATTTGGAATATCTAATCAGCAATAAGCCTGCTTACGAGGAATTCGAAAAGCTTGCTAGCGATTCGAAAGAAAAGCTGGTGAAACTTGGTTTCCCTAGTTTTACGCTGGAAGACTTTCATGATACGGTAAGTCACATCCAACTGAATATATTCTAATTGTACTGAGCTGAATTCCTTCACAGTTTATGGAGGTTGTGAAGCGTGTTAATCCAGATAACCCGGAGGGGCGTGAGAAAGTCGACAAGGAGCTGCATACCATCTTTAATGAACAGGGATACTCGGATTACGTAGTGGTTTATCTGCGCCTAATTACATCCGGCAAACTGCAGGAGGATGCCGACTTTTATCAAAATTTTATTGAAGGCGATTGCACCATTGAAGAGTTTCGCCATCAGGAAGTTGAACCGATGTACAAGGAATCGGATCATATACATATTATCGCCTTATGCACCGCCCTGGGCGTTGGTGTGCGCGTCGAGTATCTGGACAGAGGCGATGGTGGTCAGGTGAAGGCGCACGATTTTCCCGAAGGCGTTCAGCCAACGGTTTATCTCATCTATAGACCTGGTCACTATGACATATTGTATCCGATATGAGCTTGTCAGTAATTTGTAATCGGTTTGCAGCGTTTGGCAGCACTCATTTTCAAATATATATTATACCTCAAGCTACTTATTTCTATAACCATGAATATATATTACTAGATTTAATACACGGAAAATGAATATCCCATGTCGATAGAGATCTTAATATTGTAATTATACTTGGCATTGTTTGATTTGAAGGACTCCATCCTTACAATCAGCAATTGCAGCAGTCAAATTTGAATTTAAATTGCAAAGAGCATTTACTTAGTACTTACTTGAGTTACAACTTAAGTCTAAAATCTGAACACTTGAAATAAAACACAACATGAATTCACATCATTGATTGTAAATATATTTTTCGTAGTGTTTGTAAATATATATTACGATAAATAAAATTGAAAATAATGTGTTGACTCAGTACAATCATTGTTCTACACTTAACTTCAATTTCTGCTCCTAATATCAACTCCCAATGTAAAGAAAAGATCAAGTCTTACGATTTCAACTCTAATTTGTATACTTTGCGCTTTAATTATACTTGTAATATAATTGTTTATTTATAAAAAGAAGATTGCAATGTTTGATAGCTAAATGCAATAACTAAGACAAACAAATAATAGTTTCGGATGCCACCTCAAAAGGGTAATAGTTTGGAATCTAGGATTCCTACAATTTTGAGTCCCGTTCGCCGGTTAGTCAATTCGAATCCAGCACAGACAACGCCTCGTTTTTCTCCTCCTCCAGCTCCTTGCCAGTCAGCTGCAATTTCGATTTGGCGAAGTCGCTAATGGTCAAACCCTCAACGATCTTCCACTGTTTGTTCTTAATCACAACTGGGAACGAGAAGATCACGTCCTTTGGCGTGCCGTAGCTACCGTCTGAGAACACGCCCATGGAAACAAACTTGCCGGGAGCAGTGCCGTTCCACCAATCGTGCATGTGATCGCAAGCAGCCTTCGCCGCCGACATGGCCGATGACATTTTGCGAGCTGCAATCACAGCAGCGCCACGTTTCTGCACGGTCTCAATGAAGGAGCCTTGCAGATAGGCATCATCTTTCAATACATCGGCCACGGATTTCCATTCATTGTTGGTGAGAACCTCGCCCTGCGTGGCATCTGGATATTGGGTGGAGGAGTGATTGCCCCAGATGATCAAATTGCTAACTTCATTGATGGAAACCCCAAGCTTAGCAGCAATTTGTGCAGCAGCGCGGTTCTGATCAAGGCGTGTCATTGCAGAGAAGTTCTCGCGTGGAATCGATGGTGCATAGTTGGCGCACACCAGCGCATTGGTATTGGCCGGATTGCCCACAACCAACACTTTGATATCTTTCTTGGCCACCTTATCGATGGCTTCGCCTTGCACCTTGAAGATTTTCACGTTGGCAGACAGCAGATCCTTGCGTTCCATGCCCTCTTTGCGTGGCATCGCACCCACAAGGAAAGCAGCGGAAACATCCTTGAATCCAACCAAGGGATCCGTGCAGGGAATAACCTGACGCAGCAAAGGCAAGGCACAATCGGCCAGTTCCATGACAACACCCTCCAGTACGCCGACCATGGGTGGGATATCCAGCAAGTGCAAAATCAAAGGCTGATCCTTGCCAAACACCTCGCCTCGGGCGATCATGTACAGCAGGGAGTAGGCGATTTGGCCAGCAGCGCCAGTAACCACAACGCGAATTGGTTCAGCCTGCCCATAGATAAGCGGTAAGAAAGAGAATGATAGATAATTAGCATTTCGTTTCATTCATTCATTTGCTGATAATCAAATTTACACTACAAGTGAGATTGGCTTGATGCATGCCCAGTGGAAAAGCTCTGTTTGTCGATGGCAATTAGTGAGCTTTCTCATCTAGCTTATCAGTTGAGTAATAAAGTCTGTTTTCTAATTAAATAATACAAACAATGCCAAGTGAATATTTTGCTTTTTGACCCTCAGACAGCTATAAAAAATTACTTTACGAAATATTTAAAATTTCATAGACTTTGCTCACATAGCATAGCAATTATCTTAAGTAGTATATGTTCATATTCACATAAATCCTTGCAACGTAAATAATCCAGAAATATATCTAGATAAGTATTCTTAGATATGTTTGTATGTACTTGCACACACACACACACGTATTAAGATATGTAAACATGTTTTAGTACACTTGCATGTACAAATCAATAAACATATCAATTTTACGCATACCGGTTTAATTTATATTGCATTTATATATTTTTTAAATTATACAATAAGTCCAAAAGGTGAAGGTTAAATGAATGTTATAAGAATTCGCATGCACACATACATATTTATGTCATAAACAATTTGATAATTAGTTGCATATTGTCATTTAAACCTGACACTATTTTTATAAACTTTAAGCTATACATTTATTAACTAAATGAATTTATTATTAACTTCTTACCATAATTATTATGTTGCAGCAGCAATCCGTGTAGCAAAACTCTCAACTTAAAATTATTAAAGATTAGACTACGGCTGCCGCACTTGGCGTTTTTGCGACAAAATTGGCGCATTTTTAATGTGTTGGCGCAATGGCCCTTTTTTCTTACATTCACCCTTTACGGCGTTAAGATAGACTTAATTTGTGTTAAAATCAATTTCAAGCAATATATAAATATAAATATAATCAGTAGAGCAGATTTGTTTGCCATCAAAACAAAACAAAATATTTAGGGTGCTATTGTATCGGGGTTGTGGCATGCACTAAGCTAACTTAGGTTGTGTACTTGGCTAAACAGCACAGCGTAAAAGAAAAAATAAACGGCTGTGCGATATGTTTTTCTTTCAAATAACACAAAATTATAGGTTTATAATACTAAATAAACGTATAGTTTCGCTGCCAGCCTTGCTAAATCACTGTAATAAAAGAAATGTCTCAATGGTTATATATTATTTATAAATAATAATAATTAAATATTTTTATTTTCAGAAACGAAAAAATATCGATATCAATATTGATGTATCGTAGTGGAAACGGTTTGCCCCCAAAAAATTTGCTCTCTGTCCAATACTTTTTTACACACACAATATGTTTTCCAACACTTGCAACAAAATAGTAAATAAAAATACAATAAAAGGAAAAAAAGTATTCAAACTCTTTAAGAAAGTGTCAAAATTGCAAAAATTGCATTGGTAAGACACCGAAATCAATTATACCATGTGAAAATATACGAAAACCAACTTTTTGCTTTAATTTAAAGAACACAAAGACAGAGAAAAAATGTCTACTGAGGAGCTACCAGATGATTTGGATAAACTAAAAATAACAGCAAAACACGAAGATGTTAAATTGCGTGCTAGAAATCCATTTTACGCTACAAATATAACTACGAATGCTGGGCCTCCCGAGGAATTCGGTTCAAGTCCAAAACAGAATGCACAGTGCAAAATTCGACGAAAAGGCCGTAGATCAAAAAGTGATGACCCCGAAGTCAACCACATCGATACTCCAGTAGCTGCAGACAATTCTGAATGCGTGGATCCCTTGCGCAGTCTTTCTGGAGTCCAAAAAGTTCAAATCAAAAAGGGCACTATTACAGCATCAAAGAAAAATCTCTTGCGTGAGCCAATACTAAGAATCGTAAACGATAATTTGCTTGCAAATCCTGCATCCGGGAGTCGTTTCCATCGGACGATTCCCTTCAATTTTGATGAGAAGAATCGCACAAAATTGCTTAAACCACAAAACATCAGCATTAATTCTAGCGTTAATAGCGTTTGCAGCTTCCGTGATCTGATTACCGAATGTAATGTCCTACTAGATGAGCCAACATCGAAGGATACTTCCGACAATAACAGGCACTTGTCGAACAACTTTACGATAATGCAAAAAACTGCAGAAGCAGCAGCGGCACGAGGAGCAACCAAAAACCGTGAATCTATCGAAGATGGAAAAGCACCGAACGTTCGAGATCGTTCTGCCATCACCTCAGGTGCGAGACTTTCATGCTCCCAGGAGGCAAGCAACCAATCTGCAAACCCGAGGAATTGCGACGATGTCACAATTGTTGAGTTAGCCAGCTATTTCGACACAATGGTGCACATTCCGAAGAAAATGTCATCGATGGCGGAAATGATGTATATTTAAGAGCTATGGCACTGCCAAAACTAGATGTTAATAATATACAAATGCGTATGTGTGTTTGTGGAAAGGTGTTTATTTGTATCGAGGCACGAACTTTGAAAGAGTGTCTTAATTAAAATAAATGTATGTAAATACAATGTAAAAAACGAATAAATTAATAGTAAATATAAGTACATATATGTATCATTCCTAGAATCAGAACTTTTGTCCTTTGTGGAAGTTTGCATATCGCTATTGCCGGACCTACCCTAAATGCACAATCGACTGATGAAAACTGCTTTATAATATCGATGATAATCATTTAATTAACACATTTGCTAAAAATGATTACAAAAAATCATGCTGCATGATTGGCAAAATATCACAGAAAAATCTAGCAAAGTCCCAAATCTCAAAGCTCTCGCGATCATGAGACTCTCCAGAGAGAGTGAAAAATTTGCTATCGTCATGCAATATTTTTCGCCATAGTCAACCCTGTCAACTATCGCTTAGAGATGCTTCATAGCACAATCGACGAGTTGTACCATCTCTATAATCGATAGTCCCATCGATTATTTTGCAGCTAGGACTGGTATATATAGACGTGTTTTCAATAGACATTGAAGTTTGGGCAATATTAATTTATAAATTTAATTCAACAATATACTGTGAAAATTTTGCAAATGTGCATATAAGTGAAAAAGTAAAGAACAATTGTAGGTTGAAGATATGCAGTGCCGAAATATAATGATAAAGGTATGAAAATGAAACGTTTACACGTGTTTGTGTAAATCATCAATTTACTCGGGTGAAAAAAAAAAGTTTTCTTCGCACAAAAAGAAAAAAAATTACAGTGAAACTGGTGACATGCTTTTACCACGCATATTAAAGCAAAGTTTTATATAACAATTGTGTATGTACATACGTATGTGTATATGCTCGTTTATGCGTGTGTATGTATGTATGTACCCATAATATGCCCACAAACTGCATTGTGGGCTGTGCGAAACATACATACATACATATAAAATGTAAAACGTATTTGGGATTTCTGCTTGCGTATCAGCAAAATATGAAGTTCGCACATTGATGCTCGTGATTCAACTTAATTTTCGCTATTATTTACTTCCGTACATGCACTACATGTTCAGTGTATATAATGACAAATGCAGACACACACACCTGCATACATACATACGTAACAGCACTTGCTCATGTTTATTCATTCACATACTGTGTGTATGTATGTATGTATGTCTGTATGCAGAGATGTGAAAATTGATTACGTTTTAATATTTTGCGTGTTTTTAATGGGGGACTGAAGCAATTGTAACTGTGAATTGCAATTATAGTTTTCTGATACATATGTACATACATACGTATGTACATATTTACTTGGGGTCTGCACATATGTTTTGCCCTTCGCCTCTTCGATAATTTATCGGCAATTGTTTTCACTGTCAATCAAATGGAACCGACTGTCAATCGATTACTAATTAGAATAATTTATTATTTCAGGTGTAACTATCCCAAGCTGCGTATTTAATTGGACATTAGGCAAACAATGTAAGTGATTGACTATCATCTATTATTATTATTATTATTTCCAACACATTATAGTAGTCTTTTTATACGATAATTGTTTACTCTTCATTTAAATTGCAACATTTTTGTTAAATGCTCTTAAGTCCGGCCGGAATCCGACTGAAAACATTACAACAGATTGAAATCATTTGGAATATTTTGCAGATGGGGGACGTGGATCCAGAAACACTGCTGGAATGGCTGTCCATGGGGCAGGGAGACGAGAGGGATATGCAGCTGATTGCCTTGGAGCAATTGTGTATGCTGCTTTTGATGTCAGATAATGTCGATCGTTGTTTCGAAAGGTAAGCTCTACATAGTTTATATAGTTTATCGATTAACTTCCATCCAATTCATCATTTCAGTTGCCCCCCACGAACATTTTTGCCAGCGCTATGCAAGATATTCCTAGATGAACTGGCGCCAGAGAATGTGCTTGAGGTGACGGCCCGTGCTATCACCTATTATCTCGATGTGTCTGCGGAATGCACACGTCGCATTGTGTCCATCGATGGCGCCATTAAGGCCATTTGCAATCGTTTGGTTGTTGCCGATCTATCGTCACGCACATCGCGCGATCTGGCCGAGCAGTGCATCAAGGTGCTGGAATTGATTTGCACCCGGGAGGCTGGGGCTGTCTTCGAGGGCGGCGGCTTGAACTGCGTTTTATCATTTATACGGGATAGCGGATCTCAGGTGCACAAGGATACATTACATTCGGCGATGGCGGTGGTTTCGCGTCTCTGCACCAAAGTGGAACCCAACTCGCTCTGCATTGATAACTGTGTTGAAAGCCTGAGCACATTGTTGCAACACGAAGATCCTATGGTATCGGATGGGGCATTGAAATGCTTTGCCTCGGTTGCGGATCGTTTTACCCGCAAATGGATAGATCCGGCACCACTAGCAGAATATGGATTAGTTACGGAATTGTTGAAACGTTTGGAGAATGCTGGCGGCAGCACTGCCAGCAGCAGCTCCTTATCCTCGACCAAATTGAACGCACCACAAACTACAAGCACCACCACAAGCGATACTACGAATCCAACAGCTGCATCACCAGCACCACCACCGGCACCAACAGCTGCTGCAAATGCTGGTGCCAAAATATCGGGAGGCGAAGCCCATCGCTCGCCGCAATCCATATCGACAACCATCTCTCTGTTGTCCACCTTGTGTCGCGGTTCGCCCTCCATAACGCGTGATATACTCAGATCTCAGCTGCCGGATGCCATCGAGCGTGGCCTCAAGGGTGATGAGCGTTGTGTGCTGGACTGTATGCGATTCGCAGATCTTTTGCTGCTACTTCTGTTCGAAGGTCGCCAAGCCTTGAATCGTGGCAATGCCAATTTGAATCAAGGCCAACTGGTGCCGCGACCCAAGCGCACAGATACCAATACGGATCGCACACATCGCCAGCTCATCGATTGCATTCGCTCCAAGGATACGGAAGCATTGCAGGAGGCTATCGAATCGTGTGGCGTCGACGTCAACTGCATGGACGATGTGGGCCAAACACTCTTGAATTGGGCATCCGCCTTTGGTACATTGGAGATGGTTGAATATCTCTGTGAAAAGGGCGCCGATGTGAATAAGGGACAGCGTAGCTCATCGCTACACTATGCCGCCTGCTTTGGGCGGCCCGGCATTGCCAAGATCTTGCTCAAGTACGGCGCTTATCCGGACTTGAGAGATGAGGACGGCAAGACGCCGCTTGATAAGGCACGCGAGCGATCCGATGATGGGCATCGTGAGGTCGCTGCCATTTTGCAATCTCCCGGCGAGTGGATGTCGTCTGGCAATATGTTGACCAACAAGGATGGACAGACTTGTACGCTGATTGAGCCGCGTGGTGATCCCGAAATGGCACCAGTATATTTGAAATTACTGCTGCCCATCTTTTGTCGCACCTTCCAAGGTTCCATGCTGTGCAGCGTGCGACGCGCCAGCTTGGGATTAATCAAGAAGATCGTGCAATACGCTCATCCAACCGTGCTTAAAGGCATCTGCGCTAAGAGCGATGAGGCCAGCACCTCCATGGCGGCTCAAAACGTGGGCGATTTGTTGACCGAGGTCATTGCCAGCGTCTTGGACAGCGAGGATGATGAAGATGGACATTTGATCATTCTAAATATCATTGAAGAGATCATGTGCAAGACACAGGAGGAATTCCTTGAGCACTTTGCCCGGCTTGGCGTCTTCTCCAAGGTGCAAGCGCTCGTCGATGAGACGGAGGACAGCGGTTCGCAGCAAATAAAGTCTGGGACGCATGAGCAGAGATCCTTGTGCATGCCATTAAGATCAACTTCAGGTAAGTTTTTACACTAGAAAGTGGGGAAACACTTCATTAAATTCCATACTATTCTGTAGATGACTCAATGGAGGATGCCAAGGAGATATTGCCAGGGAAACCATATCATTGGCGCGATTGGAGCATTTGCCGTGGACGCGATTGCCTCTATGTCTGGTCAGACTCAGCCGCCTTGGAGTTATCAAATGGCTCAAACGGTTGGTTCCGTTTCATACTCGATGGCAAGCTGGCCACCATGTACTCCAGTGGCAGTCCAGAGAATGGCAACGATAGCTCAGGTAAATGCGAACTTAAATATAAATGAATCACTGAGTATTAATCGAAAACCATTCAACATTATAGAGAATCGTGGCGAGTTCCTGGAGAAGCTTGTGCGTGCCAGATCCAGCGTGGCGCCCGGCACACCATCGCAACCCATTCTGCCCACTGTGTGCGTGCTGCGCCTGGTGGTTGGCAATTGGGTACTCCAGTCGCATAAACCGAATCAGCTGCAGATCCACAATACCGAAGGACACCAAGTGACCATACTGCAGGAGGATCTGCAGGGCTTCATCTTTGAGAGTAATCGGGGCACAAAGCACTCGTTCACCGCCGAAACATCTCTGGGCGCCGACTTTGCATCTGGCTGGTCGACCGAGAAGAAGAAGCGCATCAAGTCCAAGACGGATGTGCAGAAGATACAGGTGCGCAATTTGTCGCGTGAGATATACAACAAGTACTTCAAGACCGCTCAGATAATACCCCGTGGAGCAGTGGCCAAGCTGACTGCCATCGTTAAGCAGATCAATCTGGCCATTGAGGAGCAGCGTGGGTGTGGCAATAGCACCTGGTCGCAGACACTGTTCACTGCTCTGACCAATCTCTCGCAGTTGATACACGAGGATGGCGTTGTGAGTGCATATGAGATGCATTCCTCTGGCCTGGTCCAGGCCCTGGTTGCCGTTCTGTCCAATAACTATTGGGAGAACAACTTGTCCCGTTCGAAGACCAACAAAATGCTGAAGGAGCGCATTGATATATTCAAGAAATGTATATTCGGGGAACGCAATGAGTCCGATCGCTATGATACGAAAAATACGGCCAGCATATTGATACAGAAACTGGTTGCGGTCTTGGAGAGTACGGAGAAATTGCCCGTATTCCTATATGATGCACCAGGCACGGGCTATGGCCTGCAGATCCTGCAGAAACGTTTGCGTTTCCGCCTCGAGCGTTCCACATGCGAGAGCACACTCTTCGATCGCACCGGACGCACGCTGAAGATAGAACCACTGGCCACAGTGGGCCAACTGTCGAAATACCTACTCAAAATGGTAGCAAAACAATGGTACGACCTCGATCGATCCACATTCTTCTATCTGAAGAAGTTACGCGAGCAGAAACAGGATGTGACATTCACGCACAGCTTCGACTTCGATGAGGAGGGCTTGATCTACTACATTGGCTCGAATGGACGCACCTGTGAGTGGGTGAATCCCGCCCAATATGGCCTGGTGCAGGTCAGCAGTTCGGAGGGCAAGACCCTGCCCTATGGCAAAGTGGATGACATTCTGTCCCGTGACACCGTCTCCTTGAACTGTCACACCAAGGACAACAAGAAGGCCTGGTTCGCCATCGACCTGGGCGTGTACATTGTGCCCACAGCCTACACATTGCGCCATGCACGCGGCTATGGACGTTCCGCCTTGAGGAACTGGCTGCTGCAGGGATCGAAGGATGGCGTCAACTGGTCCACGCTTAGCAACCATGCGGATGACAAGAGTCTGGTGGAGCCGGGTAGCACTGCCACCTGGCCCATTATATGCGGTAGTGATGACACCAAGGGATACCGTCACATCAGAATACAGCAAAACGGACGCAATGCATCGGGACAGACGCACTACTTGAGCTTGAGTGGTTTCGAGATCTATGGACGCGTTGTAGGCGTCTGTGATGACATTGGCAAGACCGTTAAGGAGGCAGAGGCAAAGACCAGACGCGAACGGCGCCAGATACGCGCACAACTCAAGCACATCACATGCGGGGCAAGGGTGGTGCGCGGCGTGGACTGGCGCTGGGATGGTCAGGATGGGGCATGCGAGGGCACGGTAACTGGCGAGATCCATAATGGTTGGATCGATGTGAAGTGGGATCATGGCGTGCGCAATTCATATCGCATGGGCGCAGAGGGTAAATACGATTTGAAATTGGCCAATCTGGACTCGACCACGGGCATCTCCCTATTCGAGGGCGTCAATCCCATGTCGGCAAATGTCAGCGCCAAGAAGGGCGAGAAATCGAATGTGTTGACCTCACGCAAATCCAGTTCCACCCCTTCGCTGCCCGAGGCCACGGAGATCAATAAGAATGCGGAAGATGCATCCAATCAAACGGTCTCCGCCGATAATCTCGCCTGGAAGCAAACAGTCGAGACAATTGCGGAGAATGTCTTCATCTCCGCCAAGACACAGATTGCCAGCAATCCATCGGAGAGTCAGGCCGCTTGCCTGGAGAGCAGCTTGGAGCACGCGTCGACGGCCAAGGCAAACATCCCCACACACTTGGTGCGTGAGTTGGAACACATTGCCGACCTGTCGACCATCAATACGGGCAATGCCTCGGATCTGGCCACCATCTCCGAGAACCTATCGATTGTCGAACTCGCCAAGGAGAGCGATGGCGCCAGCAGGGCAGGAGGAGCAGGAACGCAGGCAGCATCATCTGGTGAAGTCACGGCGAGTGGCTCTAGTGAGGTGAAGCGCGTGTCGCACATCGAGGAGAACAACAAGATGAATGCGAATAACTCGGTGAATAATCCCTCGAAGGGCATGCTGATCCAACTGAAGCAGACGAATGCCACCAGTTCGCAGTGTGGGGCTCAGTTTCCGCCGGAGACTCGCGAGATTATTGACAAGATGCGCGATGGCGTGGACATGATACGCAACAATACCAATAACATTCTGTCGGCTGATGAACTGCATCCGCATCGCAGCAACGCAACGACAGCGGCAGAAGCTCAGGGCAGTCTTAAGGCCAGGTCCAAGGTAGCGGTTATAATACAGCCGGGGATGATGCAGGAGACGGCAAAGGATGAGATGCCTGCTCTCTCGGAGCAGGAGGCCGATATGTCGTCGGCGTACCAGGGTCACATTATGGCGCCGCAAATCAGCAGTGATGTGTCGTCCGCCGTATCGAATCAAATGAGTATTAGTGTGCCCAATCTGACGACCACATCCTCGGCGGAGGCGTCGTCCACATCGGAGGCAGCCGTACACACTGGACTGCTGGAGACATTCGCCGCCATAGCACGGCGTCGCACCTCACAGGACACCAACAACGAGGGCAATCAGGCGAACAATGCGAATGCGAATAAGAGCGAGCACAGCAATCCGAATGTTGGTGCCAATTCCTTCTTCCCCCGTGGCCCCAATTCGGTCACCAGCCTGGTCAAGCTGGCTCTCTCGAGTAACTTTCATTCCGGTCTGCTGAGTACCGCCCAGAGTTATCCCAGTTTGTCATCGAATAATGGCGCCAACACCGCCTCGAATGCGGCCAACATGAAGGTGAGCCAACAGGCCACGCCATCGATCAATCCCACGCTGACCATGAGCCTCACCTCCACATCGAGCGACAGCGAGCAAGTCTCCCTAGAGGACTTTTTGGAGAGCTGCCGTGCACCGACTTTATTGGGCGACATGGAGGATGAGGATGAGATGGACGAGGAGAACGATGAGGAGGAGAACGAGGATGAGTATGAGGAAGTGGGCAATACGTTGCTCCAGGTGATGGTCTCGCGTAATCTCTTGACCTTCATGGATGACGAATCGCTGGAGAATCGATTGGCTGGCGTTAGCAAGCGCAAGTCATGGGACGATGAATTCGTGCTCAAGCGTCAGTTCTCGGCACTGATTCCAGCCTTTGACCCACGACCAGGTCGCACCAATGTCAATCAGACGTCCGACTTGGAAATCTGTCCGCCGGACACCAGCCTCGAGCCCTTCCATCAGTCGGGGCAAATCAATAATGATCAGACCATGTTGGGTCTAAAGTTGCGTGGTCCTGGCCTGGGCGGAGTGCCGGACGTGGAGATCGATCTGGACAACAGTGAGTGGACCATATTCCGTGCTGTGCAGGAGATACTGCAGAACAGTCAGTTGAATAAGAACGACAAGTTCCGCAAACTCTGGGAGCCAACGTACACGATTGTCTATCGCGAGATCCTGCCCACGGCTCAGGAATGCATCTACTTGGAGCAGGAGGAGGGTCAGAATACGCCTGGAGTGTCGTCGCGTAGCGGCGCCTCCACGCTGTCGCCCAATTCCCCGGTGCATGGCGGATTGAGTGTGACGGACAATAACTTGTGCTCGGTGGAGGATGTGCTCGATCTATTGATACAGATCAATGCACTGAATCAGCATGAGATCGAGTGCCAGGGGCAAGATCCAAGTCTATCCGAGTATTCCTTCCTGTCGCCCGACATATTCATGAGCAAGAAGATAACGAATAAGCTGCAGCAGCAGATCCACGATCCGCTCGTGCTCTCGAGCAACGCGTTGCCCAATTGGTGCGAGGATCTGAATCAATCTTGTCCCTTCCTATTCCCCTTCGAGACGAGGCAACTGTATTTCAACTGTACGGCATTTGGCGCATCCCGCAGCATTGTTTGCCTGCAATCCCAGCGTGACATCACCACGGAACGACAGCGGATACCCATCATGAGTCCACGGCGCGATGATCAGCATGATTTCCGTGTGGGCCGCTTGAAGCATGAGCGAGTGAAGGTGCCCCGGAATAAGGATCTACTCAAGTGGGCCATTCAGGTGATGAAGGTGCACTGCAGCCGGAAGTCGGTGCTGGAGGTGGAATTCCTGGATGAGGAGGGCACCGGCTTGGGTCCGACTCTGGAGTTTTATGCTTTGGTCGCGGCGGAAATTCAACGCACTGATCTCTGCATGTGGCTGTGCGACGATGATCTGAACGAGAGCGCGGATACACCGCTGTCAGATAGCATTGAGGACACGTCGAAGCCCAAGGGCTACTATGTGAATAGGCGTGAGCATGGACTGTTCCCGGCACCGTTGCCGCAGAACTCGGAGATTTGCGAACAGGCCTGCAAGCATTTCTGGTTCTTTGGCGTCTTTATAGCCAAGGTGCTGCAGGACATGCGGTTGGTGGATATGCCCTTATCCAAATCATTTTTACAACTGCTCTGTCATAATAAGCTACTCTCACGCAACGATATTAAGCTGAAGTCAAGCACCCGAGCTCAGGATCTGATGGCCGGCTCAACTGTGTCCAACGACTCCGAGCTGTCCAACACGTACTCCAAGCTGATGAACGATGACTACACACAATCGAACTGGTTCAGTGGCATACTAAACATGGATAACCTCAAAGAGATCGATCCGACACGCCATCAGTTCCTCACTGAGCTGCAGGATCTCCTATGGCGTCGCCAGACCATCGAAATGGACCAGAGTCTGACCAGTGAACAGAGGAAGCAGCAAATTGATAATCTCAAACTTCACACACGAAACAATATTGAAGTGTCCCTAGATGAATTAGCCCTAACATTCACGTATTTACCCAGCTCGGCCGTATACGGCTATGAATACGCCGAACTCATACCGAACGGAGCATCCATTGAGGTGGACATTGATAATCTGGAGGCATACTGCGATTTGCTGCTCAATTTCATGCTGCAAGATGGCATTGCCAAGCAGATGCAGGCGTTCCACGATGGATTCTGCAAGGTATTCCCCTTGAACAAGCTGGCTGCATTTAATCCTTCCGAGGCACGCATGATGATCTGCGGCGAACAGTATCCGCAGTGGAATCGCGAGGATCTGATGGCCTACACTGAACCCAAGTTGGGCTACTCCAAAGAAAGGTAAGTTAATATTTAAATTACTTTATGTTCTCCAATTAATCTTACTCTCTCCACTTTAGCCCTGGATTTTTGCGTTTCGTTAACGTTCTGTTGAGCCTGTCGGGCTCGGAGCGGAAGGCTTTCCTGCAATTTACAACCGGCTGCAGCAGCCTGCCACCCGGGGGCTTGGCCAATCTGCATCCCAGGCTGACGATTGTGCGAAAAGTCGACGCTGGCCAGGGTAGCTATCCATCCGTGAACACTTGTGTTCATTACTTGAAATTGCCGGACTATCAGTCTGAGGAAATAATGAAGGAACGTTTGTTGACCGCAACCAAGGAGAAAGGATTTCATTTAAATTAAAGAAACAACCACACACAAATGTATTTTGCTTGTAATTTGAATTAAAATTTAAATTAATTTAGCGCTTTGCAACCATTTTTAAACATGTACATAATAAACTGCTAGAAAGTAATTCCAATTATTATACCCACATCAATGAAATCAGTTTCAACCTCAATTGAACGTTTACGCAAATATTTTGTGGTATCTATCACTTAACCCATGTTATGTAATAAATTATCCTTGATGTTGAATACCCATCTGGCGTTTGCAAATTTGGTCAAAGACAGTTTCAACAGGTGGGAACCGAGTTTATTCTATTCTAATAAACTTATAAGCACGATTTCCGCTTGAAAACTTATTTTAAGGGAGTAAAAATTATTAAAGCAACAATTTCGCTTCAAAATAAACAATTTATTTTTCTGCAATAATTCTGCATATTATTTTATTTCAATTACGGGTGTTAAAATGTTAGTAAAATAAATGAAAAATAGCTCATTTCTCCATTATTTTTATTAAAAATAACTTATTTTTTAATTTTTATAATCCAAGTTAAGAATAACTCTAATCAATTTGCATTTTAAACACTTGGATTTTTATTTTAGTTGTGTTCCATTCCCAGGCGTCCCAAAATTTATCGTTGCACTTGCCTGTCATCGATTTTATGTGAAAAAAATACCAAATTAAACGACAAAATATAAATTTCATGCTGTTATTTAATAATTTATATAAAATCAGCTGAGCAGTGTGCAATTCATTAAATAAATTATAATAAAAACAAAGTTGACTCCAAAATATATTGGCGGAATACCCCTGCAACAGTGAATGCAACCAGTCGATAGTCACGCCAATCGATAAGTGTAGGCAATCGATTTTTTGCATATCTTCAAAGCATATGTACATATAAATGAGTCGCACCTGTGCAGATGAATAAAATAAAATTTTAGTGCTAAATATTAATAATAAAATCAAATCAACAGCCATCAGTGTGATTACATGTGTAACATTGTGTTAATCTTAACTACGCTAACAAATCGGAACTGGTCTTCGTGAGAGTAAACGAAACGAATTTAAAGTCACGGGTGTTGTCCCTATAAAAAGTATATACATTTTTCATAATTATAAATTCATGTAAACGCAATTGTTGTATTTCAACTTTTTGTCTATCGTCTATTGTCTTGATAAATATTACATACATACATACGAATATGTTGTAAATGTGCCAATGTGATTGTGTGATTGTAAATTTCAGAATAAAAGATTTCTGTGTATACCATGGCGGAGGGGAATGCTGCTGTTAGTACTGAGGGTGCTGCCGCTTTGGCTGCCCCACATCCCAATGCTGAAGTAATAAGGGGACAAATCTTCGAAGTTGGGCCACGATATAGGAAATTAACATATATTGGAGAAGGCGCATACGGCATGGTGGTGTAAGTACATATATACACGAAATTCCAAATACACACATGTATATCAGCAGATATATATACCCTATACCCTGTTGCCTTGAAACTACGCAAAAATTGTCTCAATATCTGTACATTCTGCGTATGTACACACACACACACACACACACACGTGAAATCATCGGCTTGCCTGTGTGTGTGTGTGTGTGTGTGTCTGTATGTACATTTAAAAGTCCGCTTCAAGAGCACAAGGATGCTGAATTTTCGACTATGTAGACCGAATGCAGGCAGGCTCGACTTAAAGATACCCTGTAGAAACTTTGTTATGTGACTTTTATATCTACGTCTTATTGCGGGTATTTTTTCTTATCTATGGCCATTAATCTATTTACTAAGACATTTTTCTTAGCTGAATCATCAATTGAAATTACCGTAATAAATTTTCCCAGCGAATATTTAATAAATTTGTGATTATAGTAAATTAATGAATTAATTTCCCATTGCAGATCTGCCGATGATACGTTGACGAACCAAAGAGTTGCTATAAAAAAGATTTCACCGTTCGAGCATCAGACGTATTGTCAACGAACTCTTAGGGAGATAACCATTCTCACCAGATTCAAACACGAAAACGTAACTAACACTTTAAATTGTTTACTAATTAACCGTTCAATTAACTAATTAAATATCTCATTACACCAGATTATTGATATACGAGACATCTTGCGAGTGGATAGCATAGACCAAATGCGAGATGTATATATTGTACAATGTTTAATGGAGACTGATCTATACAAACTACTTAAAACGCAGGTAAGTAATAGCTAAACTATAAATACAGTAAATAAATTGATTAATAAACATTTGCCGTTTCTTTGCAGAGGCTGAGTAATGATCATATCTGTTACTTTCTGTATCAGATATTGCGTGGTCTAAAGTATATTCATTCGGCCAACGTTTTACATCGAGACCTCAAGCCGAGCAATCTGTTGCTGAATAAGACATGCGATTTAAAAGTAAGAGAAGTAGTTTATTATAATTGGGAATCACTGCTAAATTAATCCATATTTCTTTATAGATTTGCGACTTTGGCTTGGCACGCATTGCGGATCCGGAGCACGATCACACTGGATTCCTTACCGAATATGTGGCAACTAGATGGTATCGTGCGCCCGAGATTATGCTTAACTCGAAGGGGTATACCAAGTCTATAGACATCTGGTCTGTTGGCTGCATTTTGGCTGAAATGTTGAGCAATCGACCCATATTTCCCGGCAAGCATTACTTGGATCAGCTTAATCACATTCTCGGTGTACTAGGATCGCCATCACAGGAAGACTTGGAGTGTATTATTAACGAAAAGGTGAGTCAATCACTTATTACTTATTCTTTGTAAATTATTTATTGGATTTACGTTTTACAGGCAAGAAACTATCTGGAGTCGTTGCCGTTTAAGCCAAATGTGCCATGGTCAAGATTGTTCCCCAATGCAGATGCATTGGCATTGGATTTACTTGGTAAAATGTTAACGTTCAACCCGCACAAACGAATTGCAGTCGAGGAAGCGCTGGCACATCCATACTTGGAACAGTATTACGATCCTGGCGATGAGGTAAGTGCAATTTCTATTACTTCTGAATCAAGCTGACCTCCCGATTCGTACAGCCCATTGCAGATGTACCATTCCGTATTAATATGGAAAATGATGATATCTCTAGAGATGCTTTGAAGTCATTAATTTTTGAAGAAACGTTGAAGTTTAAAGAACGACAACCAGAACAGGCGCTTTAAAGTCATTAAACGAAACAGAAACAAAACAAAAATAAAATAACTCACATTTTAAATTATTTGTTTTATTGTGATTTATTTGTTATTCATACATTTACACATACATATATATATTCCGATTTATAAATGAATACACTCCCCACACACGTTTTTATCGCTTTACTACACTGGTGTTATACTCTAAGTTTACTTACATACGACATACTTATATGCATATACATATATATTTATTATTATCTATGTGTGTGACAAGACAACATAACTCCCCATTGCATAGTTATTATACTCAACGCACACACACGCACATACTCCAAGTGTGTGTGTGTGTGCCATGCATTACCGGCATGTACCTAATGCATTTACATGTTCTCATGCTGTTAGAATGTAAGATTAACATGATTTACCTACACACTCACACTAACATTAATAAGTTAACTTTAATGTTAACTTAACATTCATTAAGTTAGACATTTTGAAATTAAAACATTTAGCATTAATGTATGTAATGCAGTATACAAATTTACATGCTAAATACGGATCTATGTATAAGAGATTTAGTCTGTACCAAACGATTTGAAAACGTTGCGCACATACATGTACGTATGTATGCACGTATGTGTTTCTGTCTCGGTGTTATCGGAGTTTACATTTATCGTGTATGTGTGTGCATGTATGTGTCAAGTGAGATCAGTGCCACTTAAAAGTATATGTATGTATATGACACAATTTAAAATTACCTCTCAGAGCGAAACGTAACATTTATCGAAAGAGTTTAATCGATTTCACCATTTATATGTATATTTGTCGATTTACTGAATAACATTAACCCTACAGGAGTAGTAATATACACACTCGCACACTCGACACACATGTATGTACTTCTCTGAATGTGTGTGCGTGCACATTGTTTGTATGTTTTTATGCTATTATATGTATGTGTATGTTGAAATAAAAGAATATATATACGAAAGAATACTTAGCCAGTTCTAGTCTAGTTAATTGTCAATGAAGAGAAATAACACTGATCCGATTATCGTTGTCTTTTTCAATACATGTATGTATATATCAACATATTTGTATTCCTTTTGAAACAATCAAAATACACAATTCCTGTCTGTTATAGTATATTCAAATTTATATATATGTAAATGTAATAAGCCAGTTTTCTTTCAGTGTACACATTCATATTCTGGGCACCCATTACACTTTTGCTCATCAATATTTAATAAGATCTATCATTGTGCGTATTTCTGTAATAATATTACTAGTTCTCGATATTTGATCAATTTGCTGTTATCCTTAGTAAACTCTTTTTACTGACTGATCCAAAGGCAGTTTATATACATACACACTATATCTAATTAACCCAATGTATTTTGAAGCATCTGTGCCAAGTTCCATTAAGAATTGAGAGTTGAGTTTGTGTAGAAGGGACAAAAATCAGACTGATAGCCATTTGCACTCACGTATGTATGTATGTATGTGTGTGGCTATACTGTAAGTCCTTTCGGGTTAGTACCGTAAGCACACATACATACATACGTATGTGCACGCAAGTACCCAGAAGAAGAGCGTATTTTTAATTTAAGTAGGATAATACAGGCAGAGGCACAATTTACCTACATTCTAGTAACATTTCACGTTTGAATGTGTATGTATTTTGAATATCATTGTCTTAATTACAAATGCACTTTACAAATAAGTAAACATATTTTTTTGAAATCTTCGCGTTGTTAATAAAGGCTAAAACTATGTTGCAAATCTTCGATCATTAAACAATTAATTAAATACTCATTGTGTTCAATTTGATTTCGACGGAGGGTTGGAAAATATAAACCCAAAATAATTTTAAATACTTGAAACAACTAAAGACTCAATTGCACCAAGAGATCTTCATCATTATCAGCACCGTACTTATCCTTTAAATGAGTAGTCAGTGATTAATTTTAGTAAACTGCTTGTAAAACACAAATTTTTATTCTTTTCAGAAGCACACATACTAAGTACATAGTTTACTCTTTGAGGAAGTTAATAAGTTTTAAAAAGTTTTTTAAAAGTCTTCTTTCGGGATATTCGGAGGGTAGGAAAATAAAATCCCAAAATAAATTTAAGTACTAGAAACACCTTAAAAGCTATTGCACCAAGAGAATATCATCACTATTAGCATCGTACTCTTTAAGCGACGGTCGATATAGTCGACTCCAGCTATGATTTACTGATCCTTTGAATAAGCAGTCGTAGATAAAGCTTAGTAAACTGCTTGGAAAACACAATTTTTATTCTTTTCAGAAGCAAACACACAAGTACATAGTTTACTCTTTGAGGAAGTTAATAAGCTTCAAAAAGAAAGTCTTCTTTTCCGGATACTCGTTTGTCAACGTCTGCATCACTTCCATCAGAGTATCGTTCATTTCCATTTGATTTTCCAGCTGTTGCTGTATGGTGGTTTCCGATCGCGTTATCTTTTGTTGGCCTCTTGACACGCTGAGCTTACGGTAAGCCTTGGCACGGGTTTGCTTGCGGATAATATGCTCGAGATTAGCATGTTTCTCGAGGTAACCTTCCTCAATTTGGGCTCGAATTGCAATGTCCTTTTCGGTGACTTCCTTGAGATCGGCTTGAATTTTACGCAGAATATATATCATTCGTTCAATATTTTCCACATCAACTACCAGACGCTTCTCCGAGAGAAAAGCTATTTCATTTTGCAGCGCTTTGGTTTTGTTGAGTACTTCTTCGAGTTTAATCTGAGGCTGTGAAGTGTTCTTGAATTTCTTCTTTTTCGCATCCACGTGCTCCTTAATGGTGGCACCGACAAAGATCTGCTCGCGATGCATGACACAATGCTCCAAGTCCTGCACCAATTTCTCCTGGGCACGTTTCAGCTGATTGAAACGTATATTCATTCTATGGATTTCGATTTTCATGGCGCCTATTTCGCCATTCAATGATTTCTCCGATTTCGACCAACTTATGGTTTCCTCAATCAGTTTGTGCTTCGTTTCCCAGGACAAGGCTTCCCTGTGCTTATCGAGCACCAGATCCTTATTGAGTTCAATTTCATTTTGCAGGTCATTGATGTCCTTTTCTAATTTCAACGAAGTGAGTTCTGCATCCTGCAAATAATTTCATTTAGAAAGCAAATGATGCGATCAGTATATAATACTTACTTTAAGCCTGGTACTTAGTTCAGCCTGCTCGTGCTCGTATTCGCTTTCCTCGATATTGTGATGCTTTCGCTTGCTATATATCTTTTCATTGAGCAGCTCCAATTTCGAGGTATACTTCTGTATATCCAGCATAAGGAGTCTGGTCTTAGTTTCAGCCACCTCCAGCTGCTGCTCAACTTTCAGCGATTTTTGCTTGATGATTGAGAGTTCTGTTATCAGTAATAAATATAACGATTAATGCTCAATGAAATATGAATTATATCAAAATAATAGTATATATATAAAGATATATACTTACGTTTACGCGTTACTTGAATTTCGTGTAGTTGATCACTACGTTTATGAGTTAGATTAACGTAGTGATTTTGTAACATAATCCAAAATTGCTGATGTTCTCTGATTTGGTGCTCTCCAATTTGAATTGTCTTCTCGAGTTGTTTAATCTATAAAAAGAAGAAAGCATAAATTAAAGATCAAATTCAAATAGGAATAGTTCACTAAATATAATACCTTTAGTTCCGTTGGATTGCCGGTTTCATGTGTGGCGGTTTCTTCTATTAGTGCATTTAGTTTTTCGAATCGTTTCATTTTGATTTCAATTTTCGCCTGCATTCTCTTTAAGTCATCATCTAAATTACTCGACTTGGTTTCCGCCTGAGTAAGATTTTCCTGAATCGTATCATTTGCTTCTTTTAAAGTCAATTGTTTGCTACGTAGTTTCTCCACCTCCAGCATGGCTAAAGCCAATTGGTTTTGCACTTTTGACAATGATAAATCAACACTCCTGCGCTGTTCCTGTGCCTTATTCAATAATTTCAAACGGTAGGAACTAGCCTTATCAGTAATGAGGTGCTCTTGAGCCATCTTCAGTATGGCTTCTTCAGTGCGGAATTTCTTCTGGCGATTTTTATCCAACGTAAAGTCTAGCCGACG
This sequence comes from Liodrosophila aerea, assembly GCA_035045005.1. Lineage (NCBI taxonomy): Eukaryota > Metazoa > Arthropoda > Insecta > Diptera > Drosophilidae > Liodrosophila > Liodrosophila aerea. Next base: position 122,666 of record JAWNNL010000029.1, read on the forward strand.
GATTTCTGAAAGTAACTTGGTGCCTTCGCGCGTGGCATCCTGCAAGTCATGTTCGGTTTGCGCTAAAAATTCTGGAAATTCATCCAGTTTTGCTTGCAGTCCCATCAGTGTTTCCATTTCGCGTTGACCTTAAATAGGAAGAATATGTCTTATTCTATTAAAGTAGTAGCTAAAAGTACTTACAATCTCGACTCAGGGAATTCATATCATCAGCCATTCGCTGCCTGAATGATTCTAGCTTCTTATTGAGTTCCAGCTCTCGCGCCATTTGCTTTCTTACGGCTTCTACTCCATTCGAGCTCAATTTTATACTTTCCTTTTGCTTTCTGAAATATATGAAATTAATAAAACGATCCAATTAGTTAATTAAATACCCACCGAATGTTGTCCTGGAGTTGAAACATTATTTTATCTCTCTGTTGAATTGCAACGATGACCTCACTCCAGGCCTGTGTCAGGCGCTTATGTTCGTTTTGCAGTGCTTCCAAATCGGTATTCGCATTTGCAATACTCATATTGAGAACATCGACTATTCCCTGTATAGCCACCTCGTCCTCGCGAATTGCCTCTAGTTCAGCTTCTTTCTTCTTTACCTCCATGTCGAGGCGATAAAATAGTATATCGGACTTCCTTTTCTCCTCGGATAGTTGCTTCTGCAACTGGGCATCCCTGCTGACAATACGTTTGGCATTCTTCACTTCATCTTCAACATCGTAAGCCCATTGTTTGATATTGCTATGCAAATTTTGCAAATCCTCCAATTCCATCATACGGGTGGTGTAGAGGCTCTTTTGATACCTGGTCAGCTTTATTTTCTCTTCATACTCTTTCTTCAGATTATCCACGGCAATCTCTTCCTTTTCACGCTTTTCGATGTGCTCGTCAATTTGAGCTGATATTTCCTTTATTTGCTGCTCCTGATACTCAATTTTATTCTGCATATCATACAATGCCAATCCTTGTTCCTCGCGGCGATCTTCCTTCTCTTTAACTTGATATTTTAAGCTGGTAATCTCATTTTCGAGTTTGTTTTTGGTGCGTAACAGATGCTCCCGCAGAGATAATTGAAATCTACGCAACAGAGGATGGTCTGGCGGGAGGATGCCCATTTCTTCAGGTTCCGGTGCCGGCTCTTTCCTTGGCTCCGGTATATTCGCAAAGTTGCATGATTCAATGTCATCGCTGTCAGGTTCCAGTTCATGCTCCAATATATTCGAACCATTGTCCTCAGTGTCTGACATGTTTAATATGTTTTAGTTTATCTGTAAGTATATGTTCTTGTTGTTGACTCGACTATTATGATTGTTTTAAGTTGAGCAATAAGACAAAGTTGTTAGGTCGAATAAACACATTTGGTTTCTATGAAAACGAACTAATTTCAGTTCAGTTCCTTGCCATCGCATACTGGTTCAAATGCAATCGATATCGATTGTGAAATTTGAAAAAGAACTAACGCGAGAACCATTTATCGATATACATATTTAACGGCGCATGCGCGCTCAGAAGCGTATGGTTTTTAATTTAAGTGAATTCCGACAGCCAGCGGGTTTGCTGTATCGTTTTGCTGCTGTAATAATTAAACTCAAATTTGGTAATTAATCAATTAACGCAGTGCCTAAATTACGTAAAAAGTACTGCGTTTGGCTATGCCACTAGCAAAATACGAATAGATGCGTCTCCATTGCTTATATATAAATGTACTTGGAATTGTGAATGCTTACATATATGCAGTTATACTTTTGGCATATACATACAGACGCGTATAAATTAACGCTGACTGCGTGTGTGCGTATATTTGTGTGTGTGTGTGTGTGTGTATCTATGCAATCTCGGACAACAACAATTGTGCAATTGTTTATTAGTTATCTAAAGCCGTCTATACACTTTGAATGATGTCCGATAAAGTAAACAAAAACAGTGTGAATAACTACACTGTTATTTTTTTGATGTGAATTCGTTTTAACCCCACTTTTTGCAAGCGAAAGTAACAAGAACTCTCTGGACTAACATATACATAGATAGATTTTCAAAACATTAATTAATTATCGGTGTGTGTAGTACTTATAATATGGACAACATGGTTATATCGACGGAGCCAAGTTTCTTGGAAGTTGAGCTAGCTCCCACGTTGCTCGAGTCCCCCTCAGTGTCTACATTTCTGCCGGATGAGGAGGCCTCCATTTGCCCCCTGCTGTCGAGCACCAGCGGTCTGGGTCCCACAATATTATCGCATCCCTTGAGCCCCAGCAATGTGACTAGTGATATTAACTCGTCGAATATAAGCAACATGGACTCCAAGGCAGACACAAGTTCCTCCGGCAGCAGTGAAGGCATTGCTATGGATGCTCTGGATGCCACATCAACGAATCTCTTCAACAAAGTCAACTATCATCACTTGCAGAACAACAATATGGCCACAAATCAGGTAAGTAAAACACATTTAATTAATAATCAAAGTAATACAAATATATTGCCTAATTTTAGGACTCGGCCAGTTTGGGTTTAAGGAGTAACCGTAGGAAATCCAAAGAGACGCCAAATTTTGTATCGTGGAACTGGCCGATCATAAGGAAATGCTCGTTCTTCATTTTTATATCCTGCATTTTGGCCATGTGTGCCATAGTTGTGGCACAGATTGTGAGCTTGCCAAAAATTTGTAATCCAGAGTGAGTGATCTTGTGGCATTATCAACTCCAACTATAGATTCCCTTTGCAGAACTGCTTGGTATCGCGGCAATGTGTTCTACGAGATAAACCCGATTGCTTTCAAGGATGCGGACAACGATGGCATTGGCGACATTAAGGGCATAGTGAAAAGCGTGGAATATCTATCCAATATGGGAGTATCAGGTGTGCGTCTAAATTCCATATTCCCAACAATGCTGCATCAGGATGCAGGCATGCTAAAGAACATACGACCAGAGTTGGGCAATCTGACTGATGTGGAGAACTTGTCGAGTGCTCTACTGTCGCACAACATGACCTTGCTGCTGGATATACCACTGCAACATGTGGTGGGAGGCAAAACAGCAGATGAAGTGCTGAAGCTTGTGGCAGCCTCCTTGCAGCATTGGATAGACCATGGCGTAAATGGATTTTACTTGAAAGGCTTGTCATATCTAACGCCAAATTCTGCACTTGTCAACTGCCTGGCCTCCTGGAAACGAGTGCTGGGCGGCAATAGAGCACTGATTGTGGAAGAATCTGCGCTTAAGCATAAGACAAAGCTGGAACTAACACCCATACTGCAGCACATCGATTTGATAGACGTACAACTTAATATGCATAATGGCACACAACAGTTGAAAAACCGCATAAATATGGTACTGAGCGAATTACCACTAGGCGATGATAAGACATTGGTACACTGGTCCCTAGGAGCGGATACCGCCAATCTGCAATCGTTTAACTTGAAGCAAATCTATGCGCTGACCTTACTCCAGCTCATTTTGCCAGGCACGCCAAATATTCGCCATGAGACAGAGCTGGCCATTGCCCACAGTGACGAGTTCATGCAGAAGGATATTGTGCAGGATCGAGAGCATAATTTCACGCATCACATCGATATCAATACATTGCAGAACTTTAAAATGGTTCAGCGTATGATATCACTGCGCGAACGTTCGCCGGCGCTGTATAAGAGTTTCGTCTGCAAATCCAGCAATAATAAATCCAATACTCAGATATTTTACTATGCAGATTTTGATATTCTAATCGTTGTACGATATTATCCACGCAAAAACTCAATTGTCACCATTACGAATTTTGCTAGCAAGAAATGTGTAATAGATCTGACATCACACTTCTACAGTGGCATTCGCATGCTCACCGATGAGGCGGAGAAGATCTATTTCGCGCAATTCAAAATTGATGCATATGACACAATTGTTGTCAAGTTAGATAAGTAAAAGTCTCGCCAAAGGAAAAGACATTTAATTGTTACAGAATTTGCCATTTAAAGTGGAATTGTCTTATAGTAATTCGAATCGATAAGTTTATTATAAGCAATCTCTGTTTATCCAATTGTTGATACAAATAAATATTCACGTTTTTCCGCATATAACTTTGTCATTTTTATGAAGAGAATTGAAACAGTTCGGAGAGAGTTACTAAATAAAATAGAATTGTTTTTATTTTTAAAAAATCAGGAAGAATTAAACAAATGTTAGCAATTACAATTACATTTTTTAAGTACAATCTAAATGTATGTAAAATTTCTAATCACCATTGTTTATCTTATAATGTAAACAAACTAAGATGATGTCTTCGGATAACCGAATCCCACAGTGTGTTATTCTTTTAAGTCGTTTGTAAAATGTTTAATTCAATTTCCTTTCCTTTTCGTTTATGCTGCATTATTATGTAATTTACAAAACAATCATGTGAAGCTATATCCTTACAGCCCTTTCAGGTTATGTATATAAATGGAATTGTTGTTACACTATTCAATACTTTGAGGGGACTTCCCCAAGAGTCGATTAAAAACTGTTAATTTCGATTTTTTCGATTTTTCGATTAAATATCAATAGCAAATTCAATATTGGAAGTAGGCGGTTATTTCAAAGTTTTGGAATTAAGCTCGACTAGGGTATTCGTACCATTTTTTATTTATATTTAGATTGTTGTGTTGCATTAAGTTTAAAATAATAATAAATTAAAACTATAATAAATTGTAAACCTTAACAAAAGTTTAACTCTTAATAATTATTTAACTCTTTAGAAGTGTTTACCCCTTAATCGACTCAGCGGGAATACCCTTAGTGCGCCTGTAAAGCCCTAAAAACAACCAAAGTGAGCAACTAGGATTATTGGGGTCTATGGAATCGGCAGGATATTAGCAGCAGCGGCATTTGCTTGATGATTGGCAGACTTTTGATAAATATTAAAAATTTTAATAATACTTCGCATCACATTGAAAGCAACACAACATAAACCAATAAAACTTAAATATTTATATTAAATTATTCGATGCATTTACTATGTATTGCACCGAAAAGAAAATATAATACTCTGCAGAATGCCCTACTGCCATCCAGTGTAAATATATTTATATATTACGATATAAAACGGGGCGGAAGATGAGAAATATAATATTTGAAGTCACAACTCGCACATGTTAAACTAATTCATTCGTATATTATAGATATCAAATTGATCTGGCAAGATTTCGTTAAGGAAGCAATCGATGTATATATATATAGTACCATAAAAGATCTATTAGGAAGATTTAATACATACAGACATCCCTATGCATTTATATAGTATTATAGTGTGTGCTAACAGAGATCTCCCTAAACTTTTGATTTATTACAAATGGTATACATACATATCTATATATTCGCTAACGCTTAAAAATTCAAAAATTCGAATAATAACAATCAAAAAATGTTTACAATGTGTAACACGAAATCTGGTGATGTACGTATTATGTATGTATATATGTATAATATAATATGGTAAGTTAATGTTATATAGCCTTCCTTAGAAATGAGCCATACTATAGTTTCTTCTTAAAAATAAACAAAAAACAACCAATGTACGCACGCAATTATAATGTAATAACAGCTTAAAGTCTGCATAATATTATTATAGTAATAATATTTAACCTATTCTATTTACATATTGAAGCTTTACGTGCGCTACTCAGCAGGTACCATGTTTTGATCTAAGTCTGGCTTGGTATCATCTGGGTCCAAGCTCAAGCATTCTGCAAAGTAGTGCTCCATGGATGAGTACACATGCTCTAGCACGCCATTGAGATCGTGCCCTTCGTCGGCATAAGTCTGTCAAAGGAATAGATATTACTATAAATCTAGTCTCCAATTAATGATAATTTATCGTCAACCTGGTATCGATATAGTATATTTGCCTCTGTCAAGGACTTAGCTAGCTGCACACCATGGACATAAGGCGCTGTCGAGTCCGCCAAGCCATGAATTAGAAAAAATGAGTTTGACTTAATAAGACGCGCTCGTTGCGTAGCATCTGCTTCCACATATCCTTTATAATTTTCAGCAGGCAGACCCAAAATTCGTTCAGTGAATGCCGAATCTAAATAACGGAAATTAGTCATTAAGTTTAACTATATTAAATTCATTCATTTGCTTCAACTTACTGTAATACAACCAATCTGCTATCGGAGATATTGCTATGCCGCATTTGAAGACATCCTGTTGGGTGCCCAAGACCATTGAGGTCACGTAGCCGCCATAGCCCCAGCCCCAAATACCGACTCTTGTTTCGTCTAAAAAACTTATGGTATCCAAAAGGTATCTAAATAAAGATAAACATATTAATATGTAAAAATAATATCAAAGCTTTGTGTGCTTACCTCAGCACAGATATTTGATCTTGTACTTCAACGCCGCCCAAGTGACGATATAAAGACTTTTTGCTTTGACCTTTGGCTCCACGCACATCCAAGCGCACATAGATGACATCGTTGCGCGAGGACATGTAAGTGCCCCAATCTATGCGAAACTTTTCTGACACTGATTCAGATCCAGGGCGACCGTTGCTATAAGGAATGAAAATATAAATTTAAACATGGATATATCGAAGGCTATCGGTGTGTTTATCGATAGTTTAATCGAAACTTGACGTTGCGCAACACTGATAATACTCACACTTCCACTACAACTGGAAATGCAGCATCGCGTAGCTCCTCCCTCCAGCTGGGCGGCAAGAGTAATTGCACTTGGGCTCGACTGCCGTGCGGTAAGGGTATTTCAAAGGATCTCTGTAGGGGCAATGCCAGCTTCTGCAACCTTTCCGTATAATATGGCCGCGTATCGTATAATATTTTGACCAGACTGTGCGTCTTCTGCGAATGCACACCGGAGACGGGCAAGCCGGGTCCTTGACACTCCAAAATGTAGAAGTCAATGCCATAGCTGGTGGCAATGGATGTACTGGGCGTCAGCAAGGCATCGAAATGCGAACAGTTCACATAATAATAACGACTGCTCCATAGAGCCTCGCCTAGATCGCATGTAATGCACTGCGGTTCGCTTCTGTTGAAGGTAAAGATTATATTCTCAACTGTTTTTAACTATTGCTAACTGTACTTACTTTCTGGTGTCATCATGAACAGGATCTTTAACGGAATACAAGTGCCTTTGACCGGGCTTCTTATCCTGCGTGGCGAGATAGTAGACCATGTGATTCGCTGTGTCCCAGCACAAGATTTTTAAAACCTAAACGAATGGTGTAACTGATTATCAATTATCATCATGTGGAGAGGCAGTCATACCTCATAGCGTCCATGGGATATAACGGAGATCCTCTGCTGCGATATGGTTACATGTTTGATGTGCGTGAAGTGATCATTTCCCGACTCCTGCACGCTCGCCAGCAACAGGAAGCTGTTGCCATCTGGCGCAAACACAGGATGTGGAATGATATCCAGCCATTCGTCTTCCGGTGCACGCTCCGAGTGTATCTGTACAGGAAATGATATAGTATATATGCATCAGTTAAGGAGTATATAAACTACTTACCTCTTTGCATGCCCACTTCTGATCCTGAGCGCAAGTCGTGATAATGCTATAGTTCTGAGAGCGCACCATGTATACTACGGAAACTTGATCATTGGTATCAGATAACCAACTAGCCGATGTCAGGTAATAATCCCTATAATACGACATATATATATATATAATTTTAATCTTATTAATTTCCTTATTTCTAGCACTCACTGGGTATTTAGGATTGGCGGGGGACTCAGTTGAAATTTAACTATGGACATAAAATTTGTTATATCGACTATCCATAACTGTACTTCTGGATTGGCAGTGCCTGGCGTTGGGTAACGGACATTTTTCGTTTCGGGAAAGGAGATGCCCGATGTCATGCCGCTACCGGCTATAATGGCTCCAGATGATAACCATGGATATGTCATCATCCCGACGTGAGTATCATTAAATAAGGCAAACATGAAGTGAGTGCCATCAGTGGATGGCCAAATAGCTTCCGGTATATCAAAAATTTCCTCTGCAATAACAGAAATGATGTAATACAGTATGTAATGTCACAGTTAGAGTAGTTTACCCTGGTAAAGCCAATCTGGAACACCATTGTAAATATTATTCTCATGGCCTGTCGTTGTTATCCGTAGGTCTTCCTCCATCGAAGGCGATTGTCGTACAAATATATCATTGTCAGCAACAATAATGATTGAAGTTGTATTTCCCAGCCAGGCAGCATATTGCAGACGAGTTCTTTGTACCTTAGAAGAGTCTTTTAACTTCACTGGCATGTGATGATCATTATCTACATCATAGATTGTGTAAAACGCGGTAAACGATTTCTGAAAAATCTGCCAAAGCAAGGGGGATTAGTATGTATAGTATAGTATATAGTGTGTACATACTTTTTTTACATTGTGCCGGAATAGCACGTATTTAAGGTCGTGCGAGCATTGATATCCCCGTACATTTAGTTGACGAATCGTGTGATTTGTGACTAAAATATTTATTGAGTTCGTTGTGGTATCCAATATGGACAGTCCTCCGTCATCCGATTGAAATACGTATTTCTTCGTTGTCACCCAAGAAGGTTGCAATCTAGTTGGCGTCAGTTCTCCCTGCAGGTATTCGTCCAGTATCATCCGGCGACCCGACCAGTACAACAGCTCGTCCACATATCTGCAAGGTGGAGACAGTGTTCAATAGCAGTAATTGGACAGCGGGTGTTACACATACCCCAATAAATATATTGCAGTTACTATGCCGGCTATGACAAAACTAATAACTAATAGGGAGAAGATAATACTGCGCCAGTTATGCCCCTCGTCCAGATCTAGATCTTGATCTTTCACCTTGGGGTCTTGTACCTGAAGCGTCTCGTCTGGCGGTAGCCTCCATGAACCACCGCGATCAGCAGATGCATTGGCGTGCATTTTCTACAAATTCAAGCAGTTCGTTTTTGGAAAACAATAAACTAATTTTTGTGGAAGAATCAAAGTTATATCAAGTCGAAGTATGCCTCGGACGGTTTCGGAAGTAAGAAGCTGTAGGAATTTCCAATTGATATAGAAATATTAATTGATAATTAATAGTAGATCTATAATTACTAAAGGTTAGTCATCATGTCGCAACTTTCTTTGTCATCGGTTGATTTTGAATTGCAAATATGGGGCTAAACAAATTGCTGAAAAGGGAAGACTCTTAATAAGAGAATAAACTAATATTAAATGAAGTAGTAAACTAATGCTTTACCGATATACATCGATGATATATGTAACTGTTGTTAAATCAGCATTCCTTTATCATCATGGATGTGTACATCAAAATGTTGGCATTTCGCTTTAGTTTCCCATCTTTTTAGCCCCTGACAAATTTTTGAATTTTGAACACAGAGTCAAAAAGTGTGAATTTCGTTGCCTGCAAGAAAATGAATATAAAGCAATTTAGATAACGATGGAGAATCGATTTGCCTGAACTCAGTTTATATTGTTAGCTGGTAATTAGATACTTTCTACCAAGTTGTTCAAGTTTCCATTAATCGATTCTAAATAAGCTTGTTGTGCACAAATGAAATGCACACAGAAAATCAAGGAAAAACTTAAGATTAAATAAGCATTGATTTTTCCTACTTGTCCTTTTTTACTTTTATGCTTATATGTGCCATAATGATACTTAAAAATGGCATTGATTACAAATCTGCATATTCTTTACGCAAAACTCAGGCGGTACCTGAAAATTGAGCTTACAAGTAGACACACACACACACACACACACACATACATACACAAGTTGGGTGCAGCATATCTTAGACACTCTCACCTGTTAATTGGCTTTGTATCATAAACTAGATATGAGGTAACAAGCCATAATTCGTTTTATGTCACCTACATCAAAGCTAAACTAAACGCACTCAAACGGCAAAAGAAGCACCCTGTAATTAGTAGTGTAGTAATACTATTTTGAGGCACTGTTATGCTAACAATTCAAGGCATTTACATTCTTATGTGAACGCACAGAGAGCGTTACAGCTTTAATTTACAGTTTAGCATTTACTTTTTTATATACCGTTACAGTTTGATTTCGTCTAATTACATAAATAACCCCAGTTGTACATATGTACATTCGTACATACATTTAAGAGTGTGTTTGCATTAAGTAGTTCGCATGGTATTCGTATAAAAAAGAAACAAATTAAACACCCACACACACACACACACACACACATACCAGCACATACAGGTGTATGCAAATACATATGTACAGCTGTATGTATGTATGTTTCTAAGCTGCTTGTTAACATGGCTATGTACACACTTAAGTGTGTATGCGTGTGTGTAAATAGGATAATCAAATTGACTAAATACATACATACATTTAAACTGATATGTGTGTAAGTATTTTTAATGAAATTTTACAATGCACGATATACACATATATATTTTATATGCTTAACATTTTACAAATGCCGTTCACACCTTATAGTATATATGTGTGCACACACACACATACATACACACATAGATTTATTGCAAATTGCATGCTTAACATTTCTATACTAGATACGCATGTAAATATGTGTGTATTTCATTTGCTACACCAAAAATCACAACCTTCAGGATATACTACAAGCACACACACACACACACGCACGCAAAATGTTGTATATGCACACACACGTACGCACACACACATACATACGTTGATGTTGGCCAAAAGCGCAAACACTAAGTATTTCGTATGGAAGACCATTACCCAACGACAGGCAACCCGGGACTAAAACCTATATTCCACTGTTGTTCAAGAAGTGCAAAAACATTTTTTGCTCACCGTCAGATACAAAGTACTGAGAGGGATTTTTTGTGTAAAGCGGCGGCATGCGACTTATGCTGCTGTGCATGCACTGAGAAAAACGCTGTGTGTTGAAGGATTTAAGAGCATACACTCGATATTTTGTTTGGCTTTCTATAAATACTCGGCATGTATGAATCTATTTACATATAAACATTTAATTAAAGTGCCAGCGACACTTTCTATACTTTATTTTTGGCGCAGTTTATTTTTAATTCCCTCTCAAGTGTTGGGGTAATATTCCAACTAGACTTTTTCTATGAGACTCAGTTGCAACTATATTATCTATAAGATATATTGATGATTGTGCTGGAAAATATTAACAGAGATTTTTTAAGTGCTTTCCACTGCCGTTTTTTGCAAAGTGCAAAAATGTATACTGATAAACAAAAACTCCTTTTTAGGGGTGGCTTAAAGTCAATTGTTGCCACTGAGAGAAATTTTAAAATTTTCAATTATATGTGTTATACATATTAGTTTTATTATCGTATTATATGACCACGGGCATGCTTAATATAGTTTAATTACCATTGAAATTTTACTCGAGTAGCAAAAGTTCACACGCTTCCTGGGAATTTTTCTCTTAGCTGCAGAGATTGTTGGCTCTTTACAAATCCCAATGGGGTTGATTCAAAGGCAGTCGCTTGGCGTTCAATCGAATGTGCGATTGTATTCAAACTGTATTTGAATGTATTTTAGAACTTACAAATTACAAAAGGGTATATTAGTTTTGAATGAGCTGATTGTTGGTGCTACTCTTAATAAATCATTTATTTATTAGTTATTACATTTTTGTGTCAATATTAAAATTATATTTTGCTTTGTTACACAGGTGTTATATATATATGTTATATTCAGCATACATTTTGTAATTAGTTGAAATAAATATTGTTTTTAGTGATACATCATAACATCCGTGCTTTGGTACATGCACATATAGGCATCGCAGAACAGACGCTTGGCGTGTTCCGGTAAAGCTTTATCCTTGATCGATCTCTCGTTGATGAGCCGGGCACCCTCATCCGACAACCACTGCGGCAGCTCGCGCACAGATATTACCTCAGGTATATTATAGCCATTCTTTTCACCTGCAGTAGGTAAGTCATATCAAAAACAACTCCATATATTTAAAACAGTTACTAACGCACCTTTTCTATCAGCCATGGAATCGAAGAAACACCATGGCGCATCAGGTCCCGAGCCAGATTTAACAAATGTCACATAATGTGAGGTCTCAATGCAGACCACAGCAAAGAGTTCCATATAAAGCCTGGGCAATACCATGTGATCCGCCATCACTTTGAAGTCTCTGGGCACGCACAGTTTCTTGGACACATGATTGACTCTGCAGTAAGTAAAATTAATTATATTACTCTTCTAAATAACTATAACCAACCGTTTTGAATGCATGTGTGCTGTGTTCAGACAATCTTGGCAGAACGCGGTGTTTTCCAGTCCAGAACCCGACTGCAGGGAGCCAAAGCACTCGCGGCATTCGTACTCGGCCAATTTGCCACACACCGAGCACTGGCGAGGAGCTAAAAGTATACAAGAATATCGGTAAGTTTTCTAAACATAATTATGTAATAGAATAGTCCTCACAGTCCTCGATGATATCGGTTACATCCAGACATTGCGATGGCAAAATGCGTGGATACATTTTATAGCTTTTGCCGAAACGTGGCATTTGTATTATAAGACAGGATGGAACTTCCTTTAGCTTTATGTCGGACGAATGAAAACTTTGCTCAAACAATTGCTGCACTGTTGGAAACGTGAGACGTTCATCCTTCTCCACAAACAATTGATAGAAATACGAATCCTGGCCAGAACTTAGCTACAATCAAAAAAATACATTGCTATTATTAGTTTTTCTGAACAACCAAACATGAAATACCTTCAAGAATGGTTCCACTCGCATTATTTGCGATAGCAAACTGTTCAAGAACTCTTCCGGGTCCTTCTCCTCGCTGGTTAGACCACTGACAGAGCTCAATTGGTCCAGAAGTCTCCGCAATTTCATAACACGATCGGCACGTACAAACACATTTTTACGCAATGGATTTACTATCTCATCGCGCAACACATTCTGTACAGCGCTATAATGTGATATATCCTATAAAAAAAACAGACATAAAGACTTTAGTTACACTCTAAAGATGTGGTACATTGCTTAGCATTACTTGGGCATTTGGTCTTCTATATAAAATGGAATCAAATACACTCGTAAACGTGAACATAGAGAACAGTGTGGCATCCAGATAACAGGAATTATGATGTCCTTGTATGCCTTTAAATTTGCCGCAGATCTCGTCCAGTTCTTCTGTATTATGTATGCCTGCAAAGAATACAGTTTAAGTAATATAAGTCATGCATATTCCTCTTATAAACACCTACTCAAAGGCGCTATAGCACCTAATACTGTGGGGCAATCGACGTGTCCAAACTTCACGGCATTCGCATCATTTGATATGACGCTTGCTGCTGCCTGACTGCCCTCCACATCGGCAAATCTACGATCATTTGTACACTTATTCGACGCTACGAATATAGCTCCACCTTCACGGCACTGGAATAAGCTAAAAGTACACAATTGAATATTAATCAAATGGTAATATAACGAAGTAAAATCGAGTAGTTACCGCACGCCATTGTAGGTGCCATCGGTTGTTGTGTAATTACGCAAATTTGGATCATCTTCTACTTCAATGCCGACCATGATGTTCTGTGTATCGGGCGGAACACCTATCCAGCGTATGACACCGTACAAATCTGCAGTTATGCCCGATTCACAGACTTCTACCAGATCTCCAATGGTTAGCTTTGTACCAGGTATTTCATGTACAGGTTGAAAGTTTGAATTGTTTCTGTCTGAAATTTAGTAAATTAAACTTATTAAAGTGGGAGAGAATAGAAGAGTCTATAACTGAAATAGATTAAATGTTATATTTAGAATAGATGCATTGAATAGTCTGAAAAAGTTTCCTAAAATAGTATTATACCTTTGAAGGAATCTTCTTCTGGTAAACTGAACTCCAAAACGCACAGTGGTATATTGTAATCGTACATTATATACGCTTAAGTATTAATATTTAGTTCTGTTACAATTTTCTATAAAGATTAATAACAATTGCACTTATAAACAGACTTATTGCTGGCGTCCCAACGGAAGAGCAAGCTCATTCTGTGCCGATCGCCACGACAAGTTTATTTTTATGCTTACTCTTCGCTTGTATGCGTGCTATAAATAAATATTAGCAACTGAAAATGAGCAACATGGAAAGCGAAATACTCTGCAAAGTTGTATATGTACTCTGCGAATATAAACTACTGAATAACCCCCTTAAAAACTGCTTAAGAACTTTCAACTATACTCAACTATCGTGTTTAATCTATAGTCTATAAAGTGTACTATATGCTTAGTAAGCGTATACAGACTTCGTTGTAGTCTTAAGAGCATTTGCTGTGCTCTCATCTACTTGTAAGCATACAAATGCATGTGTATTAAAGCATTTGCATGTACACAAACTATAGCAAGTGTTAGCCGGTGTTGCTTGTAGCTAAATTTTGTTTTCTCCATAATGTAAATAGTGTCCCAAGTCCCTGTCTTACCCGCATTGGCCATCGCTTTGACATCAGTTGTTAGATTCTTCTCGGCACGTTCTTTCTTTTTGGTCAGACTATAAGCTTGTGCTGGCGTTGTTGATGTGGTTAAGGTCTTCTCGAACTTGTTGTCATGGGGTTTATTAGTCAATTGTGTGCCATTTAGGATCATTGCAGCGCCTCCAGCAGTTTTAGGCCAATTTGTGCCCAGCAAATCGGCTAGATCAACGTTCTCCTGAGGATTGTTGACGACAATCACATTGTGTTCGTTTTTAGTGGACTCCTCTATATCACTTTTATTGATTATGACTATTTCTCTATCTTTAATACTCATCGTGGCGGAATTGTATGGAACTGTGTCGGCGTTTAAGTCATTCGACATGGAATCAGTTTGTCTGCTCGTGCTTTGATCACCTAGTGTACAACTCGAGTCATAGAACTGAGCTGTGGGCAAGCGCTGCTTGGGCTTGCTGTCGCCACGTAGATGTACATTTATATTCGTACGGACCCGCTCAATGGTGTCATTGATAAGTTTTTTGGTTGACAACTTCTGACTTGACTCCTGTGAAATGGGCATTAACCAGTCAGCCGTAGTAAATATGGATAGAGCAGGATCGCAATCAAAGTATTCTATAGCGAATGGAATGTCTTCCGACTGTGGCGAGTAGCCGCTGTTCAGATTCTGAAATAATGAAACGAACATCAGAGTCAGTTGCACATGAAGAGCCCCTTGGCACTCACCAGTAATTCTAGTCCGAAAAAGTAACCAGCTTGACTCAACTCCCTCACGGGTCCTATGTAGCGGATTATACAGTCAAAATTCAAGTTTTCCTTATTGAACAGATTGCCTTGGACACATGCGAGATCGTTTACTTTGAGATTGAGCAGCCAGAGGCATTGTGCCCTGCTGCCAGCCAAACGCAAGCGACGCTCCGGAATTAAAATGCTTATTATGTACGGCCATATATCGCCTGCAACTTTAACCAAGTGGTTATCACTGCATTCATATTGTGTATTGTCTACGTTCTCGTTTTCAAAGTCCAATATCTGTATGATGCACTTTTGACTCTCTTTGGCGTATGCAGTGCCAACAATCTTAATTAGTGTTCCAGGCTCAGCGAGATACGTGCCGCAATACGAAGTTGTTTTGCACTCATCGTCAAGCTGCGGCAATCTTGTGTTTTTACTTGCAACCAGTTCTATTTGACGCGAAGTAAGCGCATATTTCGAAGAGTTAAAATGGGTTTCCATGAAAGTCAACTAACAACACATACATATGTAAAACAAAAAATAAAACAATCAAAACAAAGCTGACTAATGGCAACTAGTCATGAGCGTGACCTATCGATAGGCCAAGAACTTTTTCAGACAGAAAAGCTGTTTACACTGTCGCAACATTGACATATCGAAACTTATCGATTTCGTATATCGGCGTTTGAATTCAGCAAAATTAAATTTAAAAATTAAATTTTTAATGACTACATTTAAGCCGAGCAATATTTTATGTTAAATAAAATAAGTTTGTAAATAGATGAATAAATTAACGGATTACGTCGCTCTTGTAGTTCACAACGTTACTTAATAACGCATATTTTTAAACTAAAAGTTAAAAATACAATCTTCAAACTTATTTACTTTGTATGTGTATTAATGTACTTTTGTAAAAAACGTCGTGAGCAATGAAATTAAAATTTTCTGAGAAAAGCTTACTGCAACTTTTGAGCTGAGCCCTTGACAGCTTATTATTACCTCTATTTGAATACAAACAGACGTCAAGCCTATCTACTCTGTAGCAAGTTCAGCTCTCAGCTCTATACTTGAGGACAATGATAAGACAGTCTCAATGTATTTCCAACTGGGGTTGTTCGTATGTATGTATGATTGTATGTCAACTGCTCATCTACCGCTCTGAGCCGACCCTGACGTAAACTTGAATCAAAGCTTGCTTTCAGTTGATAGCTGGTGAAGCCCCTTACAGGTTTAGTATCACCGAAAATACGTTCAGTACAGTTTTAGACATCGAGTGAAATAGAATACGCTGCGGGACTTTTTCTGGTTAGTAGGAAATATTCATTTAATTAGTAAATGTTTAACGTAAGTGTGTACTTACGCAAATAATAGTATATTATTTGTGTATTTAAATGTACATACATACACATTCTATTTTATTCCGCGGGAAAACCGGTTTGTGATTAAGGAAACTACGCATACATATATACATATATGAACAGACTCATATGTACGTACATACATATGTATCCAATATTGATCTATCATTTCTTTTGTATGTATGTATGTATGCACATTTGTACATCACGTTGCGAGAATTTTGCGCTCTTAATGTTGTGAATGGGAAACTTAAACTTGTAAGGAAGACAATATCGTTTTATAACTTTTTTTTTTATAGATATAAATAACAGGTTATAATTAAGTTACTTGGGGTTTTTTAATGACTCGTTAGTAGAATAATTTAGCTGTGCTAAATTTTCCCCAGTGTCTTCAATGGAGAGTCAGAGATCAACGATAAGAACGCTGCTCTAAATATACTCTATTTTCAAAACCGTGATTAGGCTTATCAAATTTTCAATAGAATTTGTAACAAACGATAACATTAGTATACTTGTGCCCATTTCAATAAAGCATACAAAAATAAATTCCTTCTTATATAATTAAACATTTAATTACTATTTATATTTTAATTTCAGTAAATCCAATTATGAAACTGTTGGTTTTGATATTGGGGCTAATGGTATACTCTTGCCAGGCGCAAGGTAACCTGGACGACCTCATCGCAGATATTTTCAAAACGGATGATTCCTCATTTAGCTCAACAACCCAGCCGACACCAATAAATCCACCATCCCCAAACCCAGATCCCACGGTAAAGGAGCGCAATCAATATGACTCCTGTGGCCTACAGAAGGAATGTGTGCCACGTTGGTTATGCTCCAACGATACGATAAATACTAGTGGAGAAAATATTATCGATATCCGTATCGACACTGATGCACCCTGTAAAAATTATTTGGACCGCTGCTGTGACCTGCCCAATAAGGTAAGAGCAAAATCCATTATTATTTGACTTATTGATAATCAAATTTTCAATATTTTACAATAGAGGGAAACACCGGATGTGCCAGTTACTCCCATTGATAACAACCGCGGTTGTGGTTTCCATAATCCTAACGGAGTCTACTTTAAAATCACCGGAGCCCTTGATCAGGAGGCACAGTTTGCCGAGTTCCCCTGGATGGTGGCCATTTTACGAGAGGAGTCTCAGCTCAACTTGTACGAATGTGGAGGTGCTTTAATAACTCCCGATGTCATATTAACGGCAGCCCATTGTGTGCATAACAAAGACGCCAAATCTCTGATTGGTATGCATATAGTATATAAATTGAAATTGGGAACTTGTGAATAATTAAAACTCCTTTCAGTGCGAGCTGGTGAATGGGATACACAAACGAAAGACGAAATCATTCCGCATGAGGATCGTTACGTTAAGGAGATAATATACCACGAAAAGTTCAACAAGGGATCGCTCTATAACGATGTCGCACTCCTCTTCTTGGAGACCCCATTTACTCTTCAGCAAAATATTCAACCGGTTTGCTTGCCAAATGTGGGTGAACAGTTTGAGTTGTCGCGTTGCTATGCCACTGGCTGGGGTAAAAATAAGTTCGGCAAGGACGGGGAATATCAAGTTATTCTCAAAAAAATCGATCTACCTGTTGTGGGCAATGCTAAATGTCAAGCCAACTTGCGGGACACACGACTCGGCAAACATTTTATACTTCACGATAGTTTCTTGTGTGCTGGTGGCGAAAAGGATAGGGACACGTGCAAGGGTGACGGTGGCTCTCCTTTAGTTTGTCCCATTAAAGGTCAACCCGATCGGTTTAAGTCCGCGGGCATAGTTGCATGGGGCATCGGTTGTGGCGAGGAGAATATACCCGGTGTTTATGCGAGCGTTGCTTACTTGCGACCATGGATAGATGAGAAACTCCATTCTAGGCAAATTGATTTTAAATATTTTACGGCATAATTGATTATTGGACATTTTCTATAAACTCCAATTGCGTTTGAAAACTTATAAAAAGTACGCTATAAAATATATACAATATTAAAGAAAAGTGGATATTTAATGTAAGCTGAGATATTAAAGCTAGCGGCGCTGTATCTGCAGTTGAATGAACCGCCAATTACAAATCCAATTGGAAGTTATCGATGACAAGGGAAAATATCGTGCAATGCAAATATCGTTAAGAAATATAAACACGCACGCCAGAGTTGTCAAATGTGTCATCGCAGCTATATCGATTACTATATTTGCGACTCAGATATCGATAAATTTACTTTGTTAAAGTTACATATCTATCACCTCCACTCTAGTATGACTTTGATATTTTGAAGAAAAGAATTCTGATTTCGTAGTTTCGCTATGCCGTCCTTCAAAGGTAATTTTTAAAATTGTTTATATTTGAAAATATGCTAATGTGATTCCTACAATGCAGTGAAAGTGAAATGGGGTCGCGAACTGTATCCAAATATTGATGTGAACACTGATGAAGAGCCAATATTATTCAAAGCACAACTATTTGCACTAACAGGCGTGCAACCGGAACGCCAAAAAATTATGTGCAAAGGTGGCATACTTAAGGATGATGAATGGAATTTGCAGTTAAAGGATGTAAGCATAACAAAAATTAAAGAAGCGCAACAATACAGCGTTTATTTCGCAGGGTGCTACAGTTCTCTTATTGGGCTCCAAGGAAAAAGTGCCAGAGGTGCCTCAAACACCCGTGAAATTCATAGAAGATATGAACGAGGCTGAAGCCGTAACAGCGGTAATTACATGCGGTTTTTTTTAGTACTTTCCAATGAATTCCTAAATTTCCGAATTCTAGATGCGCATACCGTCAGGATTAACCAATTTAGGCAATACATGCTACATGAACGCCACGGTGCAGTGTCTCAGGGCTGTGCCTGAACTTCGGAAGGCTTTGGACAGCTTCCGGCATGATGGCTCAGATGCCACTTCAACTGCCTTTACCATTTCATCGGCTATGAAAATTGTGTTTGCACAGATGGAAAAGGGTATAACCATTACGCCAATTATATTGCTGCAAGCCCTACATCGTGCATCTCCACAATTTGCCCAGACTGGCGAAAATGGCACTTATAGGCAGCAAGACGCCAACGAGTGCTGGTCCGAAATACTGAAGATGCTGCAGCAGAAGCTGCTGCCATTGAGCCCGGAGTCGGATACGACCGTAGCTGCCAAGAAATACAAGTAATATCCAAGATTATGGCAAAATCAGCAAGCTTGCTCATGTCTATTTCAATTGTAGCTCATTTATTGAACAATTCTTCGGAGGCACCTTCCAGGTCAAAATGACTGCAGACGAAGCTCCTGATGAACCTGCGACCATATCCTCGGAGAATTTCTTGCAACTGAGTTGCTTTATATCCACGGAGGTTAAGTATATGCAGAGTGGACTCAAATCGGTAATTATTACAGCTTCATTACTCCTATTTGTCTTAATCATATTATTTGTAATGCAGAAAATGATGGAACAACTTGTCAAACATTCGGAAAGTCTGGGACGCGACGCACAGTTTACCAGAACTGTAAGTATATGTGCCACCCACCATTATGAGTCACCTAAACATTTACATTTGATTTATTATTTCAGTACTTGGTCAGCCGACTTCCAGCTTATCTAACAGTTCAATTCGTCAGGTTCCAGTACAAGGGAAAGGAGGGAATCAACGCCAAGGTTCTGAAAGATATTAAGTTTCCAATTGACTTCGATGCATTCGAACTATGTACACCGGAATTACAAGAGAAGCTATGCCCAATGCGCACGAAGTTTAAGGAACTTGAGGATAAAAAGGTCGAAATGGCTGCGCAGATAAAAAAGACTGCTAAATCTTTTGAATCCGAAGAGGAAGAGATTGACGAGAGCAAATATGAAAATTTTTGGTTTGACGACGATTTAGGAAGCAACAATTCCGGTTTTTACACACTCAAAGCTGTGCTGACACACAAAGGACGCTCAAGCTCGTCTGGACATTATGTGGCATGGGTGCGCTCACACGGCGACGTTTGGTCCAAGTTCGACGATGACGATGTTACATTTGTGACCACAGACGAA
The DNA here is from genome assembly GCA_035045005.1 of Liodrosophila aerea. Taxonomy (NCBI): domain Eukaryota; kingdom Metazoa; phylum Arthropoda; class Insecta; order Diptera; family Drosophilidae; genus Liodrosophila; species Liodrosophila aerea. Next base: position 143,241 of record JAWNNL010000029.1, read on the forward strand.
ATCTTGCGTCTGTCTGGTGGCGGCGACTGGCATTGCGCTTATGTCCTTTTATATGGACCAAAACGTCTAGAGAAGTCCTAGGATTACAGTCTTTACTTTCAGGTTACAAAATACATGGATTGTTAACCCATTTAATAAATTTAAACCATCAAGGCAAAAAAGTAACCTATGCTCGAATATAGAAAGAACATTGTAATTTTAACTACCATCTAAAAGTAATAATTCCGTTAACATTTTTTTTTTAAATATTACAAGTTAATTTTGTTACATTATAAGTGTAATGTGCAGTGGCAGATATTTTAAAATTTAAAAGTGAAAAAGTGCGCGCCACAACGAAGCTGAAAAAGTGTGACTGAACTTCAAAAACTGCAACAAAAAAAGGCATTTTTAGCCACAAATTTTAGTGCCAAATGTGTCGATAACTTGTCGTTTGCAACCATGGCAATTTTCGATAGAAAGTGTCTGTGCAACCATCGCTAGCGTGACTTGGTTATACGTCCCTGAGAAATAAAAGAAAAACAACGAAATTTAGTGAACGCATTAAGGAAATAAATAACTAATTGGCATTTAAATAAAAACTTGTAACACTTTACAATATGGATTGTGATAGCATGCAAATGGCCATAACAGAGGAAAGTAATGTGACTGTAAGTAAAAAGAATAAGAAATAACTGTTCTTAGCGTTTGTAAAGTTATTGCGCAGTTGTTTTAGAAACGCATATACAAATATTTCAAGTGCATACTGTACCAATGTTTATAAGAATGCGGTACAATGTGAATGTACAACTTTATATTAAAAATATCAAAGATTTGGCGAATTATTGTACCATGTGCCAAAGATTCAGAATCTATAGTTCGTATATATATGTATGTATTTGTGAATGAATTGGCGCAAACCGTACGTAGTACTATAAGTCGCATTCGGGGTGGGTGGTAGGCGCCTTTGACAAAGGAGCTTTGTATACGCATACGGACGTCACTGTAGATATTTCCTACCCTGAAATTTAATTTTTATCGCAATTCTTTATTACTTTCCCAGGAGCGCAAAGAGTCTGGAAGAAGAGGACGTAAACCTGGCAGAAAGACGTCCTCTGAGAAAGTTGACATTAAGGCTAAACTTGGTAAGAACTCTTAAATGAATATGATTATTTTAGCTAATTTATGAAATTGCAGAGCGTAGCAGACAAAGTGCACGAGAATGCCGCGCCCGGAAAAAATTGCGTTATCAGTACCTGGAGGAGCTTGTAGCAGATCGTGAAAAGGCTGTGATTGCTTTGAGAACTGAACTGGAGCGAGTTGGTTAATATAATTTCATATTCTGGGGAATTTGATGTTTAAATCTTACTTCTTTTTGCAGTTCATGCAATGGGATAAACGTTTGGATGAAAACGTAAGTTCCACCGATTTTGATACCCTTCTTACAGACATAGGTATCCTCAAACAAGAGCAGCCTGTTTAATTGCTGAGTGGTTATAATCTTATAACATTCATGCAGTACAACGTATATAATAATAAAAATAATCCATATATTTACCAAATTGCGTTTTTTCATCGAGTAACAAATGCATTAACAGAAAATATCTATATTTTCGAAAGTAAAGTAAAATAAAAGCAAACGTTTTTTGACAGTTACATTAATTATATTTTGTTTATATTTAATTCAACTTGCCACTGGGAAATATTTGAGAGCAAAACACATTTAAAGTAACAAATTGCTATGTTTTGTATTTGTTTCTTAGTTAAGGTCATAGAGTACACATTTATATAGAAATTTACTGTATAATATTTAAACCTACTTAATTAAGCATTATAAAATTGTTATATGTACAAATTCGGATACATTTATTAAAACTATAAGCAAATATAACTTTATATTCAGTAGATCTCCAATTTTATAGCAGGTCCAAAACACAGCTCATTAAAGGTATGTCGATTCACCTGAAATAAAATACAGTCATTATTTGCTATAGTTTTTCATATAAAATCAATAATTTGCCCATCTCCCCAGTAATAAGTCTAACTAACTTTGTATCAATTAAAACAACTTGGATTTGTTTGTACAACATTCTGTTTGAATTTCTTTTCACGTTTATTCCATTTAAAATTTAAAAATAACAATATGGCACACAAAAAGTGTGGAGTGGTGTGGCTTTCACATCTTGTTATGGTTGAATTTCTGATATCACCCTGGAAATACGATCTGAAATTAGAAAATATAAATATTCAAAGGTTTTTACAATGTACACAGTTTATTGTTTATGCATTAGGTATTCTATTTGGTAAATTATATGATGAAATGATTTCTTTATATACCCTGACAAAAAAAATCCACCCAGAAAAGTGACACTAGTCGAATGAACTAGATTAAGTCAAGCCATCGATAAGGTTATGCCATCGACTATAATTTAAATTCGGCTAGAAAAGCATAAATAACTCTTTTATTTCAAATATTTCTTTTTATTTTAGTTTATGTATTTGCATCGCACGTTAAATGTAGATCTTGCAGATATATTTAGGTAAAAGACGGCTCTGTCGACTTTTCCTGCAATAGATAGCCAAAAATATTCGAAAATTAGAAGAATGTTAGAAAAAAGACTGAATGTGGCATAGATGGTAATGGCATTTGACTTGGTTGAAATGTGAACAGAGTTATATCGTTATGGATGCGAATACGATTTACAAATAGAAACATGCGACAATAGATTTAAGAAGTGATTTTAATAAACTCACCATAGTTATTGCTGCTTATTGTCACTCGGTTTTCGCACACCTGAAAGTAAAGCCATTTAATTGAAGTGTAGACTGTTGTCAAATTGCAAAATAAAACTTACACTAGTTGTTAATATATCCGCGATTTGAGCTACTTGAAGATGTCACAACGCAAGCAATGCGTTTACCAGAGTAGTCCTTGGTTCCTTGTGTTTTTTTTTTAAAGCTACTAGTGTGAATTGGCCAATAAGAACAGAACCGATAATATTAAAGCCTACTAAACCAAGCGAATCTAGAGCAGAGTTTGAACAAATAACCAACGTAGAGTAGAACGAAGCTGGGATTAGGAAGTAAACAGGTGTCAATTTATAAACTTTATAGATTGATCGTGAGGAGATTCTTCCCGCAATGCTTTCCAAGTCAAATAATTGAAAACGTAAGAGAGGAGAGGGTGTTTTTTTTTTGTTGTTGTTAGCACTTAATTTTGCATTTGTCCATTTTATTTGAATGGCACCTTACAATAATTAATTTAAGCAGAAATTTATTGAACATTTAACAACTACAACTACATTGTATGTATATCGATGGACTTATTCTTAAAGAATTTCTGTTTACGGTATGTAGAAGAATTACAATTGTTTAAATTGGGTCTTAAGAAATACTTAACTATGCGTGCTATGGGATTATTGGGTATTGTTAACTCACCGGATTCCCAATCTTCATTGCCATCCTCATTACTGCACATATTAAAATCGGGTGGCAATCGTTTACACTGTATGTATGAATCCTGTTCGATGATGCTATCGGTAGTCGAATTAGGAATATTGCAACGATCAAATATGCATTGACTATCCGTATTCTGTTGCTGTTGCTGCTGCGGCTGCTGCTGTGGCTGCTGCTGCTTTTTATACACATTATTTGAATCGTTTTGCCACTTGATTGAACCAGAGGAGGATTGTGTTATGGACGGTTGATTAAAAATATGCAACTTTTTGATGTCCTTGCTTGAGGAAGTATTGTTAACGCTTAATAAGAATGATTTTGATGAAGACTGTTTACGTTTAGATGGCATCGCAGAGAATTTTGAGATGGTTGCTTTATCATTTTGATTTTTCATCTGAAACAGGATAGAGTCGGTTAGCATATGGTTTCGACTGTACTCAATCCCATTCTTTGAGATGACTTACAATTTTTCCATTATTCTCCAACTGATGAGATTTAGTTGGACCTCCGTCGTCGCATGCGTGAATTGGACCATTACGTTCAAAAACACGACTTGAGGACGGAGAGTTTAAATCAGTGCCCCCCTCACTATTTAGATTCCTATCACCGTCGCCAGGAAAGTTATCCGAGTTTCGCTTATTAATGTACCGATTCTTGCTTGTGGTATCATCGTCATTACACTCGGAACGTTTCTCTTCTTCAAATATCATGGAGATCTATTGAAATAAACCATTGTTATAGTTGTTATGTTGAGAATGGTATAATTATTTGACGAGCCTACCTTAAAGTCCTCTGAAAATTTATGATCTTTATCCTTATGTGCCCCATCGATTTCCGATTTATTTAAAGTATACACAAATTTGACCGTAGCTCCATCATGTTCACAAACTGTAGGCGATAAAATGAGTTAATGGTGGTTGACAATCGAAATAATTGGGGATTACTTACCCGCACTTTCTGGCACAAAGTATGTGTTAAACCAAAAGTGACACAGGATTGAGGACTTTTGTGTAAGCTCAACTTTTATATCACCGGCGACTATTAAAGGCGAATTGTTTATATCCAACACATAAGATTTCTGGAAATCAACCGTCCAAGATTTCAGTCGCTGCAAAAGACGATAATATTCAAGGTAATGACAGGCATAGCACGCTGGTTGAGTATACTCACATGAGCCTTAGCTTTCTCTGTTGCAGAATCCTGCATGCTTGAAATCGAACATTGCACGGTGCCAAGATTATGTAAGCAGCTCGTCTCAGCGAAACGTATTTCACAGACCTGCGAAGAATGGTGGCGCATAGGTCAATATAGATCCAGATAAACACTCTCCCAGGTTATACTTACGTATAGACTTATTATTTTATACCGAACATCTGGGATTAAACTTGAATAATACTGAACATATCTACGTTGAGATGGAATTGTAACTCCTTTTCGATCTTTGGTACGTTTTTCATCATACCAAGCGAGTGCTTCAGCAGCGGTTTTCTTGAATCTGCAATGTACCAAGTAGGCGCATATCATGGTACCTGCAACAAGACAAAGTGCATATGCATTATAGAATGATTGAATTGAGACATTCTCTATCTAGTCATACCAGTTCTTCCTTTGCCAGCTTTGCAATGCACAGCGACAACATTTAGCACGTCCGCAGTTAACCAAGATTCGACATCATGACAAAAACTTTGTATCAGCTCAATCGTGGGAGGGTTATGATCCTCAAATGGATAAATTGCAACTCTCTGTTTCAAATGAAAGCAATTCAATAAGATAATCACGAACTATTAAATAAGATATGACTAGTAGTGCTTACCCCATGAAATTTACTGATGTCGTAACTCCTCTCTTGACACAAATTATAGATTTTGTAATGTCCACTGTGATTTTCGTCCAAAAACTTTAACACATCCTCAAGGCGATTTCTGTAAATGCCTTCGATTTTATCTGGTGCAGGGTATCCCATCGCAATTATGTTGGGGCATATGTCTGTAAAGAGGAAGAAATTTTTATTAGAAACTGGAAGGATTCTAACAAGCGAGTGGGTTTCTCAGTCTTATCATAGTTATAGCTATATGAAATCAGATGGTGTTCTTACAGGTCAGATCCAAGTTAAATCCTTTCTCTTTGTAACGTATACGCTTCTTGCTGACTGCATTACGTATGGCATTGGACATAATGGAAATTGTGTTAGCCATATTAGTCTCCAAAGATAGTATATGTTGTCTTTTATGTATTAGATTTCTTATCTTATTATTACTATTTATTTTGATTTCGGTTTCATAATTTATATGTCCCTTCATATCATGTTTTGTATAAGAAACGTTCTTGTAATAACCATTTTTAGTTCGATTATCCTTTTAACACCTGCAACGATAAGGAGAATGTATAATTAATAAATCGTTATAGCAGGTACCGATATATGTATAGAACGATAGAATGGCGATATGTGTATCCCGGCTTAACTGCATTTTCGATGTGTGAATTTCGCTTGATTCTTTCAACTACGATTAATTATAGTATAGCTAGTATTCTATTTGAACAATTTCGGTAGTTAAACAGTTGAAATAATTGATTATCAAACGACTTTCTTATGCAAAATTTGCGTGCAAATTAATTGCAATTAATCTTATTGGCTCCGAGTGGGTTGGCGATAGAATCGAACTATCGATATTTGTGCAAATTTCATTTAGCAACAAATTCAGAAAGTTATAAAATTGCACATTTCAAATGAAGTAAAGAACATTTTCATTTACTTTTTCGGGTTTACACGCTTATTCGCGTGTGTGTATGCATTTCATACCAATGTTTATACATACATATGTACGTTTTGTATGTACATAGGTATGTATGCATTTGTTTATAGATATATACGGACGTGTATTGTTTATTTGTAAGCCTTTTTAACTTCGCAGGTATTTGCACGTAGTTTTTTCGCTTCTTTCTAGGTACATAGGCATTTTCCTTTCTTTTTTTCCTTTAAATTATTTACAAATGTATGCACACACACTGTTCACCGTCGCTTTTAACACATACATACATTGAGCGATTTGTATGTCTAGCAGATGTACGTATGTACCGTACATACGTACATATGTATGCAAGTTCCGCAGTCATCACAATAATAACCACAAACAGGAAAATTAAGTATTTAGAACATAAATAGTTTATAAACTTCGATACAAGCTTCGGATTTATGTAGATTCCGTGCGTACATACATATGTAAATGTGAGGCAAAGAGATGTGTAAAAGAAAAGGATTTTTCCCCCAACTCTTTCATACGTGCTCAAGCAAACTAATAAGAATTGTTGTAAATTATTGTACATACATGTAACACATTCCCACTTCACTAGTTTTAACACCAATTTATTTGTTGTATGTTTATATTTAGGCAGAATCCATTAGAAATGTTAGAGCTCGATATATTGTCTTCAACATTGTGGCTCATGAAGTTAACGTTAACTGATTATAACTCTTACATACATACATATATCACTAATTAATCACAAATAAAGTTGTTTAACACAATTCCCATATGTTAGTTTGCGCTAATAAAATAAAATAAAAAACCTAAACAATAGCCCATGCACTTTTACTGATATTCTCTATCTGCCAACAATGTCTAACGCACGGTTGCCACACTTAGCGTTTTTGCGCTAAAATTGGCGCTTTTTTTATATGTGTCGCAATGGCACTTTTTCAAGTGTAGTACGCAGAAAAACGGAATGTGTTTGTAAGCAAATAACTGCATATAATAAATATAAATTAGAGAAATACGTTCTTCTTCCTGTTTACAAGGGCCAAGTTAATTAAAAGCCAAATATCACAACGCTAATATTTATACATTTTTAAGCATTGACATTTTTGAAATTGTTAGTCGTTCCATAACTTTTTCTGTAAATAGAGATGATATATAATAAGCAGTCGTTGAGATTTACTAAATCATCGATATCAAAACAATCAAATATTTCTCGGTAAAAGGAATTTGTAGGCTTAAAATAATGACTAAAAATTAGACATTTTTCCTTATGTGAGTTTATGCAGAGACGCTTGAGACATTCCGTAAAAATGTCAAAGATGGCAATGTCTCAAAAATGCCTAAAAATCCAGTCGTGGAAATTGGTTATTAAGCGTTGCCAGATCATGTTAGTAAACAGCTGATGGATTTTTTAAGCAATTTCTTGTCGCGTGGATAAATATTTAATGATAAAATAGCAATAAAATTCATAAATAAAAATCTTTTAATTAACAGAGTATTTTTTCAAAGGTAAAAGTAGTCTGAGATTCATAGGGTGATTCGAGGCACTCCATATTGCAGTTGTATCGAATCTAAACATCGGTTATAAAGGAATCTAAGGCGTAGTTGCAGCCATATTTATAGATTTTAAAGTATTTATATTAAAAGTATACATTATTAACTTAGCTAAACATTAAGAGAAGTGAAGAAATTGTTTAGAATTGTCCCTTTTGATTTATTCATGGTATTTTTATTTCGAAATATTACCACCATTTGATTACAATTGTACGGTATTTTTTAAACGATATTTTCTTGTTATTTATACGATATTTTCTCCCAAGCTGACATTTGGGCACACCTAACTGTAATTAAAGAGCCGCGAGAATTCAAACAAATTTTATTTAATTTTGAAGTATAAATCTGGACAAAAATTAAATAAAAATATGATTGAAAGGTAATTATTTAAATTGTATTTGAATTTTTGATTTGCTTTGAGGTGTGGCAGCTGCATGTAAATGAAATGTTTCAGCGTCGGTCACATAATTCGACTTGATGCTATATTGAAACAATTACACATAATTTGTCTATGGCTACAACCAAGTTGTTTGTGCTTATTTGCGCATTCAATGGATATGTACAGACGTCTTTGCAAAAACATATATATTTATACGAAACATACATATGCATTTCATGTGATCTCACACCATAATAATTGCTGAGTGTGCAAGTAAATATACAATTTTATGCTTTGCTACATTTAAAACATTTCCATATGCAACAGGAGCAATGCAGCCAAAACAACTAGACGAATTGATACCCCAGAATAAACACAACCAGTTATAAGGAGTGATAACAGGCAAATTTATATTCATCAGAATGGATTTCAAGGAATAATTGAAACAAGATAACTTTATATTAATTAGTATTTACTAAAAGTTAAAATAGAACAGATAACAAATCCAAAGTAATGAAGTATCTACTAATTTATTAAGGCCACTTCTCGAGCTACCCGAATGAGTACAGGGTATAACAATACATTGTGTTTTTGGACTCTTTGAATATCTGCAGTATTTTTAAGAGCGACGTATTCTCTCGGCCATGGTTTATAGTGACCGACTGTGAGCACATTTATCAGGCAAAGGCAGAGTATCTGAGGCGTTGCCTGCTTGGTTCTGTTGTTGTCGTTACTCGTGACTTTGTGACGTTGTGACAAGCGGTTGCATGAAATTTGAACTTGTTTTTGCACAGAGCGCACATTATTTTGGATTTCTTATTCGCTTAGAGTTTTAGTCAATAATTAAGCTTCGGTCGGAACACATCCTAACGCACGATCAACGTGAACACCTTGACTTCAAGCGCATTCTATAATTATACGGAGTTATTGTGAGTGATAACAGATTGATCGTAATCGGATTATTTTTGGAATGGGACTCAACTCAAATTCAATGAATGAACTGTGTTACTTGTGAAATCTTTGGAATTAATTGAGTGAAAGTGAAATGATATGTGAAATATCCAACTAAAGCGGACATAAGGTAAAAATAAATAAATAAATATATTTTCCTTGGTACATATATTTTATTTGAATATATAGAACAATACATATAAGTTTTATACGCGGAGTATTTTCAACACATAAATTATATGGATACGAAAACAAATTTCTAACAGCTTTACAAACGACGCATTTTTTAAATAAATAAATGATTATTTTAATAAAAAGAAAAGAAAGACCGCCGACAGTTCAGCAGACCGAGTATTCGTTACTCTTGCGAAAATAGCTAAATAATATAACATTTTCATTCGCAAAATTATTAGAGGGCAATGCACTCAGCGGCCAAGGCGAATATAACTTTTACTAATGCACTTACTTCAAGTTTATTCGGAATAAAAAAAGATGTATTATATATGTATATGTATATACTACACACACAAACCATATACATATCTAATTTATGGGGTCAACTATGCCAAGTTGAATCCGTTACACAATTTGTGACAAAATTATAATACCCCCCCCTGGCCGTAAGTGTATAAAAATACAATATTACTATATAGATATTCAGTCAAGCATTATTTTAAGAACTCATCTGTGGGCGTTTATCAGCTGAAGCTAAGCGAACTATGGAAATTATTTGCATTATGTGAATATGTTCTGTGTGATTTTTTTTGAATTGCTAAAACATATAAAACTCAAAGGTGTATGCAGATATAATTTTATTAGAATCACACTTAATAACAAATTGGAAATAGAAGTGCGGCATACAAATCTTAATGAACTTTTACTGATGTACATAAGTTCGCTCTTTAACTTGAAATTTATATTCTTCAAACTGTACTCAAAAAGTTTATTTCTGAAAATTTTCACCATATAAATCCGGTCTGTTTGGTTGGAGTTAAATATGATCTTACTGCGCTTTATATTCGCGCCATTAACATGTTAAGATGAAAAATTCGCTTTTAATGTGAAAAATGTTTTTTTTTCATATCACATACTATTTACATATTTATGACTGAAAATATGAGCACATAGAAATGCATTCATTATGGTCTCTCCACAAAATTTGATGACTGTGCAAAACATTTACTTATTACATATAAAACAATTCTACATATGTATGTGTGTGTGTGTGTGTGTGTGTGTGTATATTTACATGTGCAACAAGTGGGCAGGCTGCAGTCGAAAATGCATTAGCGACAGGTTCTATGAAACTACACTAATTTATTTCATTTTATATGTACAACTTCGTTTCTGTCAGTGTACCAAGACACGTTTAATAAGAAATTGCGCCGTAGCATAACGAAGAAATAAATATTATGATTTTTTACATTTGTTATTTTAGCCAACATAGTAAATAGTTTTTCGTTTTTTGCTGTGTAGTCAAAATCCACGAGTATTTACTACAGAACCATGAACGATTTGAGCCATTGACTTGACCGTAAAAGTGGCACCATGTTAAATTTTTGTGCTTAATATTGCAATTACTAGAATACGTAGAAAAAATATATTCCGTTTCGGCTATACTGGAGCTGGAGCCTAGAGTGAAACAGTACAAAAGTGTAATGCAATGCTTAGACAAGTTTGCTCGGTTGAAGTTTTTTAATTGAATGCTGGAAAATTATAGCAATGTTTGCTACCCTAGCCGTGGGATATTTCCAATTAGCTTAGGCTTATTACTCCACAAAATACCCAACAAGTCAGGCATTTTATTCGCTTTTAGTTAATTTCCTTTATTGATTTTTAATTTTGTTTTCATATTCATTTTTTAGAAATATGCCATTTTCAAGATGTTAAAATATACTTGTGTTCTACTCTTTGTGCTGCTTGGCGGCTTCATCTTGCAAGGCAATGCAACCTTTCAATGCTTAAAGAAAGATGGTAAGAATCTTTAATAATTTAATTTAATAATTCAATAAACTTTTATTTTATTTTATTCTATCTGCAGACCCGATATCCACTGATACGTCTCAGAAAGAACATGCCATCGGACTACAGGTCACAAATCGAGCCACACATCAGGTGATGACGCGCATATTTTATATGTTCCTCACGGAGATACTTAACTATAAAAATGTGCAAATAATTCCAATAAGCTATCCAAATCCAATGGATCATCGTAATATTTTTAATACATTAAGTTATGTTAGGTAAGCATATTACTTTGAATTCTAGTTGAATATATTTTTGAATTAAATTTCATTTGGTTTTCAGAAGTTATCAAAATATGGATAATATCAGCATGATCAATTTGGAAGTTTGGATGCCTTCCATAGCATTCAGGTTTCCAATTGAGGAAATAATTAGCGCTGGCACCTCCATAACTGCAGGTCGCTTCGGCTGGTTTGTTCCGGCCCAACAAATATCGAGTAAAGCGAGCAACTGCAGTTTGCATTACAGTGTATTCAGTGAACTCAACAATACTAATTATGATCTCTACACCATGGACAACAGCATACTGGATATGCTTATGGCTATAAGGTAGATATTGCCAATTGGCTTAAAAAATACCAAAGGCAGCACTAACTGTTATCGTCTTTTGTCCACACTGACATCGATATCGATAACAGTTTACCCCACATTAGAGGTGGAGAACTATCGATAGTGTGCGCCATCGGTAGTTCTCCACCTCTAACCCACATGTGCAGTGAAAAAAGCTGAATTAAGCTAATTGAAAAATGATTATTTTCCTTCACTTTCTATGCACAGCACTGAAGTTTATATAAATCCAAAATGCATTAAAATCAAGTGTGTTACACTAATCGCCGAGTTCCATGACGACACCTTCTTTATCGAAGAGGAGTTAAACGAGAGCTACCTGAATGTAATTTGGTTGGGCAATCAGTTCAGGGAAACTATATTTAAGCTGATTGAAATCTACAAAGCAACTTACGCTGCGGGACACAAAAGATTTATTGTGTTACACTGGACTCCGTCGGAAATTATTGATGCTGAAATTGATTTTAGGCCAATAATTCTGCCCAGATGTGAGGACTCATTTCCTATGCAAAAGTCGAATTGCAAATATGAACTCATGCCGATAGTTAAGTATTATGGCAAAAGTCTGGCAGCCGATAAGCGATTGATGCGCGCACTGGAATCATTCTATATAGGGCTCGAGATCTTGAACTATATACAGCTTGAATTGAGCGCGCAAAGACGCATTTTGACGCATGCAACAGATGCAGAGGAGATATACAATGTTGTGGCATGTAACTGGCTGGTCAAGAACAAAAAAACATACCACGAATGGATAATGTCAAGGAAAACAACCCTATATATTGGCGGCATCTTTCCCATGACAATGACGACCCGGGGGCATTATTATATGAGAGACGCTGCAGCAATGGCGGTTGAGGCTATTAATGCAGATGATGACATTTTGTCAGAGTATGTGTTGGAATTGTGGGCAAACGATGGCCACTGTAGGGCAGATGTTGCTATGAAGATTGCGATACACTACTATAATAAGGAAAATATGCTGGGAATCTTAGGCCCAGCCTGCAGTGAAACTGTCGAACCCATAGCCGGAATCGCCAAGCATTTGAATATGATGGTCGTGTCCTACTCCGCAGAGGGAGCCTCGTTTGTCGACAGGAACTCGTATCCATACTTCTTTCGGACCATTGGCTCACACATAGAGTACGTGGATGCGTATATGGGAATTATGCAGCAGCTCGGTTGGAATCGAGTCTCCATGCTCACAGAAGGTGGCGAGGAATATATCGATTACCTGTCGCATATGGAAAGGAAGCTGAAAGAGCACAACTTCACCTTGGCTTTCAGTCGCAAGTTTCCCAGCAATGTGTCCGCAGTTGATATGAGAGATGTACGTATATAGAATATAGTCAAAAATGAAAATATTTATTTATTATATTTCTCTTCTCTCAGCATTTGAGCAAACTCAAGGCAGCTCGTTCTAGGATCATCATTGCAGAGCTCCACAGTCATAACGCTGCCACGGCCATATGTGAGGCTATCCAATTGGGGGTGAGTGTACCTGCAATTGTTTCGATATTATTAGTATTAAGGGAGTATTATCCATTGCAGATGACACAAAGAGAGGATTATATCTGGTTCTTACCAGCCTGGGTGTCCGAGGATTTCGATATGTGGCAGCTCAGGGTGAACAATCGTTGTTCTCTTGTGGAGCTACGTAAAGTAAGTATAGTTTATAGTTTAAGCAATTTCATAGACTGATTTAACTGGTTTTCAGGCTATCGAGGGGCATTTCAGCATGAGGCACAGACCTTTTGGTCAGGATGAAGACCAAATGCAAGAGAAAATAACCATAAGGAAGTGGCTAGATGATTTTGGAGAGACTCATGACAAAACTTCAAACTATGTGGGATTCGTGTATGATGCCGTGTGGGCCCTCGCTAAAGCCGCTGACAAATTGCTGGAGAACGACCTCAATAGGGTGCAAAAGTTGCGAACTGAAGAAACCGCCACACAATTCGCCAAACTAATGTGGCAAACGAACTTTACTGGCTTATCGGGACGAGTGAGGTTTGGTGAGGGTGGTTCCCGCATAATCGATCTGGACATTTTACAATGGCGAAATAGGACATATACAAAAGTAGGAAACTTTACACCTAAGTTGGACCCAGATTTGCATATAGATGGCGGATGTTTAAGCTTAAATGTAACGGATAGAGAAGGCGGATGTTTAAGCTTAAATGTAACGGATATGTTCAAGGGGTCAATACCAGAGGATGGCAGATACGATTGTAAATTCTCGGGAATTGCACGCGCTCTGCACGTCAGTTGCGATATGGCTGCAATGATATTCAGCATTTTCATCTGCATCTTTACTATAGCAACGCTGTCCCTCATATCGTTTTACTTCTGGAAACAACGTTATAATCGCAAAGTGAAGCACTCGGCGCAGATAATGAAGATGTTTGGCATTGATCTGATCACACCATCGCGCAATAAGATCAACACACTCGATAAGTGGGAAATACCCAGGGAGAACGTTGTCGTTAACCGTCGTTTGGGAGAAGGAGCATTCGGCACAGTCTACGGCGGAGAGGCGCGTTTAAACTCAAACGAATGGTCGGCGGTGGCTGTGAAAACACTCAAAGCTGGCGAATCCACTGATGATCGTATCGATTTCCTGGCCGAGGCTGAAACAATGAAGAAGTTTGAGCACAAGAATATCATAAAACTCCTCGCTGTTTGCCTGCAACAGGAACCCATCTATACCATCATGGAGTTCATGCTGTACGGCGATTTGAAGACCTACCTGCTCGCCCGCAGGAATATGGTTAGCGAGAAGATCACCGATGAATCGGATATCTCATCGAAGCGTCTGACTATGTATGCCATGGACGTGGCACGGGGTCTGGCCTATCTGGCTGAGCAGAAGTACGTTCATCGCGATATCGCTTGTAGGAATTGTCTGGTTAACTCGCAGCGTGTTGTGAAAATCGGTGACTTTGGCATGGCTCGACCCACATTCGAGAGTGATTATTACTGCTTCAATAGGAAAGGCGTGCGGAAACTGTTCCCAGTGCGCTGGATGCCACCCGAGACTCTGTCGCAGGGTATATTTACGGCTGCCTCTGATATTTGGTCATTTGGAGTGGTGCTCTTCGAAGTAATTACTTTCGGATCATATCCGTATCAGGGCTTTAGCAACAACCAAGTTCTGGATTATGTCAAGAGCGGCAATACGCTGCAAATACCGAGCGGTGTTAAGCCCCATTTGGAGGGTCTCTTGAAAGCCTGTTGGAGCCAGGATGCCAGCAAGCGTCCGACTGCTTTGGAGGTTATTGATTACATTTCCAACTATCCAAGGCTATTGGCTCCATCGCTTGATTGTCCCGAAACTGCAGTGCAGCCAGAGACTGAGAGCGATGATTTCGAATTGCCGCCGCAAGCGCGTAAGCCCAATCCGCCGAATCAGGAGCCAACTGCAGACATTACGGCGCGGGTAAACAGTCGGAACAACCTGCAGAAATTCAATTTCGAGATGCTATCGCAGGAAGATTCTGGCACAAAGGGCGTGCCACCATGCAACACATCGTTGACGAATATTACGCCTGATGGCTACAGCATAATGTCGCCGCTCTTGATGAACCAGACTGTCACTAATCCCGTCAATGGTAATTAATTGATTAATTATAAAGATATTTACAACAATATTCAGAGCTAATTAGTTGATAGCATTGGGCATTTGTGTTGATTCCAAAAACGTTTTAAGCGTACTTAAATACACACTAGTTTTAGAAATATTACTGCAATATATGCAAGAGTATACATCCATTACTCGGTTTCTCTTTTAGATTTACATTTAACTATTGATATATCGCATAACATAATCTCGATTGGCAGTTAACATAATCTCGAACTGGTGTGTACACACTGACAGTCCTTTAGTTTCTCTTTTACATTTTAAGCCTATCGATATATCGCATAACATAATCTCGATTGGCAGTTAACATAATCTCGAACTGGTGTGTACACACTGACAGTCCTTTAGTTTCTCTTTTACATTTTAAGCCTATCGATATATCGCATAACATAATCTCGATTGGCAGTTAACATAATCTCGAACTGGTGTGTGCACATTGACAGTCCTTTAGTTTATCTTTTACATTTTAAATCTATCGATATATCGCATAACATAATCTCGATTGGCAGTTAACATAATCTCGAACTGGTGTGTGCACATTGACAGTCCTTTAGTTTATCTTTTACATTTTAAATCTATCGATATATCGCATAACATAATCTCGATATACAGTTAACATAATCTTGATTGGCAGTTAACATAACCTCGAAGTGGTGTGTACACACTGACAGTCCTTTACCTCCAACGTCAGGCTTTTAGATTAAAAATATCAATAATAATTGGCTACTCTGTTGTCTATAGACAGACAATTTTGCTACATATATAGAGGCTTGCATAATGACATCAATTCGAAGTGCAACACTCGCAGCTTTGCGGTATTTAAAAGGATTTTATAATCACAGAGCGTGAGAAGTCATAAAATATGAATGGAATAGATACGAATGCCCACAATGAACGAGCTCTATCCGTGCTGTCAATGTGTGTGTGTGTGTGTTTGTGTGTGTGTGGGATAAAAGCATATATATACATATATACCCTCTCGCCCCACACATATTGTAAATCTGTGAATTAAGAAACAATCATAATAATCGCACTCAGCGCACGTAATTATGAAATCCACATCACGGAATGAGGAATGCCAGGGCCTAACTACAGCTTCAGCCGTAAGCTGCATGCCCTCAGTACTCTCTCTCTCTCCTCCTTCTTTCTCCATTCTCTCGCCCTTCGTTTTGCCGTCTCGGTTAGCATGGCTGCCGCAGCAGCAACTGTTATGGAAAGTGCACAACGACATTATGTTGCGCTCTGCCGCGCTAATGCAATGGTCTATCAGCAGCCTTAACAGCGGCGTCCAGAGCAACCAGATAAAAAGCGTGTGTGCGGGAGGAAGGTGGCGTCATAGAGAGAATGAGACAAGCAGAGTGAGAATGAGACAGAGGGCACAAAGCAATGGGCCTTAGTGAAAAGCGACAACCGCGTTGGATGCAATTCCACAGTCATCATTAGTTGTGCTAATGCACCGGCGCTCGGGGTGTAGGCGAGGCTGGGGTGTTATCGCAGTAGCAGCAGCAGCAACAACAACAGCAGCAACAACAGCAGCAGCAGCAGCTTCTGCAGTAAAATTGTCTGTCAGATGCAATTGGAAACCAAGCGTATGAAATTGTTTCATGTTACACAATAAAAACTCTATATGAAACCAAAACAATGGGTAAGTAAATAAATGCGGGAGCTGAGCGTTGACTCGAAATAAAAATATTTATGGCACATTTAAATACATATGCATACACACACACACACACCCTTAGCCAATAGAGCATTATGTCTGTTAATACACATTTTGTTTACTGCTCACACACACACACACGCGCACACACACACATTCCATCTGTGAATTTAATCAGACAAAGCGTAATTTGCTCTGCCATTATGCTATTGATGCCATGGCAGCAGAGCTTTAAAATTCCCATACATAACCAAATACAAGGCCACACACAAACAAATTTCCCTTCGAAAATCATTGTGACAACTTAACAGGGACATTTTTTCTACGCAGTACTAAGAAAGGGATTTTTTTTTAAGTCTGTCTCACTATGCGCCTAACCGCAACAGTGTTATTTGTTTTAAGAAACTGTTATGTTACTTTCAATAATGTGTTAAGTGTGTGTGTGTGTGAGTATGTGAGTATTCAAGTGCGATGTACATGGCAAACACAAGGACACACACACAAACAAATTTCCCTTCGAAAATCATTGTGCCAACTTAAGAGGGACATTTTTTCTACGCAGTACCAAGAAAGGGATTTTTTCAAGTCTGTCTCACTGTGCGCCTAACTGCAAAAGTGTTATTTGTTTTAATAAAGTGTTGTGATATTTTCAATAAATGTGTGTGTGTGTGTGTGTGTGTGTGTATTCAAGTGCAAATTTCCCTTCGAAAATCATTGTGCCAACTTAAGAGGGACATTTTTTCTCAGCAGTACCAAGAACGGGATTTTTTCAAGTCTGTCTCACTATGCGCCTAACCGTAAGTGTTATTTGTTTTAATAAACTGTTATGATATTTTCAACAAATGTGTGTGTGTGTGTGTGTATTGAAGTGCGATGTACTTGCTGACATAGTCTATGTGTGTCTGCTTGTCCTTTGCTTTTCATTAACATACGGACGCACCCGAATCTAGCAGAATGTCTGGCTGCATCAATGGCTGCAACAATCTGAGCGATTACGATTTGTGACCCAGCTGCTGCTGGAGGTCCGCAAAAAAAGACGCTACGGCTGTTAACGTGACAATACGAACTTGCTCTTTTACCATGGGCCATTTACATATAAACTTGTTGAAAATAATTTATTTAATTAATAATATTTAGAAATATGCTTTACAATTATTGCAATTAATCGATAGACATATTTCTTATTAGACAAGTTTTATCGAAACTGAATTGCAGCGATTTCTTTCCGACTATCGATATCAGTTTAATTATGTTGAAATGTCACCGGAAATTTGTAGATTTCTCCATAGTCCATAGTGAGCTTGTATGTGTGAACACAGCAATATACATATTGGTTGTATACGTCTGTAAGTATTTTCATACATATAAGCACACACTTTTTGCATGTTTTTCCTGACGCTGCAAATATTCCGGACACAACTGGTCAACGACAGTAAATAGTGAATGTCGTACAGTAGCCGTTTCACGAAAACGATATCGATATCGAAGGGTGACGACGCATGCCACAGCCGAATGTCCGGCGAGAAAATTGTGAAAATGGTATTCATAAAAAAAAGCAACGCACATGTGCATGGCATCGCATATTCGCGTATATTTGTATCTGAGTATGTACGTAGATATGTATGGCGTATGTATGCAAATAAATTAATATTTGCATACATACATATGTTTATATACATATGTATGTATGTATGAACGTAAGACTGCATATGGATTAAAAAATTCAATATTTCCTAACTGCCTACAAATATGAACCGTATGTACAAATGTGTAAACATTTATTTACATAAATACATATGTACGTATGTAATAGGCTAGAATTATTGTTTATTCAACAAAAAACCAAGTTTTTATTTGCATTTTCACACGCAGATAAAGCTAATTACATATATTCCTACGTAAATATGTATATTTATTGTTTACAGGGTATATTAATGTGATTTATAAGCTAGCATAAACAAACAAAGCAAATTAAAATAATAAATATGTGTATACATATGTGTTGCGCCAAAGGAGTGAAATCTAAACCGGCGAGTCGAGTGCTCTCTACTCAATATAAACACATACATATGTATATTTGAATATGCCATTTTATTTATTATAATCTTTTTGTTTTATTATGACTTTATCTATCGTTTTTATAATCTCGATACATCCATTGCAATCGTTTCCCTCTGCTATCGATTTTGAACGCAGCGACTCAGAAAAGTATGCAACAATTTTCCGAGCTCCGAGTCGTATACGCAATGTAGATATTGAAATAAAAATAAACTTGATGGAAATTCAGTAGACTTTATGCCACATTTTTTGGGGCAGGTTCAAGGCGTGAGTAGAAAACGAAGGCAAGAAAACGCAATCACCCACAAATGGCGTTAATAAATAGCAAAATTATAGCCCTGTAAAAATTGTGCAGCAATTGACAATTTTCGTTTCGATTTCAGTGATGCGAATGTTTGCATATCACTTTCCAATTGTCGCCATGTGCTATCACCAAGCCAATTGGAAAAAAAGAGAATTTAAGTCGCCCACAAAAGCGAAGCAAAACAGGAAAAGGAAAAATCAATCCGGACTCAGGACAGACATCAGCATGAGAATCACAAAAAAAGGGCAGCCGAGGAGAGAGACCGGCTGCACGCTGTGTGCACTGTGTGAAGCGATTAGAATGTCGCTGGCCCCGGCAAAAACAATCTGAGCTCAATTGGATTATGAAATGTGGCAGACTATGTTTTGTATAGTGCTGGTTTATGCTAGCACAGAAAAAAATCAGAGGGCACAACATATGTTTATATACAATATACATACGGTAGTATGTATAAGGATAAGTCCAACCTTAACAGAGTTTTCGCCAAGCCCATAAACAACAGAAATAAGCGATTTAATACCTTCAACTGCATTGTACAATGTATTTGCTGACTAACAGCGATTACTATTATATTATTTTATTTTCATATTAATGCCTAATGAGCTTAACTTGCATTTTATGCAACTGTACAGTTGAGTAAGGCATTAGGGGCGCATCCTCTGACGGTAGGCCGTGCCTTAACTGTGACTGCCTGGCATAATACTATTGTATTGTCTGCTGCTCATTCCGGTTTTTTGCAGCAATTAACGCTTTTCAGATTTACTTAGCCCACGGTGTTGCTTTTATGCATACTTTTAGACCCTGTACTTTAAAAAAGTAGCACAGGATCTATTACGTTTGTGCAACTCTGAAATGTATGCAACAGGCAGAAGGAGGCGTGGCAGACCCCACAAAGTACATATATTCTTGATCACGACGACGAGCTGACTCAAGCGGATCAAGTTGCAAATAACGAATAATAATATAATATAATGTAATAATATTTATTTAAATTTAACCGCGCAGAGTATGAAAATTGTGTAGCATACTTTTGGTTGCGTTCAGAAATAAAATTTAAATTTAACCGCCGCTAGTATAAAATTTTTGCAGCATACTTTTAGTTGCGCTCCAAAAAAATAAATAAATAAAAAATTGTGTTGCATACTTTTTGGTGGGTTGTTGTTGTAGTTGTAGTTGTTGTTGTTGTTGTCACCTGTGTGCAAATTGTGCAGCATACTTTTAGTTCGCACAATTATGTTGCATCTTTTGGGGGTTGTAGTTGTAGTTGTTGTTGTAGTTGTTGTTGTAGTTGTTGTTGTTGTTGTTGTTGTTGTGGTTGTTGTTGTAGTTGTTGTTGTTGTAGTTGTTGTTGTTGTAGTTGTTGTTGTTGTGTTGTAGTGTTGTTGATGTTGTAGTTGTAGTTGTAGTTGTTGTTGTTGTAGTTGTTGTTGTTGTTGTTGTTGTAGTTGTTGTTGTAGGTCCAGAACAATCCAGAACATTCTAGAACATTCTATGACTTTGCATTTTTGTATGAAATTTTCATACAAAAAATTTGCAGGCTCAGGGTCGCAATTTTTGTCCTAAAAACACAAAAACCGCCGTATCCTGGCCATTTAAAGAGCTAGGACGATGTCCTTTGGACAGTTTGTAGTCCTTAGCAAGGCGCGTTCGATGACACCAAGATCGTCAGGATCAAGCAGGATACGGCTGAGTTATAAGGACTTTTCTATAAACAAAAAAGTCCTTTTATCTCGGCTGT